>CATNEM010000094.1:1442500-1597500 GCA_950096795.1 Macrostomum cliftonense | reverse complement strand
CTGTCTGTCTGTCTGTCTGTCTGTCTGTGTGTATGTCTGTCTGACTGTCTGTCAGTCTGTCTGTCTGTCTGTCTGTCTGTCTGTCTGTCTGTCTGTCTATCTGTCTGTCTGTCTGTCTGTCTGTCTGTCTGTCTGTCTGTCTGTCTGTCTGTCTGTCTGTCTGTCTGTCTGTCTGTCTGTCTGTCTGTCTCTCTGTCGGTGTGTCTGTCTGACTGTCTGTCTATCTGTGTCTGTGTGCCTGTATTTCTTTCTGTCTGTGTGTCTGTCTGTATTGTGAAGACCCGATTTTTAAGCTTGAATCACTTACAACTAAAGCGTTCAGAAATTAGTATTAAACTGGCAGTCAATTATTTAGAAGTTATCTAGAATCACTGCTTAATGAATAAATTTATTTTGATCGTGAAGTTGTTTCCAACTTAGGGTCAAATTTTGACATTTCTGTCAGGGTCAAGGAAATAAAATTTAATATGAAATTCTTAGCTGACCAGCTGGGTCATCCCAAAAATCACCACAGCAACAGGGTTATTAAAGTCGCCTCTTTAGAAACCGATATTGCATTGGCAAAATGTCAAGTTAGTCAGAGAAACATAAAAATTCAAACCTCCAGATTAGCAGTCACTTCCCAGTCTTACTTCCGGTTGACCTCGATTAGATCTGGATCTATATTGGCTCTCCAAAGAAACCAGCTCTTTATTGTCTCTATGAGAAGCTTAGCAAAAACCTCATTCAATTTCGAGGCGCTAATCTCCCAGCTAATACCGGATATGGCACCTGTCATAATCCTCCATGCGAAGGATTTTGTTAGAATTCATTTATTGAGGCTTTTGAAAAAAAATTTGTTGTCTATTATTTATTTTGTCTAAAGATTAATTCTTAATTCTTTCATTGTGCTGAGATTTTTTAGTGGTTGATTGCTGACTGATTTGGGACTCTCTGAAGGACTCAAACCGGCACACAGAGGATTGTCTATTAGAAACCTTTTCAGGGGCAAATTTTAGTTTCTTGAATATTGCAATTTCATGATTATTTTCGGCTTGAAAAGATTAAGAATTCCATTTTCTCTGTTCGTTTCTGACGCCTTCAATAGCCTCAATAAAAATCCTCATATTAAAACAAAAGAAAATCAATTCTGTTAAAATCTTTCCCAATGAACGGTAAAAGATTTTTTACCTACAGCCTTTTTTATGTAAAAATTGTACTTCTGCTTTCAAATCAGCTGTGTAAGTTTGGGACACAATTTTTGTAACACTGCAGGTAAAGCTGTTAGTGAAAACTTGTCTCAACTAAAAGCAGAAGTCTTCAAATAAAAAAACTCCCCATCATAGGGCGTGTAGCATTCATCAGGAAATACCGTTCGTTAGAAGTTTTTTGCGCCGACCTGAGTCACTCTCAACACATTTTTTAACTATTGACGCAAATTAGCTTTTATTATAATAATCCATTTTGCGGGTATAATGTTGCGGTCCGTGGACTACTGTTGGATGTAGAATCTGGATTGGAGGAAACCCGTTTAGAGCGTGAATCGAAAAAAATGAATTTTGAGCTAGATATTTTATAATTGACTTTTTGAGGTCGAAACTATAGGAGAAAAATCAAATATTTTTTTATAAAACAGCATACTTTCTATCGGATCTGACATAGTTTCCTTTCCAGATTCCTTAGTTATTGATGTCCTTGAAATCGTTTTTTCCCTTTCAGAATTTCTCTCCCCCTTCTCAACCCCAATTTCCTCTCGCTTCAACTTTCTTCCTCTTAGAAATTTCTTTCTTGCAGCTTAAACGCCCATCAATAAAACCATCCCCACGTGAGCCCAATTAGTTGTGAGAATTTCTTAATACCCCCTTAAGTCATTAAAACAAAAAAACCCGCTTGACTTTCTCTTGCATAAAGAAAAAAAACACTGATATTTAAGTAGTTTGTTACCCCAGCGTCCCACCTGACTTGCCACGTTGAACTTTCGTGTCATTAGAAATAGCTTCTTTTCCGTTACAATTTTTCACCAGGAAAGGTCTTTGTTAACACTGTCCATCTGCCTTTAACATTGTCTCCACAGAGAAAAAAAGAAACATTTCAGTTTGTAGCAGAAAAAAAAATTGTTTCCGCTTACAGTTTTGGCTCTCCCTAGCTAGCTAGCTGCCTTAGCATCCAGTTGCTAGATGATGCACTTTCGTTTTCAACCCTAGCGTGACTGCAATGAAATTTCAATGGAGTTATGAAAATTACAAAGAAGCCCAGTACAGTTTTTTTATATCTTTTTGTTTGGAGTGTTAACTCTGATGAACTTGTCTTTTATTACTTTAATTTTTTGCGTTCGTTCCACTTCTATTTAGTTTGATAGCTTCTCTGTTTTAAGCGGTCTACTCTTTTCAGAAAGCGGCAGTTGAGAGGTAGATGAACCGGAGGGGAGACAGTAAGAAAAAGAGGGAAAGAAACAAGAGAGGGAGAGGTAGATAATGATAAAGAAAATGGGAGAGACGGGAGAGGGAGTGAGGTAGACAATGAGATAGAAAGGGGGAGAGGGAGAGAGGTAGACAATGAGATAGAAAGGGGGAGAGGGAGAGAGGTAGACAATTAGATAGAAAGGGGGAGAGGCGGGAGAGGGAGAGAGGTAGACAATGAGATAGAAAGGGGGAGAGACGGGAGAGGGAGAGAGGTAGACAATTAGATAGAAAGGGGGAGAGACGGGAGAGGGAGAGAGGTAGACAATGAGATAGAAAGGGGGAGAGACGGGAGAGGGAGAGAGGTAGACAATGAGATAGAAAGGGGAGAGGGAGAGAGGTAGACAATTAGATAGAAAGGGGGAGAGGGAGTGAGGTAGAAAATGAGATAGAAAGGGGGAGAGGGAGAGAGGTAGACAATTAGATAGAAAGGGGGAGAGGGAGTGAGGTAGACAATGAGATAGAAAGAGGGAGAGGCAGCAGAGGGAGAGAGGTAGACAATGAGATAGAAAGGGGGAGAGGGAGAGAGGTAGACAATTAGATAGAAAGGGGGAGAGGCGGGAGAGGGAGAGAGGTAGACAATGAGATAGAAAGGGGGAGAGACGGGAGAGGGAGAGAGGTAGACAATTAGATAGAAAGGGGGAGAGACGGGAGAGGGAGAGAGGTAGACAATGAGATAGAAAGGGGGAGAGACGGGAGAGGGAGAGAGGTAGACAATGAGATAGAAAGGGGGAGAGGGAGAGAGGTAGACAATTAGATAGAAAGGGGGAGAGGGAGTGAGGTAGACAATGAGATAGAAAGGGGGAGAGGGAGTGAGGTAGACAATGAGATAGAAAGGGGGAGAGGCGGGAGAGGGAGAGAGGTAGACAATGAGATAGAAAGAGGGAGAGGCAGCAGAGGGAGAGAGGTAGACAATGAGATAGAGAGGGAGAGAGGCAGCAGAGGGAGAGAGGTAGACAATGAGATAGAGAAGGGGAGAGGCAGCAGAGGGAGAGAGGTAGATAATGAGATAGAGAAGGGGAGAGGCAGCAGAGGGAGAGAGGTAGACAATGAGATAGAGAGGGAGAGAGGCAGCAGAGGGAGAGAGGTAGACAATGAGATAGAGAGGGAGAGAGGCAGCAGAGGGAGAGAGGTAGACAATGAGATAGAGAGGGAGAGAGGCAGCAGAGGGAGAGAGGTAGATAATGAGATAGAGAAGGGGAGAGGCAGCAGAGGGAGAGAGGTAGACAATGAGATAGAGAGGGAGAGAGGCAGGAGAGGGAGAGAGGTGCCCCTCAGTCGTCACGCATAAATCGCAGCAACTGTGAAAGCAGCAGACCTTGCAACCGGACACATCACGGCGGCCTTCTTATTCTGTCAGCAATAATTTCTTCCGCTATCAAATTAGTCCGAGAGTCCGCAGTCATAGGCACTACCGAGAGACGGGGAAAGCAAAAGAGCGAAAGACAGCGCTAGGGAGGGACGAGAGGTGGAGGTGGACTAGGACCTAAGTGTCATCACGAGCCCTCGGGGTACAGGGGAAGGCCGCCCCCCCCCCCCCGATGCACAGCGAATTGCAACAAATTTCTCACTGCTCATAATGATTATTTCCAACACCTCGATGTTGGCTATGCCTTTGCCGTTTAATAACCACAGAAAGTTTGTTGCTGCCTGTAACTGTGACTGCTTTTCCAGTCATAAATTAACCACCATTAATGAAAGACATTGACAAAGACGACAAAGACTAGGGAACCAAGATTACCTACCTGGCCAGCTGACTAGTTGGTTTGAAATACGGCTTGGAAAATTTTCCGCATCAGTTGATCTTTTCTTTCTCTCCCTCCCACTGTCTCCTTATTTTTCGATTCGTCGACCAAAGCATCGCCTAAGGGGGTTGAACCGACTGGGGTAGAAGAGGGGAGGTGGGCCCTCTTCACACCTCAGTCGTCACCTTCTACCAAATCCCTAAGGTATGGTAGTGTCTATACTATAGCTTTGTAAAATAATAGACAGGTGGATTGGTATAGGGATAATACAAGCTAGATGAGTAAGTAATCTATAATTGCAACCCCACATGATCCATCTCGGGTGTTTCATACGGGTTGGTTTGACAATCGACACCTTCAACAAATGTATATATATATAGGAAAGACTGAGGTTGATGGACTTAGTTTGATGCTGGAGGCAAGTTGAGTAGCTGGTGCCGACATCCCCATCTCTCTCTCCATCTCTCTTGTTGGGGATTAAGAGGTCGTCAAATTTTAATCCCACAATTATAATCCTAAAGGATTTAGAATTGATGGAATCGCTGAAGAAAGACTGAAGATGAATAACAGAGGCGGGTTGTTAAGGAGATGAAAAGTGGAGGTTAGAAGTCGAAATACTAATTTATGGGGATTCGGGAACGAGCTGAGAAGGGAAAGTGAGAGAGACAAGAAAACGAAGAGACGGAGAAACAATGGAGGGAGATTTTGAGAGGGAGGAAGAAGGGAAAGGGACGAATATATATAGAGATATATAGAGATAGAGAGGAATGCAAAAGGAATAAAGATGGATGCAGGAAGCTAAAGAGGGATAGAGAGGGATGAAGATAGAGAGGGATAGAGAGGGATGGAGGAAGATAGAGAGGGGTACAGGAAGATAGAGAGGGGTAGAGGAAGATAGAGAGGGATAGAGGAAGATAGAGAGGGATAGAGGAAGATAGAGAGGGATAGAGGAAGATAGAGAGGGATAGAGGAAGATAGAGGAAGATAGAGAGGGATAGAGGAAGATAGAGAGGGATAGATAGGGATAAAGAGCGATAGAGGTCGATAGAGAAGTATAGAGACAGAGACGGCAGATAAATTAAAGTGAGGTTAGCAATAAATTATAACAAAAAATCCAGTTTTTAAATGCCCCAAACAGAAATATGACTTGCGCAAAAGAAAATAATTCGAAAAAAATACTTCTTCGGCATATGGGGCAGTTGTGTGCGAGCTTAGCCACTCCGAGTCCCAGTAGCTAAAGCCAGCCACAACTTCCATTTTTGGCTAGGCCGTGCCGACTCCATGCGGATCAAGGATGCAGAGATCAAGTGCAGATAATTGAAGTCCATCGATAGAAACACACACACACACACGCACGCGGCCAGCTACATCAACTTTCCCTTATCGCTCTAGGATAGACAGAATGAGAAGGGTCTAAGAAGGCATCAAGGATGCCCGGGCACATCAATTCCTCATCCCTTGCGTACGCGCGGCGAGCAGCGACTTGCAGCTGCTTGAGTCCAGGTTTTTTTCGAGCTTCAGCTCGTTCGGTTAATCCGGACTTCGGCCGCTGTGTGCACTGCGTCTGATGAAGTTTGCATCGAACCAGATTATCCGTTTTTGGAGGAAGCCAAAGAGGAGGAGGATAAAAGAGAGAGGAGGCCAAGATTTATTGCGACTTGAGCGAGAAAAAGAGCGGCCAAGAATTCCAGAGTTAATCTTCTGGGAGGGGGATCTTTCGGAAGGAAATGCAAATTTGGCCAGTGGATCCGCGTATCTGTCTGTCTGTCTGTCTGTCTGTCTGTCTGTCTGTCTGTCTGTCTGTCTGTCTGTCTGTCTGTCTGTCTGTCTGTCTGTCTGTCTGTCTGTCTGTCTGTCTGTCTGTCTGTCTGTCTGTCTGTCTGTCTGTCTGTCTGTCTTTCTGTCTGTCTGTCTGTCTCGCTGTTTGACTGTCTTTCTGTCTGTCTGTCTGCCTGCCTGTCTGTCTGTCTGTCTGTCTGTCTGACTGTCTGTCTGTCTGTCTGACTGTCTGTCTGTCTGTCTGTCTGTCTGTCTGTCTGTCTGTCTGTCTGTCTGTCTGTCTGTCTGTCTGTCTGTCTGTCTGTCTGTCTGTCTGTCTGTCTGTCTGTCTGTCTGTCTGTCTGTCTGTCTTTCTGTCTGTCTGTCTGTCTCGCTGTTTGACTGTCTTTCTGTCTGTCTGTCTGCCTGCCTGTCTGTCTGTCTGTCTGTCTGTCTGACTGTCTGTCTGTCTGTCTGACTGTCTGTCTGTCTGTCTGTCTGTCTGTCTGACTGTCTGTCTGTCTGTCCGTCTGTCCTTCTGTCTGTCCTCTTGTCTAGATTTGACCCAGATAATGAGATTGACAGTCACCTACAAAACAAAGACACGCTTCGCATATGCATGCCACACCATTGCAGTTTTATATACGTGGGTAGGTTTGACCTGAAAAAAGTGTCATTAGTTTTCAACTGCTCAGTGTTTCAACACTCTTCATTCATGCTTTTTTCCCATCTTACTTAAATCTGACAGCTAAAAAACAGAACGAGAGACAGCATCACCCAAATTGATCAAAAAGCTTTTACCAGTTACAAAGCTGAAAATCCAGCGCATTAAGTCTTCGAAAAAAATATCTCAAAGACGATGATGGCACAGTGAATCAGCCAACCCAACCTTGGTCTTTTTCATCTCCTTCACCACATCCTAAGTGACGGAGAAGCCTTGGCTGCTTTGTCAAGCAGATCTCGTATTGAATGAAGAAGCCATGCATTGATTAGAGGCCTGTCAGCTTGTCAAGAGAATTATCTCAGACTCGAGTGGGTCTCCAGGTGTTGTCAAATGTGCTGGCATTTTGCTGTCTAATTGCTCTGCTGTTAACCTTTGAAAATGGCGGAGGGTTTATAAAGATTTTTTGCTCTGGCGCAATTCTATGCTTTCAGGGTGGTGTTATACCTGCTGTATGGCTGATAAACATCGAACTGCAGTGCCTGTGATGCCTCTTTTTTTAACGTTCCGACGCGTGCCTCATCACGTAGCCACTCCTCAACTCCCTTCCTAAGCTACTGCCCCCCAGGCTCCATGGTTACATAATTCTCCAGCAAAGAGCGGCCACGACTGCGTGATCCCGTCAGTGTTTTGGCCAGTTAATCCTTGAGTTTCCCACGTCTGTAGCGTCTGTAGTCGAGGTCAACTAAAGAAAATTTGAGGTAGATCGAAGCAAAGGAAAAGACTAACAATTTGTATGTTTTTTCCCAAGGAAAAAAAATTTCCCCTAGCATATAGCATTTGGGGTCAAGAGAAACAGATATAAATAAAAATGCGCTCGTTAACCAAAACGCGTCATCCGCAGGGCCAGTGAAATGTCAAAAATTTGTGATGAGCATCGGTTTGTAAAAGATGAGAAAGGAAAAAAATGTTGATTTGCATCTCTGGCTATAGCTAAATTGCCTGCCCACACAGTCTCATCTCCTTCGGTTAGCATCATCATTTTTGTCTTCTTTCGTGTTTCGTGACCCGAGCTAGCAGTTTGATAGCTATTAAAAATACAACCAAATTGAAAGATTAAATGCCATAAAGTAAATCGGTTACGTAATACTGTATTATTCGGGGTCAAGAATAAGAACATGGGTTGATTATTTACGATTATAAAAAAAATTGATTAAAGACAATCAGAGATGCAAAAAATGTCTTATTTAGACTCTCGAATTTGTGTCAGGCTGTTTCCTAGATTTGTGTCAGGATGTTTCCTAGATTTGTGTCAGGATTTTTCCTAGATTTGTATCCGACTGTTTCCTAGATTTTTGTCAGGATGTTTCCTAGATTTGTGTCAGGATGTTTCCTAGATTTGTGTCAGGATGTTTCCTAGATTTGTGTCAGGATGTTTCCTAGATTTGTGTCAGGATTTTTCCTAGATTTGTGTCAGGATTTTTCCTAGATTTGTATCCGACTGTTTCCTAGATTTGTGTCAGGATTTTTCCTAGATTTGTGTCAGGATGTTTCCTAGATTTGTGTCAGGATGTTTCCTAGATTTGTATCCGACTGTTTCCTAGATTTTTGTCAGGATGTTTCCTAGATTTTTGTCAGGATGTTTCCTCGATTTGTGTCAGGCTGTTTCCTAGATTTGTGTCAGATTTTTTACTAGATTTGTGTCAGGCTGTTTCCTAGATTTGTGTCAGATTTTTTACTAGATTTGTGTCAGGCTGTTTCCTAGATTTGCGTCAGGTTGTTTTCTAGAATTGTGTCAGATTGTTTACTAGATTTGCATCAGGATGTTTCCTAGATTTGTGTCAGGTTACTGTCTAGATTTGTGTCAGGTAGCTTTATAGATCTGTGCAAAATATTTAGATTATTTTTTTAATTCTTTTTTTCCGAAGATTTTTTTCGATATCTCAATAGGCTGCATCAGAGAATCCCTCCCTGCAAAAGTAAATTTTCACGCACCCACTCAGAACGGCGTCAATTAGGTTTTTTTCTACTTTCCAAATCCCACAATTGAGCAGGCGAGCCCAGAGCGAAACTCGCCCAGCTCATCAGATTTGATGGATCAGCCACCGAGAGGCTGCTAATTTCCGCTTCGCCCCAGCAACCCCCCTCAACTCCGCCCAGCCTCTCAAGTTTCTCCTTTGGAGCTCTCCATCCTCAATCTGCCTTTCTGCTGCTTCTTATTTTTTTTTCACACTTGTTGCTTCGAGCGATTAAAAGCAACTGCTAGATCCAGCTATCCATCATCGCAGCACTCCCATATGTGTGAGGATGAAGGATTTGGTTCTACCCCATCTCTTCCCTTCCCTCCGAAAGCCGCCCCAACGCCCCTCCATGCCAGCAGCCAATAAGACCCTTCGGGGGCTTCACTTCCCTTCTTCTGCAGGGTCAGAAAAGCCCCTGCTATAATAGCAGTAACAGAGCGGCAAGAATCGAGCTGCTGATTGCTCAGTAGACTGCTGCTTGAGGCTAGGAGGACGGACCCTCTAGCTCAAAGATTTCTATGCGAATCTTCATCGATAGTAGCAAAACGCCTAACTTTAATTTTTTTAGATGATGAAGCTAAAAGCCCAGCTTCCGGCAGTGTTGCTAACTCTGCTTCTGGCCTCGAATATTAACTGTTTGGAGACGGCAAGTCACGCCTACAGCCTCACCGAGGAGGACACACCGCCGAGGATCGTTGGCAACCTGCTCAGAGACATCAAACTGTTCAATAGATGGAACGACACGTTCCGTCGGAGTGTGAACTTCAATCCGGGCAGGAGCACCCTCGGGCTGGACCGTCTGCTGACCGTCAGTCCACGCGCGGACCTCGTGCTGACTGGCCGTCTGGACCGGGAGGTGGTCTGCGCAGGCGTCACTTTCTGCTCCGACCAGCTGCAGTACTCGGTCACCGCCGACTCGGGCCTCCTCGCTCTGGTCAAACTCAACCTGACCATCCTGGACGTGAATGACAACACGCCGGAGTTTGCCGAGGCCAGTCACACGTTGAACATCCTGGAGCCCGGCAGCGTCGGGGACGTGTTTCGCCTGCCAACAGCCAAGGACCGCGACTCGCCCGCCAATGGAATTCGGCCGGCCGGTTACCAGCTGGTCGCTGGTGACGGTTCCGTTGGCAGCGTCTTCGAGCTGGTGCTCGCCGAGTCCGGCGAACCGCGGATCCGCCTGCTTCAACGCCTTGATAGGGAACGTCAGAGCGTCTTCGCGTTGCAGCTTCGAGCTGTCGATTCTGGCAGTCCGGCGAACACCGGCACCCTCAGCCTGACGGTCAGCGTCCTTGACGACAATGACAGCCCGCCGGTGATCCAACGTGGATGTTCAGACGTTACCAGGGACGAGGACATCCCAGTAGGCTCTGTGGTGCCGAAGCAACAAACTGTCTATGCTCCAACCCTCTATGACATTAGCGTAGTCTGTCTGTCCCTTTCTTTTGCGCGGCATGCGTTTTATTGTGAAGTAAAAAGAGGAACCCCTCTTGAGCGCGAACTTCGAATCTTTAATAAACGAGTAGATAACTCTTCTTGCGTTACGAGAGACACGACAATGGCGTCGCAAGCAAGTGACTTGCCACTCAACGATCCGGCCATGACTGAGGCGTGGCTCCGAAGTTTCGCGGCACTCAGTCGCAACAAAAAACTGAAGGACTCCGATGAAGAACGCCAGATCACCGACCTCTTCCTGTCCAGAGCTGGAGTTGATGCGGTCCGCAGAGTCTCGGTGATGGCGCAGCCCAATGAGCTGGAGAAGATGGACTTTGCAGATATCAGCGCGCTGATCCTGGAGAAGGTGGCGCCGAAGAAGAAGCTGATCATCGCTGAGCGTTCCAAGTTCATGGCTCTGCGGCAAGAGTCCGGCGAATCGATTCAGCTGTTCGCTCAGCGCCTCCGGGATGCCGCCCGGTACTGCGAGTTCAGCAAGCTGAATGCCGAGGACTGCCATCAGACCGCAGAGGACGAGCTCATCCAGACGATGCTGATCAGCGGTCTGCAGAATGGGCAGCACCGGGCCAAGACTCTCGAGTTCATCCAGAGCGCCTCGGCAGCTGTGAATCTGGATGACTGCGTCGGCTACGTTCAGCAGCTGGAGCTCATTCAGCAGTACAGCAGCTCTGAGCAGCTCAAGCAGACTGCAGCCGGCAACTCAGCCGAACAGCCAGCCGCAGCAGCCATTGCCAGTGTGGACAAGAACCGGAGTGCCGACAAGCAGTGTAGGTTCTGCGGCCAAAGGCATCAGAGCGGCCGATGCCCAGCCTGGGGCAAGACCTGTGCAAAATGCGGACGCCGCAACCACTTTGCCGCAGTGTGCAGAAGCAGCTCCCAAAGCAAGGCGGCACACAAACTCGAGGCCGAGGAACCGGAAGGCGACCCAGTCTTCACTGTCAGCAGCACGAACAAAGTAAAGGCGAGCAGTATCAAGAATGTGAAGCTCGACGGAAAGCTGCTGGCGATGCAGCTGGATTCCGGGTCCGACACCAGCATCATCCCCAAGAACTTCTGGAAAGCCTTGGGAGAACCTCGGCTGAAGCGGTGTCCCAGGCAGCTTCGCCAGTTCGACGGCTCCGTCATCAAGACCCTGGGCTGCTTCAACTCTGTGGTGGAGCTCAGCAACAGAGTTGCCTGCGTTGAGTTCACTGTGACAGCGTGCGAGAAGAATCATGGACTACTGGGTACCGACGCCTTAGACTTCAAGCTGGAGGGAGTCTCCATCAGCCATACAGAGACTGCCCCGTCGCTGGGCAAGCTGCGGGGCTTCAAAGCCCGGATCTTACTGAAGGGGAATGCGCAGCCGAGCTATTTTGAGGCGCGTCAGGTGCCGATCCACATGAAGCCGCTGGTGATTGAGAAGCTGCGGAAGATGGTGCAGAGTGGGATTCTGGAGCCCGTGCCGTCCGGCGGCAGCCGCTGGGCGTCGCCGATCGTCGTGGTGCGAAAGCCGAACGGCGACCTCCGCATCTGCTCGGACTACAAGGTGGGTGTCAACCCGAAGATCTGTGCCGACTCCTACCCACTGCCCAACATCGAGTCCGCCTTCTGCGCCCTGGCCGGCATGACCCACTTCGCCACCGTCGACTTGACGAATGCCTACAACCAGATCGAGCTGGACGACAGCGCCAGAGAGGTGCTCACCATCAACACGCCGATTGGCCTGCTGCGGTGGACGCGGATGCCCTACGGAGTCAAGACGGCCAGCGCCCAGTTCCAGGCAGCCATGGAGGCCACCATCGGCGACGCGGTCTCCAACATGGTGATCTACCAGGACGACATCTGCGTGGGCGCTCCGTCGGAAGCCGAGCTGGACGCCAAGGTTGTCCGACTGTTAAGCAAGCTGAAGAACGCCGGCATGGAGATTAACCCCGAGAAGTGCGTTTTTAGAAGCACCGAAATCTCCTTCCTCGGGTATCGCATCTCCGCAGACGGAGTTCGACCTGACAAGAAGCTTGTGGAAAAGATCCAGAAAGTCAAGCCGCCGAGCACAAAGAAAGAGCTGGAGTCATTCCTGGGCCTCACCAACTACTATGCGCGCTACATCGAGGCCTACTCGGAAAAGATTGAGCCTTTGACTGCACTGAGGAGCCAGAAAACCTGCTTCGTGTGGGGCTCGGAGCAGCAGAAATCTTTTGAGGACCTCAAGCGCGCTTTGGCAGTGTACCCGGTGATTCGCATCTTCGACCCCAGGAAGACAACGACTCTGACGACAGACGCCAGTGAGTTCGCAGTGTCGGGCATCCTCACCCAGGACGGCCATCCGGTGCTGTACCTGTCCAGGCGCCTCACACCCGCTGAGCGCAACTACTCCAACATCGAGCGGGAGGCCCTGGCGGTTGTCTGGGCGACTCAGCGGGCAAAGCATTTTCTGCTGGGTAAGAAATTTCTGCTCCAATGCGATCACCAGCCACTCGAATTTATCTTCGGACCGAGCCGGGAGCTGCCCAAGGTGACTTCAGCGCGGATCATGCGGTGGGCGATCCAGCTGGCTGCGTTCGACTTCGACATCGCCTACGTCAAGGGCAGCTGCATCCCGCACGTGGACGCCCTGTCAAGGATGACCTTCGAGAACGACGACAGCGAGCACTCTAGTGGCGATGACGGCTTCATTCACTGGACCGAGACTGACTTGCTGCAGCTGGACGAGATCCGCCGGGACACGGAAAGCGACCCGGTGCTCACCAAGATCAAGCGGCGGATCCAACGGAACGTATGGTCCAACTGTTCGGCTGCGGAGCGACCGTACAAGGCGGTGAGACATCAGCTGACGATTGAGAACGGCATCGTATGCCTCGGCGACTTGCTGGTTCCGCCAGCCACTGTCCGCAGCAAGATCCTGCAGGCGGCTCATGGGGTAACTCACAGCGGAGCTCTGGCAACCCGGAACCGACTCAAACGTGAGGCGTGGTGGCCAGGTTATTGCGACGATGTTGAGAGGTACGTGAAGCAGTGCTCGACCTGTACTAGCATTCGGCCGCAGCCAGCCCGCACTCTGCACACCTGGCCTGCTGAGCAGACTCCTTGGAAGCGGGTGCACATGGACCATGCGCACGTGCCCGGGGTCGGCCTGATCCTGGTGCTGGTTGACGCTTTCTCTGGCTGGCCAGAAGCTGTGCATGTGGCCGACAAGAGCGCAAGAACGGTGATCCGGGTGCTGCGGGCGATCTTCTCTAGGCAAGGCGTGCCGCAGACGCTGGTGTCTGACAATGCGCCGGAATTTCATGACCAGGAGCTCCACGGTTGGCTCAAGCGGATCGGCTGCACCCAGCTATTCACACCGCCGTACCATCCGCAGTCCAACGGCTGTGCGGAACGGATGGTGCAGACCGTCAAGCGAGGACTCAAGGCATTCGCGGCTCATCAAGGATCATTTGAAGCGTATTTAGCCAAGCTGCTGCTGAACTACAGAGCGACTCCACGGAGCGACGGCCGGGGCAGCCCCTCGGCGCTGATGGGTCGTCAGCTGAGGAGCCCGCTGACGCTGACTTTTGAGACGGATGCTCCGGTCGCCTACCAGGCTCGTCAAGGCGCTCCAAAGGAGCTCGCCCGGTTCGTGGTGCAGGCCGGCCACAACACGGCGATCATCACCCGGACCGAGGCGGACCGGCCCGTCTTGGCGCACCGGGATCAGTTGCGGCTTCTGACAGCCGCGGCCGGGGCCGAGGCTGACGACGGTGGCCCGGAGTCTGAGTTTCTGGAGACACCGACAAGCGACCCAGCCGAGCCAACAGCCGAGGAACGACCTCAAGTGGCTCGACCTGAGGTGACTGACCCGCAGCCAAGAAGAAGCGAGAGGAACAACAAGGGTGTCCCTCCTGATCGCCTGTCCGCTCGTTGGTGACGGGGGGATGTGGTGCCGAAGCAACAAACTGTCTATGCTCCAACCCTCTATGACATTAGCGTAGTCTGTCTGTCCCTTTCTTTTGCGCGGCATGCGTTTTATTGTGAAGTAAAAAGAGGAACCCCTCTTGAGCGCGAACTTCGAATCTTTAATAAACGAGTAGATAACTCTTCTTGCGTTACGAGAGACACGACAGGCTCGGTGCTGGCAACCGTGGTAGCCAAGGACGCTGACATCGGGGAGAACGCTCGGCTGCGCTACAGCCTGACGGTCGGCATCGAGCAGCGAGGCCGCGACTTCAGCACAGCGGACGAGTCCGCCTACCTGGCCACCTTCGAGTTGAATTCCGCCGATGGAACTTTGAAACTAGCTAGAAAACTTGACTATGAAACTGTCGCCGGGTTCCGCTTGACGGTGCTGGTCACGGACTCCGGACAGAGGCCGCTGTCAGCTGAGTGCACCCTGCGCGTGCTGGTCAAGGATGTCAACGACAATAAACCAGTGGTAAGGGAGGAGGCAGCCACCAATTAGTGCGTGCTAGTTAGCCTAGAAGAATGCGATGAATCCCGATAGATTCCAAGAAATGCTGAAAAAATTAAATCAAAAACAATTCAGCACTATAAAATTAAATCCGACATGAGTTTCTATAAATTATAGACCAGATTGTAGAAAATTTCCACGACAGATTCCACAATAAAACAGCTATTATTATTTCGAAAGTCCGACATGACTCTAAGAAATCGCATTGAGACTCTAAGAAATCGTATTTATATTCTAAGAAATCGAATACAGATTTTAAGAAATCGAATTCAGATTCTAAGAAATTGCATTCAGATTCTAATAAATCGCATTCAGATTCCAAGAAATCGTATTTATACTCTAAGAAATCGAATCCAGATTTAAAGGAATCGAATTCAGATTCTAAGAAATCCCATTCATATTCTAAGAAATCGTATTTATATTCTAAGTAATTGAATTCAGATTCTTAGAAATTGCATTCAGATTGTAGAAAATCGTTTTTATGTTCTAAGAAATCGAATCTAGATTCAAGGAAATCGCATTCAGATTCTAAGAAATCGAATGCAGATTCTAAGAAATCGTATTTATATTCTAAGTAATCGAATTCAGATTCTAATAAATCACATTCAGATTCTAAGAAATCGAATTCAGATTCTCAGAAATCGCATTCAGATTCTAAGAAATCGCATTCAGATTCTCAGAAATCGTCAAAATAAAAAAGCGTCAAATAATTTTACAGTGAATACTACCTTAAAGTGAACCCTCCAATTCGTCCAAAAAATCCCAGGCGACCGTCTACGGCATCAAAGGCTTCGCCAGTCCAGTCGAGATCACCGAGTCCGACCCGCCCAATCGGCCATTCGCGCTGATGTCCGTGGAGGACAAGGACGCCGGGCCGGCCGGCCAGGTCACGTGCGCGCCGATGCAGGCGGACCTGCAGCTTCGCCAGGAGGACGCCAAGTCCTACGTGTTGAGCACCTCGGTGGTGTTCGATCGCGAAACGTTGCCTAGGAAACTGTGGACGGTGCGTTGTCAAGACAACGGCGTACCGCCCCAGATGACTGAACTAATCGTGAACGCCAGCATCCTTGATCGGAACGACAATCCGCCGAGATTCAATTGGAGCCAAGACCGGATCAACATCCAGGAGGGCGGCCCTGCCGGCAGCTTCATCCTCAGCATGCCAGCTACCGATCCCGACGAAGGCGACAACGCCCGGATCACCTACTGGCTGGAGCCGTCCAGCATCGAACGATTCTTCCGCGTGTTGAGCAACGGCACCATCGTGGCCGCCGCGGTGCTGGACCGCGAGACGCGCGAGTCCTACGCATTCAGCATCGTGGCTGCGGACAACGGCCAGCCCCGCCTGTCAACCAGCCTGTCAATCTTCATCGGACTCAGCGACATCAACGATTGCGCGCCGAGTTTCGACGATCCGAGCACGAAATTGGAGTTCGTCGTGTCCGAGGGTGCCGCGATCGGCGACCTGGTCGGCCAGGTGACTCCCGTCGATCGGGACGCCGGTCAGAACGGCCAGATGGTCATCACCCCGGCAACCGAAGGCAACGCGGCGGCCAGGGCGTTCAGAGTCGATCGGGACGGTCGAATCTTCGTCGCCGAACGCTTGGACCGGGAGGTGCAGGATCGCTACTTCATCCGGGTCGTGGCCACCGACGGCGGCCTGCCCCAGCTCAACGGCAGCGCCACCGTCACCATCCGCGTTGACGACGTCAACGACAATGCGCCGGAGATCCGCTGGCCCAGCCTGACTAACCACACGACCAGCCTGTCCTACTTGACCAGGAAGAGCTCCATCGTCTGCACTGTTGAAGCCATTGACAATGACATCGGCAGGAACGCCCGGCTGGTGTTCAGCCTACGCCGAGGAGGCGTCAGCGGCGGCTCCGACTTGTTCAACGTCCATCCCGACACTGGCGGCATCTTCGTCAGCCGGCCGCTCGCCAAATCGGACATTGGACGCTACGAGCTGCAGATTTTGGTCAGCGATTCTGGCGAGTCGCCGATGACTCGGACAGCCCGGCTGGTCATGCTGGTTGACGACTCCCCGGACCCGCTGGCTGGCGGCTCCGGTCTGTCCGCCAGCGAGATGAACTTCCTGCTGATCATCGTGATCTGCTCCGTGACCTTCGTGCTGTCCTGCATCCTCATGGCGTCCATCTGGCACACGAGGCGTCGGCTGGGTGCCTCCGGCGGCGCCAACCGCCTGTACTCCAACGGAACCAGTCGGGGAAAGTCGGCAGCCGGCGCGACCACCGCTGCCGCCTCCGGCGGCGCCATCGCTGTTGACGAAGAAGCGTCTGGCGACT
Organism: Macrostomum cliftonense; assembly: GCA_950096795.1. Lineage (NCBI taxonomy): Eukaryota > Metazoa > Platyhelminthes > Macrostomidae > Macrostomum > Macrostomum cliftonense. The sequence goes on along the minus strand of CATNEM010000094.1, from coordinate 1,580,690 downwards.
ACCAGTGCAAGTCGCCGATGGCTCACGGCGACCATCTGGCGCTGGAGGCGTTGGACGGCCGGTTGAAAATGTCGCACGCTTCGTTGTATTCGCGCAGCGACTGCGTCGGGCCGTTGCATCATCACTGTCACGTGAGTGCGCCGCGCGAGCGGCATCTGGGATGAATGGGATCTCCATAGCTTTGATCTTTCGATCTTAATTATCCCATTTATCTATTTTGTCTTCCTTTTCTACACTTTCTCGTTTGTCTACCTTGCCTGCCTGGTCTACCAGTATCTACCTTGTCTACCATTATCTAAACTTGTCTACCATTATCTACCTTGTCTACCATTATCTACCTTGTCTACCATTATCTACCTTGTCTACCATTATCTAAACTTGTCTACCATTATCTACCTTGTCTACCATTATCTACCTTGTCTACCTCTCCCTATCTACTCTCCACGTGCCGTTATTAAATATTGCGTAGCTCTCTTCAGTGTCCCCACTGAAGAGAGGGGTCTGCAGATCTCACGGTCTGCTTCTTTCCATCTTTCCACTCTTCGACTCAATTCCATCTCTGTATCCTTCTGCCTATCCCATCTTTCCCATCCCGTCTGAAGAGTCCAATTTTCTCCAGAGTGCTGTCTGCATCTCAACCCAAATTTGCACTTCAACAACCCTTCCCCCAAAAAAATAAGCGACAATGCAGTAGTGGCACTTGTGTTGTGTGTCACCAAAACCCTTCGACAAAAAAAATTATTTCGATCTACCGACTCAACAATCATGATTGGCTCAGGTGAGACTGATCTGTCACGAACTGTCAGGCATTCCCCATCGGGGCGTCACTTCAGCGCGAAGTCAAGCGTGCGCGCGCGGGGCGGGCGTGGCGCTGCCACCTTTTAGACGTTTCCCAAATTTTTCCCCGGGAAAAGTTCCTTCTATAATCCTTGACGGGCTGAAAGCTCCCAGATCGAATGCGTCAAGTCGGGGGAGGGGGGGTAGAGTAGGAAGGATAAGTGACTCCTTTTTTCCGGGTGATTTGCAATCGCAGAAGAGGAAAATATTAGTCGATGCAAAGATCCCAGACCCTAATTCCTTCGCCGCTCAATAGGATCTTTTGTGAGACTTTCTCATCGATTTCTGAGAGTTTTTTTAGCTGATGGATTAAAATTTCCTCGTGATATAGGGATTAAAAGTCACCTGAGATCGTTGTCCATTCACAGAGACACTGCATGGATTCCGGAGCACACTGGTTGACCTCTTGACCTCATTGATTCAAAGCGGCAGTAGGGATTTCATTCGTTTAGTCATTTTTATGCTGCCACTCTAAATTGTCTGTCTGACTGTCTGTCTGTCTGTCTGTCTGTCTGTCTGTCTGTCTGTCTGTCTGTCTGTCTGTCTGTCTGTCTGTCTGTCTGTCTGTCTGACTGTCTGTCTGTCGGTCTGTCTGTCTGTCTGTCGGTCTGTCTGTCTGTCATTGTCTGTCTGTCTGTCTGTCTGTCTGTCTGTCTGTCTGTCTGTCATTGTCTGTCTGTCTGTCTGTCTGTCTGTCTGTCTGTCTGTCTGTCTGTCGGTCTGTCTGTCTGTCTGTCTGTCTGTCTGTCTGTCTGCCTCACGCCGTCACACTCTGTCATTCTCAATCACACCTCCCCTCCCTAGCCCCTTCACCCCGAGTCCACAGCCCCCAGGCTCAGTCAGCTAATTGACACGATTGACTGCTCACACCATTTTTTTCACTCAGATTTCCCCCTATTTTCAATGGCCCAGTCGGAGGGGATGATGTGGAAAAATAATCGTCGCACTGTGCAATCCAAAGCGAGAGCGCCCTGCAGTGCCCCCTCCGTCATCGTCTCAATGATTTCAGTCATTATTTCCTAGTTTAACTCTGCCTCGCATTTCAAGTGTGTAGCTATCAATCAACAGAAATGGATTGTGCCTTGCTCATACGTTAGAGTAGACCATGTTCGTCGCCTAAGCTTAGTTGATTTGTTTCTGCCATTAAATCATTAATAAATAAAAGGAATACACGTGTAATGAAGGACAAAGATTCAAACAAAGACCCGTCGCAACGTGCAAGCGGTTTGACGCTATAGCCTACTAATTTTAGGGCCTTCAAATCAACAGTCCTTATAATTATAATATTAATAATCATAACGGTCAGAAATTGTGACACCCAAGTCTCTATCATGCATTTATTTTGAGAACAATGAAAATCAACGGGTGGCCCGCACAATAGAGTCGAAGGAATTCGAGTTGTCTCCAAGCACAATTATTATTATTCTTCTTAGCTACGAGGCTTTCTGCGCTCACAGTTTGATCTATGAGTTATAATGATAGCTTGTTAAAATAAATAATGAGTCACTTAAAGGCTAGCGGCAGGGTAACCACGTCTGGCTCATAAAATTCATTTACCTGCTGCTTTCGTATTTTTACACTTCCATTTTTGTAGACTACTCTACATATCAAATGCTCAGTGTTGAACTTAACACAGAACTGAGACTATTCTCTAATCTCTTCTCCATCTCTAATATCTCATCTCCTCTCTATCTCTAATCTTTAATCTCTTCTCCATCTCTGATCTCTAATCTCTTATCAATCTCTAATCTCTAATCTCTTCTCTATCTCTAATCTCTAATCTCTTCTCTATCTCTAATCTCTAATCTCTTCTCTATCTCTAATCTCTAATCTCTTCTCTATCTCTAATCTCTAATCTCTTCTCTATCTCTAATCTCTAATCTCTTCTCTATCTCTAATCTCTAATCTTTTCTCCATCTCTGATCTCTAATTTATTCTCTAATCTCTTTTCCACTCTAATCTCGCATCCTTTTTTCCATATCCTATCGCTAATCTTTTTATCCCCTGAGTCCCTAATCTTTCTCAAATCTCTCTCCCTCCCTCCTCTATCTACCTGCCCACCAAGCTCTCCCTCTCAGGAGTGATATTGAGAAGACGCTACCTGGTATAAAACCCACAAATTTCCCAGCACAAGCCAGCTCAGGCCTATTTAATTTACCTACCAGAGCGCCTCTAGGGGGGGGGACATCACGCTGGAAACTTTTTTCTCTACATTTCAATGTTTCAATGCGGCGTGGCAGCACTAATTCTGTCCAGACAACAGCGCAGCCTCTTGACGATGAGTGCGCCACAATTCGCGCGCTTGATGAGTGAAAAAAATTTTTTTTCATCCTGAGTTTTTCCAGGTTTGGTAAGTTGGGAATAGTTGGTTTTTTTTCAAGGGGATGCTGCAGCAGAAGTGACAGTTTGGCCCAAGCGTGACTGACAGGTCCGTCGGGGAGCTGTGTGGGATGAGGATGAGTGCAAAGTGGCTCCTTCAGGCCATTGGTGGCCTCTCGGGCAGCAGTGACAGCCTCTCCCAGTGTCTGTTTTTCGACCCATCTGTCCCTCCATGGCACGCTCATTATTATTGAATTTTCCCATCTCTCAATTATTCGCTTCCGTTTATGGCGGAATACAACCAGCGGCCGCTCATCGGGATCCCCAATGCCGCACCTGTCTATCTATCTATCTATCTATCTATCTATCTATCTATCTATCTATCTATCTATCTATCTATCTATCTATCTATCTATCTATCTATCTATCTATCTATCTATCTATCTATCTATCTATCTATCTATCTATCTATCTATCTATCTATCTATCTATCTATCTATCTATCTATCTATCTATCTATCTATCTATCTATCTGTCTATCTATCTATCTATCTATCTATCTATCTATCTATCTATCTATCTATCTATCTATCTATCTATCTATCTATCTATCTATCTATCTATCTATCTATCTATCTATCTATCTATCTATCTATCTATCTATCTATCTATCTATCTATCTATCTATCTATCTATCTATCTATCTATCTATCTATCTATCTATCTATCTATCTATCTATCTATCTATCTATCTATCTATCTATCTATCTATCTATCTATCTATCTATCTATCTATCTATCTATCTATCTATCTATCTATCTATCTATCTATCTATCTATCTATCTATCTATCTATCTATCTATCTATCTATCTATCTATCTATCTATCTATCTATCTATCTATCTATCTATCTATCTATCTATCTCTGACGGTCTGTCTGTCCGTCTATCTACCTATCCAGCTATCTACTTATCCATCGGTATATACTCACGGATATTTTAGAATCCTTATGTTAAAATCTGTCTGATCGCTCTCTCAGTTTCTGCTGCTGTCGATCTTTTTCCTTTTACCCATCAGATCATCATTCAGTTCCAAGTTTATTTCTTAAAAACTTTAAGCCTGAAAATCTTGAACAGCGAAGAAGCCATTTTCCAACTCGTTTATCCTCTCAGCAATCTTTGGCTGTCGACCAGATAAAATCAAGCACTTTACGCTTTTCGAATTCCAAAGCAGACTTAAAAAGAGTGTTTAGAAAAAATTCTATACGTTAGATACTCCAACCAATACGACAGCAAGCAGTGAGTGACTGCGAATTTTTTTGGCAATGTGAAAAACCCAGCGCCTGTTCATTTTACTAGCCTTTCATGAGTTGCACTAACAAAGGGTATTCAGATTTTTCATCGCTGTGAAGATTCAACAATTGTGAATTGTTGAATTGCACAAGCTTCTCCTTGTGCATTTTTGCAACCAAGGAAAAATATCAATAGATAGCTGATTGCAGGTGGTGCGTGACCGTTTTATCCTCAACCATTTTTTTGTAATTCGCACCAGTCGCTCCCAGAGGCTCAATTGCTTAAATTGCTGGCACAGGGTTGTTTGATTCCGAGAGCAACAGAAAAACAGTGCCTAGAATCCTCAGGGGATTTCGAATGACTAATCTTCCCCCAAAAACAATTGATTTGATTTTTTTCACATGCGGAGCTCTAGAACGCTCGCCTTATGACTGGAAGGTCGTGGGTTCGAGCCCCGGCTCTAGGAGAAAATTAGAGACATTGAGCAAGGCAGTTAAATCACGCATTGCTTTGCTGGGGAAATTTCGGGTGTCTTTCTGGTTTTCTTCTACTCACATTTTCTGTTACAATGATACGATATTTCTGCTTGCTTTCTTGGGGAAAGAATCGACAACGAGGGTGGAAAATCGATTTGAAGTTTAAGAAGGAATGTATCGAAAAACAATCAACTTGGACAAAGGAGAAAGCAACATTGAAAAAAGCAACTCTGCTTCTGGCTTCTGAAAGCAGACCATCGTTTGTGTATCCAAACACTCTAGGCGCCCTTACGTGACTTGTCGGCTGAGGATTAAAGAATCCCCGGATGGGACAACGAATTGCAAAGTGGCCTCGTTGCATTTGCGCGCATGCGTCAGCCAAGTAAGCTTAGTTTCGTGCGTGAATCAATGGTTTCTTGAGAGCTAGGGCATAAGAGCCTCATGGTTGGACCAGTTTTCGCTACATTGCATTAGCTAATAGAACCGGGCACAAAGGAGACAATTTGGAGAGCGGCGGGGATAAACAGGTCAAGGATATGCTGTCATGATACACTGATGAACTGATCATTAATAACCAACCTCGACAATGCTCCCATGTAGCGGATGCTGCATTGCGTGACACATTGGATCAGTTCTGAGCTGATGGATCTTCAAAGGATGGATTATTTTTTTTAAGGGAATCAAAATCAGTTTGCTTCTATCAGTTTCTTTAGGTAATTAACAGAAACATTTTTCTTCAAAATTTTGTCAAATCAGTCTACCAGTGTCTCTCACCAAAGTGAATTCTCTAAAACACATGAGGATCTCTTTAATTTGCTAACGTCATAACAGCAACTTGCTGCGCGGTCTTAAACCATAGAAATGCGTCTTGAACTGTAGAAATGTGTCTTGAACTGTAGAAATGTGTCTTAAACTGTAGAAATGTGTCTTGAACTGTAGAAATGTGTCTTAAACTGTAGAAATGTGTCTTAAACTGTAGAAATGTGTCTTGAACTGTAGAAATGTGTCTTAAACAGTAGAAATGTGTCTTAAACTGTAGAAATGTGTCTTGAACTATAGAAATATGTCTTGAACCATAGAAATTTTAATTAAACTATAGAAATGTGTCTTGAACTGTACAAATGTGTCTTGAACTGTAGAAATGTGTCTTAAACCATAGAAATGTGTCTTAAACCATAGAAATGTGTCTTAAACCATCGAAATGTGTCTTGAACCATCGAAATGTGTCTTGAACTGTACAAATGTTTCTTGAATTGTAGAAATGTTTCTTGAATTGTAGAAATGTTTCTTGAATTGTAGAAATGTGTCTTGACCCATTGAAATGTGTCTTGAACCATAGAAATGTGTCCTAAACCATAGAAATGTGTCCTAAACCATAGAAATGTGTCCTAAACCATAGAAATGTGTCTTGAACTGTAGAAATGTGTCTTGAACTATAGAAATGTGTCTTAAACTGTATAAACGTGTCCTAAACCATAGAAATGTGCCTTAAACCATAGAAAAGAGCCTTAAACCATATAAATGTGTCTTGAACCATAGAAATGTGTCTTGAACCATAGAAATGTGTCTTGAACCATAGAGATGTGTCTTAAACCATAGAAATGTGTCTTAAACCGTCGAAATAGGTCTTAATCAATCGAAATGTGTCTTAAACTATAGTAATGTGTCTAAACAGAGAAATAAAGTCTAGTGTCTAACCAGGCCAAATGGGTAATAAAACGGTGTAAGGGTATATCATTGAAAAAGTGACCTTATTCGTCATTTCGGAACAAGAAAAATTGCTGTTAAATGAAAACCAGTTAGACACAAGCAATTCTGATTGAGTTAGACATGGACCCCACCCATGGGTCTTCACGCATCTCCTAGACCAACCCCCAGGGCAAAAATTGAGCTAGCCTTGCCATTGTGATCCCAATTTTTATGATCCCCACTTTTCTTAATTCCCTAGTTGCTACACAGCCAGCCTGAGAGCACTTATTATTCAAGTGGAGATCTATATTCGCCTCAACGATTAAAAACAACTAAGTGATGAAGAGGCTTCAATTTGGGGGAATTATTGCCCGCCTGATGAGCTTGACGGCTGGGATTCAATCGAGAAGGATTTGCCCCGGAGGCGCAACTAAAAAATTGAATGGACAAATGATAATCGTGCTGTTACTAAGCGGGATTTTTCTTCATCAATTGGGTCCTCAGTGGGCTCCATCTCTGATGGATAGCGGAGGCTGGGGAAGTTTTTTAATCCCTTTTATTTCCCCGTCGGCGCTTCGAAATCGCTGTAATTTTTTGTCTGTTAGGGGGGCTTCCACAACCAGCAAGAGATTGGGTTACTAACCCACCCTATTTGCGTCACTTTCCGCTGCCCGCTAAAGCTTATAATAGTTGTGTTAATATAGAATGTGTTTGCCCTACGCTGTGATTACGCAATCAGGGGAGCTGGACCAAAGAGAAAGAGAGTTAAAGGGCGCAGCCGCTTTTTAAACCAAATCGGCCACCAGAGAGTGGCTTAGACAATGCGTAAAACCTATTTGCATCCCTATTTTCCCATAACTTTACTATTTTGAGGCATTGCTTTTGACGTGACACCTGTCCGTCAGTCTCTCTATTTAGTAGTTAGAATACTGTATTTACGAGTATATTGATTACGCAACGCACTTAGATTGGTTTTGGTTTCTAATTTAGGCGCTACTGCAGCGACATGGAATTCCATGGCTAATAGCCGGTTTAAAATGTACGACTTTAAAGCACTTTCGATGCTTAAGAAATATTGGGTCCCGGCATTCCACGGCATACAAGAATTAATCAGGCTCTTAGAAAATTAAGACAGACACACACAAACAAACAGACTTGAGCCGTTTTGCATAGTAAAAGGCTCTCTACGAAATCATTTGCATTACTAGTCTATTAGAAAATTGAGGCTCCCAACGATATCAAGAAATCTATAAAATTGAGGCCCTCGACGATATCAGGATAATATTGTAATAAAACTGAGGCTATTGACGATATCAGGATAACTATAAAATCGAGGCTCTTAACGATATCAGGATAAAAATAAAATCGAGGCTCTCAACGATATCAGGAAATCTATAAAATTGAGGCTCTTAACGATATCAGGATAAAGATAAAGCTGAGGCTCTTAACGATATCAGGATAATAATAAAATCGAAGCTCTCAACGATATCAGGAAATCTATAAAATTGAGGCTCTTAACCAAAACAGGCTACAAATAATGAGGCCATAAAAGTGCAAAATTTCAGAAACTTGCAAAATTCTTGTCGCATGTAAATTTCATTGACTAAGGCTCACTACGATCAATCAACTTGCCAAAAAAATTTCCCAGTTACACGACTTCGACGCCGGCTCGAACCTGCCAGTTCTGGCGCCGCCGGGTCCGGGCACGTCGTCACGACTAGCCGGCGCTCATCGAGGCGAGGCCAGCGGTCAGTCGTCGGAGTCGGACAGCGGACGAGGCACCTGTTTTATTGACGACGATCCGTTTCGCGAGCACGGTGAGTTTCTCGATGGCGCAAAGCATCGTTGCTCGTTTCTGATTGGTCGATAGCTATGGTAAATGCTTAGCGTCAATGTACATTCAATGTACGTACGCTAGTCAGTAACCCAAATCGAGGTGGCTTATTTCAGTTTAACACGTAGATCATGATTTTTTACTTTCCAGTTTTTTTCATTTAATTTGAGCCAGTGCATAGTAGCTAAACGAAGAAGTGAATTTTGTAATCTAAGACTTGATCGTTCTCATCAAGTATTCTAATTCCTATTAGCGTTTAAACAAGCTCGACATCAGTTTCTGGTGCTTAATGCCCGTCAAGAGCGCTTCTTCCTGCATAGGGTATAAGGTTACAGGCAGAAGCGGACCGCCCACCCACTCCTTGCGTCTTGGTTTCGCATAAGCAAACTTTGCTTGTTGTTGCTGTCATTTTTTCTCCTCTTCCCATCCAGTTTCCCACTTCCTGCCGGGGCCTTTAGCCAAAACGGGATGACAGAATCCTCGTGTGCAGACCGCCAGCCTCTGGGAGCTGCGGGAGGGGTGAAGTTCAGTTAAGGAATACACATACGGCATGTGCGGATAAAAAATCCCCAGTTTTTTGGGACAAATTTGCAACGCACAAGTGGAAAGCGGAGACCACACAGCGAGGATAAACACTAATCTGTCCCGGCTCGCAAGCGCAACTTGTGTTTGCCCACCTGTCTGAGGTCTTCAATTAGTTTGCGGTGTAGGAAAAATTTTTTCAGCCACGAGGATGGAGAAAGTCTATAACTATATGGGGATTTTTTAGCCATCATCTCCCTGAGAGAGGCAGACGCAATAACTTTGCGCATTTCAGTTCTGGCAGCACGCGGAAGGAAGCTGAGCACACAGACTAGACACAGCATCTGATGCTGAGCTCAGGGGGATATCCTGGTATTGGCATGCCTAGAGCCAAAAAACACGCGAGAATCCCATGGTGGATTGGGAGAAATTTGACACCCACTGCCAGCAGGGTTAATACCCGTCGGATGAACCAACAAAATAGAATTTTGATGGGAAGCTTGGTCGAAGGGAATGGGATCTGGTTTCCCCGACCTCCACTGATGAGACAGGCGGCAAACAGCACGGGAAATGAAAGTTAGCTAATTGTACCCGCACTTGAAATTCGGCATCTTTTAGTCTTTGTTTATCCAATTCTCAGGTGAAACAGGGCTGAGAGCATCAAAGAGTCGGTGTTGAATTTCTGCCAGACAAATACATAGCTATTTGAAATTGTTTATTTAGTTTTTATTCGCTATAGGCCCACATCTAACATGTGAAGCGCTGTATTGTCCTCAACCCCTCAGCTCCACCTTCCGTGAAAACCAATTTAAACAGACAAACAAGCATTTCAGTATTTCGCTAGTTAAAACACTTGACTGCATCCAACAAGTTGCCACTCTCTTGAGGGATTATCAATCAATCAATCAATCAGAATGAAAAGCAACTTTAGCCGCCGATCCCAAAAGACACTTCATCGCCCTAGCAACAACTAGAAAATCTTGGGGAAAAAACCTATCCAAGTCTATTGGCACCACTTAGACAAGAAAAGATGCAGGCTACGTTAATTATCTCCCCGTTGCAAGCCAAATTATCCCAGTAGGGAGGCACAGACTAGAAATTTGACAGTTGGATGAAATGTTAGTTCTTTAGGGAAGAAGTTCCACATTACGAGTTCTAAATTATCCCTGGGCCAAAAAGCTAAAAAAGATGGTCCACTTGAAACTATAATGAGCGCATGGTAAACCAAGTTCCTGAATTCATAACTGGTATCTACCTATAAATTATTAAACATAATTCAATGCATCAATCAGTTTATCAGTTTAACTATTTGTCTATTCTATCTATCCATCTATCTATTTATCTATCTATCTATCTATCTACCCATCTATCAATCTATCTATCTATCTATCTATCTATCTATCTATCTATCTATCTATCTATCTATCTATCTATCTATCTATCTATCTATCTATCTATCTATCTATCTATCTATCTATCTATCTATCTATCTATCTATCTATCTATCTATCTATCTATCTATCTATCTATCTATCTATCTATCTATCTATCTATCTATCTATCTATCTATCTATCTATCTATCTATCTATCTATCTATCTATCTATCTATCTATCTATCTATCTATCTATCTATCTATCTATCTATCTATCTATCTATCTATCTATCTATCTATCTATCTATCTATCTATCTATCTATCTATCTATCTATCTATCTATCTATCTATCTATCTATCTATCTATCTATCTATCTATCTATCTATCTATCTATCTATCTATCTATCTATCTATCTTTCTTTCTATCTATCTATCTATCTATCTATCTATCTATCTATCTTTCTATCTATCTGCCTTTTTCTGCATGCTAAAATATATTTTCCTGGCAGGTTTTCTCATTATGGCTCATTCCTACTCACGTCTCAAATATTTCTCACCTAATTAGACCCAATCACCTCCTTAACTGACCGTCCACTCTAGCGTTTATCCCACGAGATCGCCAATTCCAACCTCCCCTCCCTTGAGTCCTCAATCTTCCCAATTCGAATGGCCACCCTTCCCTCCTCCCCTCTACCGATTTCCCGTTGCCGCTTCGCCGCTTCTCTTCGCCGCGCCATTCGGCAGTCGAACTGAAAAAGGCTGAAATTCTCCTCAACACCGCCGGTTCAGTTGGGCTGGGGAAGCCGTGAGGACAAGCCTTCTGGGGGGGGGGGGGGGGGGGGAACAGAGGTGTCGGGTGTTTTCGGGCAATTTATCAGCTCTAGCGTTTCATTAATTCTCGGTAGAAGTTCGTCAAGCGGGCAAAGGAGTTCGAGGGTTACGTAACAGTCATGCCAAGGGAAATATAGGAGAAGTTTTCACGAAAGCGGCAAAGCACAGCGCTTCTGTCCATCTGCTAGCGATAAATTATTATTCCCGAGAATTATTTGGACATCTTTATAAGAATTTTAGACATGCTTTTCACCGGAAAACTGTACAAAAATCAGTCAGTCTATTTAATTGTCTTTACTCCTACTATCATCTCCATGTACTTCTCACTGCCTACTTCTGTATCTAGTTATATTCCTTGTTTCTTTATTAGTATCCTAATATTAATCTTGGATATTTTTCCCCACTAGTCTACGCAGCCTTATCCCTCGATCATGTGTAAGAAAATAATCCTCCTCCTCTACTGAAAAAATAAGATGGAAAAGATAGCAACGATTTGAAGCGACAGAGGTGAGAGAGGTAAGACCGGTTGACACTGTTGATATTAGGATGTTTTTTATTTTGAAAGAAAAGGCTCAGTATCAGTGAATTTCTATTTTTGGTAAGCGAGGGTGTGGCCATTGATGATGACGCAATCACCTAGATAGGGGACGAGAAACAGGCGCGGGCCAGGGACGCCTTGCAGCACTCACTAATCTATGTCGATCTAAGGGGGTGGAAAGGGGCCTTTCAATGGATAAAGATTTCAGCTGCAGCTGCTCAGACAGGGACTGGACACTCCGACAGCAACTGTTGCGGGAATTAAAGAAAGACAGCCTCCGCTGTGTCCGCCTGCCTGTCACGTCTCATTTCCCCAACTCTTGTTTCTTTCGCCGAGAAGGAAATCAAACAAAAAATGTGTTTTTGTAAAAAAACATAGGAAAAATTGCAGGAGATAGCCATTTTTTCGAGGTTGGGTATCAAAATGAAGGAAGGAATTGAAGATGAAAATGGCAGCTGACAACTGTGTTTCCGCCTATAGAAGATTCTGGAAGATTCAATTTGATAAGCAATGCACCTAAGTGTCAAGAAACGCATTCAGAATCGCATATTTGCTTACAGTTATCAATTTGAGATATTTTTTTATACTTACCAAAATAAATCCAACACCAACCAACATAAATCTCAGGATCTTCAGATCAACCTTATTTTTCCTAAATCAATCTCTCGATCTTCAAATCAATCTCATTATTCTCAGTTCAATTTCATTATCCTCAGATCAATCTCATTATCCTTAGATCAATCTCATTATCCTCAGATCAATCTCATTATCCTCAGATCAATCTTGATATCCTCAGGTCAATCTCATTATCCTCAGATCAATCTCATTATCCTCAGATCAATCTCATTATCCTCAGATCAATCTCATTATCCTCAGGTCAATCTCATTATCCTCAGATCAATCTCATTATCCTCAGATCAATCTCATTATCCTCAGATCAATCTTGATATCCTCGGTTAATCTCATTATCTTCATATCAATCGTATTATACTTTCCTATCCCTGAGACAATCCACTTTCTCATCCTAAGCCGTGATTTCCAGCTGCACACGATGACTCAGATAGCGCAGTCACATCAGTTCAGCTCCAGCATCAGCAGCTGATCAACTAATATTACGAAGACGAAATGTTGTTTTGTAGCACCCAAGAGAACTTTTTAAATAATTAATAGACCGAGGAGGTAGTTAAAAGAGCTTCCTAAGCTGACGTGTATAGCCACACGTGTCACTTGCATATAGCAAATTATATTTTTTTCTAGCCCCTCAGGGTTAGCAGCTGTTCTAAAAGACTCAATAACATAAAAATAAAAATCCGCTCGTAAAAAACTGGTCACAGCGCGAGCTGCTAAAGTCGTGGAGATTTTTTTAAATTTATCCCTTCCCTCTTTTTCGTCCCTAAAACATTGTGTCTCAGTGGAGTTGTAAAATGAAAATTAACCATTGGCCTTGGCTAGCTACTAATAATAAAAAAATGCTCTGTTTGGAAGAAGGCCTTGCGATTTTTTTTGTAACCGAGTCATCTCAGGGATCAGACGAGCATTGATCCCGTCGTATTGTGTTGTTTTTTTCGATCCCCTATGGATAGATAGACATAAACCTAACGGTGGATGGGGCCAGCCATCTTTTGCGTCCATTCTTAGATACACTCTACGCTATACTATTAAGTTGAGAAATTTTTTCCCCTAAGAGTTTATAGATCGCCCAATTGCACAGGAAGGGTATCAAATGTCAATAAAGATGTCGATTTCACGATCCTATAGTCAAGATTATTAAGTTCAGCTTTACATATTTAGGCCGAATAAATGCCCGCTGTAATCGGTTAACTTCCTCATCTGTCTATCTACTGAAAGCCATCAGAGTTGCTACAAAAAGCCCTAGCTTTCATCGATTTGATAAGCCAACTCCCTACCAGAACTTGGATCTTCAGCTTAAAGCAATACAAGCGTAGTTTTAAATTTTTGGCCAGCAGTTACTTGTAGAAAACGAAAAAACAAGACGTAAGAAAACTTCTACTACGGGCGTAGTTTTTCTTTTCTGCCACAAGTGTCTGAATTCGTCAAAAAAGAATAATTGCTACAATGAAACACTTCTGTTGCTTTAACTAGAAAAAGATGGTAAACTCTTCAAGGCTTGTGTTTAAGTTTGTATCGAAAATTTCGGGAAAAAAAACTGAGCCGGCAAAAAGCCGCTTTGACAAAAAGCAAACGATAAAAAACTTTGTCAAGGAACAAATTTTGCAACAAGTTTTTTTGAACAGCTTCTTTCAACTTGGCCAGTCCTTGATGCTATATTGAAACACTTCTGAACTGCAGAAATTGCTTCTTCAGAACTTTACTGGCTCATTTTTTACCTTTTTTCTATCGTTTTTTTGTAGAGGGTTGAATATAGTCTTTTTTCGCGTTTGTATGTCTGCCTGTCAGTCAGTCAGTCTGTCTGGCTGTCTGTCTGTCTGTCTGTCTGTCTGTCTGTCTGTCTGTCTGTCTGTCTGTCTGTCTGTCTGTGTGTCTGTCTGTCTGTTTGTCTGTCTGTCTGTGTGTCTGTCTGTCTGTTTGTGTGTCTGTCTGTGTGTCTGTCTGTCTGTCTGTCTGTCTGTCTGTCTGTCTGTCTGTCTGTCTGTCTGTCTGTGTGTCTGTCTGTCTGTTTGTGTGTCTGTCTGTGTGTCTGTCTGTCTGTCTGTCTGTCTGTCTGTCTGTCTGTCTGTCTGTCTGTGTGTCTGTCTGTCTGTCTGTCTGTCTGTGTGTCTGTCTGTCTGTCTGTCTGTCTGTCTGTCTGTCTGTCTGTGTGTCTGTCTGTCTGTCTGTCTGTCTGTGTGTCTGTCTGTCTGTTTGTGTGTCTGTCTGTGTATCTGTCTGTCTGTCTGTCTGTCTGTCTGTCTGTCTGTCTGTCTGTGTGTCTGTCTGTCTGTCTGTCTGTCTGTGTGTCTGTCTGTCTGTCTGTCTGTCTGTCTGTCTGTCTGTCTGTCTGTCTGTCTGTCTGTCTGTCTGTCTGTCTGTCTGTCTGTCTGTCTGTCTGTCTGTCTGTCTGTCTGTCTTTCTGTTTTTCTGTCTGTCAGTCTGTATGTACGTCGGAATAACCCGCACCCACCCATCCCCGAATCCGCAGCCCTGGGATCTCTGACAGTCTGCAGTCCTCGAGGCCCAGCAGCCGCCGCAGCCTCATCCGGCCTGTCAACCTTCACGATGGACAAGTCCAAGCGGGTCGAGCAGGACGGCGCCGCCGGCGCCTCGACGACGATGCGAACTCCCCCGCGGTTGGCTCGAAATTTCGTCGGCGGCGGCGGCGGCGGCGGCGCAGCCTCGGAGCATCTGCTCAGCTCAGGGCCCTACCAGAGCCTGAGCCAGCAGCATCCTTATCAGCAGAGGCTCTGCAGCGAGAGCCGTTTAGTTTGAATGCTTATCTAACAGAAACAAAGGTTTTGAAAAAATCACTTTGTGAATTGATTGTTTTAACTACGCTTTGATTAATTAATTTCACATTTAATTCCAGTATTTAAAAATGCAGAAAATTTTGAATTATGATTTCCTAATTAATGCCATCGATATTATTGCTTTTAGTATTTGTTAAACTCCACTACAGCACTACGAGTATAAGGTAAATTAAAAAAACTGCTTTACACGCCTTTATACTACTTTTACATGCATGCTCGCACTTCTTTACTAAGTAGTAGTAATAATGGCGTATGAGCGCAATTTTTTAAAAATTTCTAGTTGGTAATATAAAGTGCTTCGTTATCTTGTGAATTATTCTTATCAAATAATAGTGATTGCTGCAGCGCCTCGTAAATAACAAAGAGTTAATTGTGAAATTGTTATATGGCAGCAACCACCCAAGCAACGTTTGTTAATATTTTCTTTGAAAAATTCCTCTGCAAAACCTATCGAAAAAATCCAAGCTTACATTTTCCAGTTATAAAAAATTCCGATATTCTATGCTGCAAATTCAAATACTTTATTGGTATATGCTTTTTTGTGTTTTGCGCAGTATTGCTTTTTTGTTAATTATAGTTTTTGTAATACACTTGTGTTCGTTTGGAAAACAACAAATTATAAAACAATTATATATTTGATAACTTTGAAACAAACTAACTTACTATGCAATTTTCAGTTATAGAAATGATATAAAATAAATTTAGACACCTGAAATTTGCGAATATCCGGGGCCTGTGTACAGCTGCTCAGTCCAGACGGGCTGGAGGGGCCGCAACACCTACCCTAAATTTCAGCTGGGTGGACTGAAGCAACGCGTGATTAAACTGCCTTCTTGCTCAATGTCGCAAATTGTCTCCTAGATTTGGGGACGCGAACCCACAACCTTCCAGTAATAAAGCAGATACGCCAGCCATTAGTCTAAAACTCCTTTCTTTGGAAACAGCAGGCTTTTAATACACAATTTTGCTGTTACTTAAGCTTTTTCAATGTCGATCAAGAATAGATTTTTTTACAGTTTCACAGCAAAATAATTTTTTGAAGCTCATAGCGCAAAAAGATTTGGCATACTCAAATGAAATATTATAATTAGTCAAACGAATCCAATCTAACTTATATTTGACGAACTCGACAAACCAAAAAAGTGCTTTCAGATACTATCTTAGGCATGGGAAAACCAAAAAAATCCTTCAACTTACAAATCCCACAGCTTACAAATGGTACTTTCCTTGAAACGATGAAGCTACACAGCTGTTATTGTTCACTTAACCTCATAGACGGAGTTCATCTTATCGCCGCCGCAAAACTCGGATTTAATTACGGCGGACAGGATCTTGCTGTCCGACAAAAATCCCATGCAGGCTCGGTCGCAATAGGCGTCGTCCTGCTTGCCATAAGCGCCGTAAGTTTCGCCGCAGTAGCAGTCTGTGCCGGCCTGAGCGCCGTAATATTTGCCGCCAACGCTTTTGCACAAATCGTTGCACTTTTTTAGCGTCATCTCTTTGGAACTGTCGGCGTGGTATTTCAAATCGCGACTATCTTCCTTGTCAACGTAGCAGCCTTTGTAGTCGGATTTGTGCACTCGGGTTTGAAAAGCTCGTTTGAAAAATCCTATACATGTGGAAAAATTATCGGTGCATTTTCCTGGCGTACATGTAGTTTTTAAAATCTACGAAAGCGTACTTACTACACGTATCACCGCATTTGCAGTGAAAGGCGCCAAGAATCAGTAGGACCAACATCATGGACCAATTGAATGGTGCCATGTACACGGAAGGTCAATTTTCAGTTTACCGTTTGCGCCAATGATAAATGCCGGGAATAATGATGCTTTTCGTAGAAATACTAATTGAGACAACAGCCCTTTGAGTATTGGGATGGGAAATACACCGATAAATGGAACTATATAGAGCAATTTTTCTCATTGATACTTCCGCATATCTGAGATCCAGAAGCAATTTCGATGCATATTTGGCCAACTTACTTAATTTTGGCCATAGAACTTGGCTATTTTTTGCTTGAATTTTAAGAAAATTTAATGTAATTATTAAATATTAATCTGAAGGAATTAATAAGATGGACTTCGGTGATTCGGTTTTCCTTCAATTAATTCTTTACAAGGACTGGTAGGTAGAAACCAACGGGCCGTGATGGACTATGCAGGCAGCGTATATTTATATTTATTTTAGTGTCGCCGGAATATTCTAGAAGATTCTAACATTATAACAAAGGCGTGATGATTTAGTATGTTAACATTTATAAGACTACGCCAGCAAATATTATCTGAGTAATAAATTAATTAATAACACAAATAATTTCGTAGGAACTAAAATAATTGATTTCTAGAAGTTTCTGGAAAGTCAAAGAATATTCGGATTACTAATTTTATGGAAATTTCGCGAATGTACGCTACAACAGTTCCCCCCAGGGAAGACGGAGTCGCATGGGGATATTTGATGCAAAAATTGAACAGATAATTACATGAACAGATTGAGTTTACGGCGGTATGTATGTAAAATGGTTGCATAATGGAAAATATGAGTTGAAGCAGGCTAGTTTACGTTATGGTATATGGTACCGTGGGAATAAAATTTAGTTAAATGAAGGTCAGTTATTGCAGCTCCGGCGTTACGCCGAGTGTCCTCAACCTGAATGCTCCGGAAGGGCGGACCGGTCGGCGTTGGTCGACCCGCAGGGAAGTTGCCAGGTTGCAGACAGGCGACATCCTGTTGTAGTCGGAGAGGCTTTGGCGGATAGTCGCCCTGCGACGGAGCTTTCAGCTGCGGAGCACTTGCGAGTCGGGCTAGAGATTTGGCTGGTGAATGTTTCAACGGGGTGGAGATTGCGATGGGTCATCACGTGGTGCCTCTGCGTGCTCCAGGACGGCGGATTGACGCTTGGGGTGAGCGGCCTGTGGGAAGTGCCTATATGTGCAGACAGACGACTCTCGAACTGCTGATGGCGCCGAAGGTTTGGGCGAGAGTCGCTCTGCGGCTGGGGCAGAGCAGAGAGAACACGCGAGATGAGCCCGATGAATAATAGGTTGCGGTGCTGCTGCCGGCCGATACGCCACCGGGTCGTCGCAAACCTCGTGTAGGGTTTAATATGATGACTCACCGATGGTTTCGGCCGAGACTTCGGTTTTCTTGTCGTCTAGCGTGGTATGCAGGAATTTCGAAATCCACTGAAGGAACTGGTTAGGACCAACTCAATCGAACGGCTCACTGGACCCGTGTAGGCACAATTAATTAGTTTGTCGTCGATGAAGTTTGCCCTTTGGGGAGATATCCGCGGGGTTCACATGTTGCAGCTTACTTCCGTGGTAACGTACATGTACCTTCTTAAGTTATAATGAACTTGCTGTTGCTGATGACGCTACATGTATGACGCTGCCTGTTCGATTAGTTGAAAGCAGATGACTTGCCGACGTTGCCCCATAGGGACAACGACCACGCCTCACCGGACCAGTTGAAGGAATTAATAAGATGGACGTCGGTGATTCGGTTTTCCTTCAATTAATTCTTTACAAGGACTGGTAGGTAGAAACCAACGGGCCGTGATGGACTATGCAGGCAGCGTATATTTATATTTATTTTAGTGTCGCCGGAATATTCTAGAAGATTCTAACATTATAACAAAGGCGTGATGATTTAGTATGTTAAAATTTATAAGACTACGCTAGCAAATATTATCTGAGTAATAAATTAATTAATAACACAAATAATTTCGTAGGAACTAAAATAATTGATTTCTAGAAGTTTCTGGAAAGTCAAAGAATATTCGGATTACTAATTTTATGGAAATTTCGCGAATGTACGCTACAAATCTTACTTATATTAATTATATTCCAATTGTTCACTCTCGAACGTTAATTTATGCACAATTATAAGCTATGCAGTGGTTGGTGTGCTTATCTGTGCAGGTAATTTATGCTGGCTTTTCTCCCATTCACTACGTTCATTATTGGGCCATCCAATAGAGGTTGAAGGTATCTGTAAAAAACAAAGTCATTTAGTAATTGTTTCGTCAAGGACGAATTAATTTTTCTTTAATAGGCCTAAGCAGTCTTTAGCGTAACATAAACTGTCATAAGATTTCCGTTACAGCGATCAAACGTTGCTTGGTAAGCACGCGATCCAATAAAGTTTTGAACTTATTAGGGCCCTAGTAATAACAATGAATACTTTTACATGATAAAGGACTTGACTTTTCAAACAATAAAATTTAAAATAGTTATCAAAGACTTTGACTAAATAATATTCTCTTTAAAGCCAAGTAGCTCAATTTTATGACAACCATAACTGTGGACTGTGTAGTAATTCGAAATCCCTAACTTTCCGCGATTTCGCAGTGATCGGGACTCGTGGGCACGCTTAACTTTAGTCTAAATATATCTAATGCTATCTATCAACTGATGAGCTGAATAAGTATATATTTATTTTTCATAATTTATGTTAAAATATGCCTAAAATTATTTTTTGCCTTTTATTAGTTGCGCTTTATATCTATTAAGTATTTCCAAGCAGTCAAATACAGAACCAAAAACTTGTGTATCTAAACTAAAACTTCTAAACATAAAAATTTTTTTTGGAATAATTTGACTGATTATATTTTTACTGCTTAGCAATTTCTTATATTTTAATATAAGGTATAGAAAAGCACTAATATTCTGATGAATTCCAATTTACAAACCATTTGCATTTGTACTAAGCTCCATTCAAAGTCTGACTAAAAAACTTGCAATGAAATTATGTTATTCAATTGTGTTTATTCATGTATTACCAGAATGAGCTATTAATGCTTACCTTCTCTTTAAAATATTTTTTTCATGTAATGTAGTGAATATTTTGGCTTCATGACTATATTAGTCTAGATTTACCTAAAATGTTTATCTAGCTACCTCTAGATAATGCCTATATAATTTTCTGAATGAATTTCATTAATAATTTTTTTTGTTTCACCTATATGGAACAGTTCAGAGTAATTTAAATTAAATGTTTGTTAAAAAAATATTTTTGATTCTATTTTCAGAACTATCAACAAAAAATGCTGGCTTCTACTCTACTTAGATCAGCTTGCCAACTGACCAAGACTCCACTAGGTCTGAGATCAGCATCAAAATGGGCCTTTGTAGATGCCAAACTGGCTGAGGTGAAAGATGCTGGCACATGGAAAAATGAATTGATGATTCTTGGTAAGCAGTCACCATCAATTAAAGTTGATGGACAGGACAAAGAGATGCTCAACTTCTGTGCCAACAATTATCTGGGTTTGTCAGTAAGTTTCAAAGCTCTCTTGCCTAATTCGTATATTTATTTTCTATTTTTAAAACTGAGTATGCCATTTACTTTTACTTCCATACTTTGACCTTTAATGCAGAGCCATCCACTTGTTATTGAAGCTGCTATTGAGGCCATTAAGTCTCATGGAAATGGTTATAGTTCTGTGCGATTTATCTGCGGAACCTCAGTGAGTTAATGCTGGATTTTTTTGAAAAAAGAATACGTGACCTTGTGTTTTTTTACCAAAAACTTCTTAACCCTTTTGTGGCTTCTCAGTTCTCTGATTCTCAAATAAGTCCTCAACCTCCAAGATTCTTAATTTTTACCAGCCACTCATATCCTCATTCCTTACGTTTTTGGTTGATCCCTCAGATCCTCAGGCTGTTGGTTGATCCCCCAGCCTCCCAGATCCTCAGGCTGTTGGTTGGTTGATCTTCCAGCCTCCCAGATCCTCAGGCTGTTGGTTGGTTGATCTTTCAGCCTCCCAGATCCTCAGGCTGTTGGTTGGTTGATCTTCCAGCCTCCCAGATCCTCAGGCTGTTGGTTGGTTGATCTTCCAGCCTCCCAGATCCTCAGGCTGTTGGTTGGTTGATCTTTCAGCCTCCCAGATCCTCAGGCTGTTGGTTGGTTGATCTTCCAGCCTCCCAGATCCTCAGGCTGTTGGTTGGTTGATCTTTCAGCCTCCCAGATCCTCAGGCTGTTGGTTGGTTGATCTTTCAGCCCCCCAGATCCTCAGGCTGTTGGTTGGTTGATCTTTCAGCCTCCCAGATCCTCAGGCTGTTGGTTGGTTGATCTTTCAGCCTCCCAGATCCTCAGGCTGTTGGTTGGTTGATCTTCCAGCCTCCCAGATCCTCAGGCTGTTGGTTGGTTGATCTTTCAGCCTCCCAGATCCTCAGGCTGTTGTTTGATCCCCCAGCCTTCCAGATCCTCACGTTGTTGGTTGATCTTCCAGCCTCCCAGATCCTCAGGCTGTTGGTTGGTTGATCTTCCAGCCTTCCAGATCCTCAGGCTGTTGGTCGGTTGATCCCCTAGCCTCCCAGATCCTCAGGCTGATGGTCGGTTGATCCCCTAGCCTCAATCAGGTTAAGCCCCAAGAGAACACAGCAGGTGTTCCCCATGAATTCCAGGACCTGCACAAGCAGCTGGAAGCGAAAATCGCCGAATTCCACGGACGCGAGGATGCCATCCTGTATCCCAGCTGCTTCGACGCCAATGCAGGTTTATTCGAAGTTCTTCTGACGGACTCGGACGCTGTGATCAGCGACGAATTGAACCACGCCTCCATCATTGACGGCATTCGATTGTGCAAAGCCCGCCGTTTCCGGTACGCCCATAGCAACATGGACCAGCTGCGTCAGATGCTGCTCGATTCGGCCAGCTGCCCAGTTCGCCTAGTCGCCACCGACGGCGTCTTCAGCATGGACGGCGACGTGGCCAAGCTGACGAAGATCTGCAGCTTGGCTAAAGAGTTCGGAGCTGTCACGTTCATTGACGAATGCCATTCGACTGGTTTTCTTGGCGAGAGGGGCCGCGGAACTGAGGAGCATTGCGGCCTGCCGTTGGTTAGTGTTTAGTTCTGCAAAATCTCTTTTCGTTTGATTTATTGAGTCTTTGTTTTACATTTAGACTGAATCGAAGTCTTTGTTTTCTGCTCTTTCGCGGAAATTTTAAGACAAATGCTCTTCTTTTTGCACTGAAGTCTTTGTTCTTAACCCGTTAATAAGTCTTTCTTCTCTACCTAGTATGAGTCTTTGTTCTATCCTTGTTTATTAATATTTCTAATAGTTTTTGAGTCTTTGCTCTCCAATTCATAAAATACCAGTCTTTGTTCTCCCAGAGGTATCATGAGTCGTTAGTTTTTTTCGTCTTGTCTGTCAAGTCTTGGTTAATTCTTTCTCAAAATCACTATCTAAAATTGTCATTATTCTTTGTTCTATCGCTGTGAAAAAATTGCCTAGTTAAAATTCTCCCCCATCCAGGGTGCGGTAGACATTCTGAACAGCACGCTAGGCAAAGCTCTCGGCGGCGCAGCCGGCGGCTACACCTGCGGTCCCAAGTCCGTTGTCAGCCTATTGCGTCAGCGCTCCCGACCCTACCTGTTCAGCAACACCCTGCCGCCTGCGGTGGTTGGCGCAGCTATCAAAGTGTTCGACTTGTTGGCCAAGGGCGAGACTGATTGGCCAAGGCGGCTGCGCGACAATACGAGAAGATTTCGGGTTGCTATGCAGGGTGCCGGCTTTCAGGTGAGTCTGGTGGGTCAGAAGTAGACGGTAGAGTTAGAGGTAGATAGGGGAGCTATAGAGGTAGACAGAAGAGTTAGAGGTAGATAGGGAAACTAAAGAAGTAGACAGAATATTTAGAGGTAGATAGGAGCTATAGAAGTAGACAGAAGAGTTAGAAGTAGATAGGGGAGCTATAAAAGTAGACAGAAGAGTTAGAAGTAGATAGGGGAGCTATAGAAGTAGACAGAAGAGTTAGAAGTAGATAGGGGAGCTATAGAAGTAGACAGAAGAGTTAGAAGTAGATAGGGAGCTATAGAAGTAGACAGAAGAGTTAGAGGTAGATAGGGGAGCTATAAAAGTAGACAGAAGAGTTAGAGGTAGATAGGGGAGCTATAGAGTTAGACAGAAGAGTTAGAAGTAGATAGGGGAGCTATAGAAGTAGACAGAAGAGTTAGAAGTAGATAGGGGAGCTATAGAAGTAGACAGAAGAGTTAGAAGTAGATAGGGAGCTATAGAAGTAGACAGAAGAGTTAGAGGTAGATAGGAGCTATAGAAGTAGACAGAAGAGTTAGAAGTAGATAGGGGAGCTATTAGAGTTAGACAGAAGAGTTAGAAGTAGATAGGGGAGCTATAGAAGTAGACAAAAGAGTTAGAGTTAGACAGAAAAAACTACAGAAGTAGATCTGAGAGTTAAAGGTAGATAGTAACAAAAATTTAGATATAAATCTATATCAACTGTCACCAGCTGTTAAGCAAAAAATTCACAATCTTCAATCCTCAATAATACCCAATCGGTCAGTTATCCGGCGATCCCGACTGCCCCATCTGCCCGGTGATGCTCGGCCAGGAGCGTCTAGCGAAAGAGTTCGCCGAGCGAATGCAGTCGGCCGGGATGTTCGTCGTAGCCTTCAGCTACCCGGTGGTGCCGAAGGGCAGAGCCCGCATCCGGGTTCAGCTGAGCGCCGGCCACACCCAACAGCAAATCGACCGAGTAATTGGCGAATTTATTCGGGTTGGTCGCGAGCTGAAGGTTGTGGCCTGATTTGAACTTCGTTTCGAGCCTTCTTATCTATGATTTATTTGTTTTCGTTTTTGTTTGTTGAGATGCTCCGCTTCCCGACAGCGGGAAAATGGTCATTAGCCTGTCTGGGGGGTTGGTTGCAGAGTTAGAGGTGGATAAGGAGACTTTGAATAATACGAGAAGTAGATTGGCGCAATATGAGAGCTGGTGTGATACGTCGACAGGAGAGGTAGACAAGTTGATAGGAGATGTAGTTAAGTAGATAGGAGAGGTAGATAAATAGATAGGAGCGGTAGATAAGTAGATAGGAGCGGTAGATAAGTAGATAGGAGCGGTAGATAAGTAGATAGGAGAGGTAGATAAGTTGATAGGAGAGGTAGATAAGTAGATAGGAGAGGTAGATAAGTTGATAGGAGAGGTAGATAAGTAGATAGGAGCGGTAGATAAGTAGATAGGAGAGGTAGATAAGTTGATAGGAGAGGTAGATAAGTAGATAGGAGAGGTAGATAAGTTGATAGGAGAGGTCGATAAGTAGATGGGAGAGATATATAAGTAGATAGGAGAGGTAGTTAAGTAGTGGTAGATAATTAGATAGGAAAGGTAGTTAAGTAGATAGGAGAGGTAGATAAGTAGATAGAAGAGATAGATAAGTAGATAGAAGAGGTAGTTAAGTAGATAGGACAGATAGATAAGTAGATAGGACAGGTAGATAAGTAGATAGGAGAGGTAGATAAGTAGATAGGAGAGGTAGATAAGTAGATAGGACAGGTAGATAAGTAGATAGGAGAGGTAGATAAGTAGATAGGAGAGGTAGATAAGTAGATAGGAGAGGTAGATAAGTAGATAGGAGAGGTAGATAAGTAGATAGGAGAGGTAGATAAGTAGATAGGAGAGGTAGATAAGTGGATAGGATACGTAGTAGTGGGGTAAAATAGTAGGCGTTTTAATACGAAAAGCAAAATAGCATATACATTAGAGAGGTGGCTTCTAAAGTTCTAAATCTAGATACTTTTAGACAGTGAAGGTAAAAAAATAAAATAAGCGATACGAAGTTTTAGCAATGATAAGTGCGAAATTGTTCTATTAAAATCACTAAAACTACGAAATTCAATGGAAGCTGAGCACTCAAAGTTTAAACAGAGTGTTTTTATTATCAATAATCTCACCATTTTTTGTTCTCCAAAAAGAATCTTTTGTTAGAATCAAAACATTATACATTTTTTTAGCTGAAAATTCTTCCATGTCATGTAGTTATTCTGTTCGCTTTATTTCGGACTGTGTCTCCATGTGTTAACGGAATCTCTCGTTTTCGGTGCTTCGTTAATTATTTTTACATTCCCTTACTTTTTCAAGTGCTTGCTTTTTTAGTTTAAGAAATTAATCGTTTTTATGGTTAGCAAACATTTACAATGTTGTTTGGTGCGTGCCAAGTTTTAGTTGGTAATTTTGTTTTAAATCTTTTTTAATTATAATAATACGCTCGTACAGCTTTGACATTACAATATATAGTAAAGCGAGGTTCAATGCATCGAATTTAGACTTCCAATCGTATATGGATTAAAAGTGAATCCTCCTATGTAGCTTTGTTCTGATTATTTTTTGCCTCGCTATCTGTCTATCTATCTATCTATCTATCTATCTATCTATCTATCTATCTGTCTGTCTATCTATTTATCTATCTATTTAGCCATCTATCTATCTATCTATCTATCTATCTATCTATCTATCTATCTATCTATCTATCTCTCTAGCGTGAAACGTAAAAATTTGAAGTCAATTCACAGGTTGCGTTTTCCATCGGGGCACTTGATGGCACAATAAATCTGAATGCTTCAAGACACAGTGAGTAATTAGCGAGCAGTCACACAGAGCAGCTCAATGCCAGGTCTGTCTTCTCCTCCGCTGTCCCCAGTGCGGGTACCGTTAGGGCTGGTGAACTCAGTTGGGGTCGGCGGCCCGGTGTAGATGGGGCAGTAGCTGCCAGCTGGACAGGCGCATCTCACCCGGCCGTGAGTCCGCCTGCCCTGATCGTTCAACGATTCTCTGTAGCAGGGCTGGTCGGAGCCGCATATGGGCTGACGATTTTAAGGGGGGAGATCGAAATTGGGGATCAGAGATGGAAATTGGGAATTGAACATCGATTTTTGTAATTGGAGATAATATTGGTGATTATAGATCGACATAGGGGATTAAGGGTCGATTTCGGGGATTATAGATCGATTTTAGGGATTAGAGATCGACACTGGGGATTTATGATCGATTTGGGAATTATAGAACGACATAGGGGATTAAACGTCAAAATTTTGGGATTTAAAATCGATTTTGGGATTACAGATCGCTTTTTGGGATAATAGATCGACATTTAGGGATTATAGATAGATTTTTAGGATTACAGCTCGACACGAAGGATTTACGAACGATTTTAAGGATTATAGATTGATTTTGAGGATTTGAGATCGATTTTAGGGATTATATATCAATATTTGGGATTAGAGATCGATTTTGGGGATTTAAGATCTTTTATTGGGATCAGAGATCAACATTTAGGATTTAAGGTCGATTGTGGGTATTAGATCAAAATATGGGATTTAAAATTGATTTTGGGGAATAGAGATCAACATTTGGGATCAAAGATCGACATTGGGGATTAGAGATCGATATTGGTAATAAAAGAGCGACTTTACGGATTAGATTAGCGATCTAGTTTCGAAATTACTAATAAAAACAAATGTAGAGGTAGATCAAGAATCAACGTAAAGATAAAGTTAAGAGAGGTCTGGAGAAAACGCACCAGTCTGCCGCACCCAAACTCCACCGTCTGATCGCGCAGACTCTCCCCGACGTCCAGCGGCTGCGAATACTTGAAGCCCCGGATTGTGGCCGGGCCGTCCGCCGCGGCGCACCGGCAGTTTGGCGGCTCGGGCAGATCGATCCACCAGCCAACCTGGCGAAGGCTGAATGCGATTTTGCTGCCGTTGGTACAGATTGGAGAGCCCGGATGGAACACTGGGGTGCAGAATTGCAGCTGGATTTCGCTGTCTCTGATGCCTGCGAGTGAGTGAGTGAGTGAGTAAGTTAGTGAGTGAGTGAGTGAGTGAGTGAGTGAGTGAGTGAGTGAGTGAGTAAGTGAGTGAGTGAGTGAGTGAGTAAGTGAGTGAGTAAGTGAGTGAGTGAGTGAGTGAGTGAGTAAGTGAGTGAGTGAGTGAGTGAGTGAGTGAGTGAGTGAGTGAGTGAGTGAGTGAGTGAGTGAGTAAGTGAGTGAGTGACTGAGTAAGTGAGTGAGTGAGTAAGTAAGTAAGTGAGTGAGTGAGTGAGTAAGTGAGTTAGTGAGTAAGTGAGTTAGTGAGTGAGTGAGTTAGTGAGTGAGTGAGTGAGTGAGTCAGTTAGTGAGTGAGTAAGTGAGTGAGTGAGTGAGTGAGTGAGTGAGTAAGTGAGTGAGTGAGTGAGTGAGTGAGTGAGTCAGTGAGTGAGCTCTCACCCTGAGAGCCCAACCAAGCCAAGGTGACCGACTTGTCTGATGACCGCCAGCTCCAGTCGCAGTTGACCTCGTGCCGGCAGCTGCACCGCCTCTCCCTGTAGACGCGGTCGGTGACGCCCAGACTGACCGCAGTTGGGGAGTCCCAAAAGCCACCCCGCTCCAGATAGGCGCAGGGACACTGCTGGCGACTTGGCTGTTTGGAAGAGGTGTGTGATGAGGTTAAGATTGGATCACTGACTCCCCATCTCACAACCCAATGATCTTATGACCTAAGGATCTTATGACTCAAGGATCTTTTGACTCAAGTATCTTATGACCTAAGGATCTTATGACTCAAGGATCTTTTGACTCAAGTATCTTATGACCTAAGGAGCTATGACCCAAGGATCTTGTGACGCAAGGATCTTATGAACCAATGATCTTACGACCCAAGGATTTTATGACCTAAGGATCAAGTGATGCAAGTATCTTATGACCTAAGGAGCTATGACCTAAGGATCTTATGACCCAATGATCTTATGACCCAAGGATCTTATGAACTAAGGATCTTGACTCAAGGATCTTTTGACTCAAGGATCTTATGACTTAAGGAGATATGACCCAAGAATCTTATGACCCAAGGATCTTATGACCCATGGATCTTATGACACAAGGATCTTATGACCCAAGGATCTTATGACCCAAGGATCTTATGACCTAAGATTCTATGACCCAAAGATCTTATGACCTAATAATCTTATGACCCAAGGGTCTTATGACCCACATTTCTTAAGAAACAATAATTCTATTGAAGGATTCTACCAAGGAACCTATGACTCAAGCAACCCATTGCTGAATAACGCCTGCGATTCAAGCCAATTTTACTCTCAAACTTACTTCAGCAGCTGCTGCAGCGGTGGCCATTGCGATTTGCATCAGGCAGATCAAGGATGTCGCTCGGTTCATTTCGGCATCACTTCTTTTAGTGGGAGCGATTTCACGCCTAGCAAAAATCTTTCCAGCTTGGGAATTGCCACTGCTGCAGGTATTTTATTTCCTTGCCTTCGGATTAAGAATTCTGCTTGCAGCAATCTTCCCCTTTTTCTACAACTTTCTGTAACATTTCTTTCTGGGCGGGGTAGCTGGGAAAAAACCAGCCGCGTATTAATCTGTATGCCGATAACAGCTGACTGTTAAGGCTGCAAGTTTCAGGAAGAGATTCTGCAGACACGGACGGACAAAAAACACAAATTTTGCATTTAATGAACGTATGGGAAAAAACCTCTCTCTGTTTTCTTAGGAATAAAGGATGCGCAAGGGATTTGACTGCACTGCCCGAGAATGGGACCAATAAAACATTACGACTGAAGCATCAAATGTACATATTATTTTATTTTTTTCCGTACGCACTTTGCGCGTATCTGGGTTTAGGAAGCATACAATTTTTCATAAGTTTTTGTAATAATGCAGTTTTTTTAACTTCCGTTAAAAATACAGATCGTTATTAGGCCTCGGTAATCAGTGATGAGCTTCAGTAATCAGTGATAAGCTTCAGTAATCAGTAATGAGCTTCAGTAATCAGTGATGAGCTTCAGTAATCAGTAATGAGCTTCAGTAATCAGTGATGAGCTTCAGTAATCAGTGATGAGCTTCAGTAATCAGTAATGAGCTTCAGTAATCAGTAATGAGCTTCAGTAATCAGTGATAAGCTTCAGTAATCAGTAATGAGCTTCAGTAATCAGTGATGAGCTTCAGTAATCAGTAATGAGCTTCAGTAATCAGTGATGAGCTTCAGTAATCAGTAATGAGCTTCAGTAATCAGTGATGAGCTTCAGTAATCAGTAATGAGCTTCAGTAATCAGTGATGAGCTTCAGTAATCAGTAATGAGCTTCAGTAATCAGTGATGAGCTTCAGTAATCAGTAATGAGCTTCAGTAATTAATGATGCGGTTTAGTAATCAGTAATGAGCTTCAGTAATCCCAGTGATAGGTTTCATTTTTTACTTTCACAAAGCTGAAAACAAGTAGCTAGAACTCTTTTTCGTGTTAAATGTATTGTAGAATTTCGTATATTATTTTAACAGAACAAAACCGTTTACATTAGGATAAAACGTGGCTTGTTATACAGCAGACATGTAAACAGATAAAGGATGTACTTTATTTTTTTAAAGGATTAAAATTTGTGGAACAGAATCGCCGCGTCATTTGTACAGTTATTAAGAGCTTTTAGCAGATCTACTACTTATTAGAGAGAGTACTTTTATTAGCATTACTGGCTACCAACAACTCAGCATGCAGAAAACTAGAAAAAAAGTTTTTTTCCAGGAAATCTTGTTTTTAATTGCCAATTCGAGCATAACGGGTAGTTTTGCTGCGTTTTATAGTTAAATAATTATTTAGACGCGTATAGAGAAAAATATTAATATAGATCTAAGCATAGAAGATAGTGAGCGAACGATTAATTTTAAGATTCAAAATAAAATAAATAATAGAGCGGGCTCAGTTTTGTTTTAAATGTTCTCCTACATGCAGTTACCTTGCGTATGAGCGCTTCAACCGAATCATTGCAATAGTATTGTATGATTATTAATAAAAATCTTGATGGACAGGACAGAGGAATTTGCGATATGTAGATTTTCAAAATGTAATTTTTACCAACCGATTTTGTCTGTTTAAAATAATCCTGTTATTGTAAGACGCCACTTGGCAATAAATTTATATTATTTGGCGGCCTCAGAACAGCTTAGTGGTGA
Source organism: Macrostomum cliftonense (assembly GCA_950096795.1). Lineage (NCBI taxonomy): Eukaryota > Metazoa > Platyhelminthes > Macrostomidae > Macrostomum > Macrostomum cliftonense. The sequence continues at coordinate 1,550,817 of CATNEM010000094.1, read as the reverse complement.
TGGTGACCACTTCCCTGCCTTTCGAAGAACATAAAGTCCTGGAAGTGAGAGATGCGTTGGATTTTCGCATTATTTGATTAATTGGGCCAATCAGAGGCGAGATAGGGGTAGAGAAATAATGGAGTGAGATAGGTTACTACTGTGTGTTGGTTGATATATAGTTTAAAATAGGTTTTCCTAAATGCTATAAAACCCAATGACTTTGATTCAATGCTTGGATCTCTATTTACTGCCATCTTTCTTAAATTGCTTATTTTCATTGTCTTGCTATGACTTTTCAATTCTAGAATTCATAGCTACCTTAATAATTGGGAAAACTGTATTTGCCCGTAGAAAAAATATTTGATTGAATCAGAGCACTTACAATCAAAAAGCAGGCGCCAAGAATGACAGCCTTGATTTTGACGTCAAGATCGCGTGGAAAAGTGATGCCGAAATTGTCAGCATCCGTAAAGTACTCCTGCAGCAGGTTGCTCCACTGCTTGGACACGCGGCCAATCTCGTTGCCGCCGTCCTTCGACATTAGCTGGATGGAGATAATTTTATTTTGGATGTTAACTTAGTAAGTCAACTCTCCGTGTGTTTACAAACCCACTGATCAAGTGCGTCGAAGGTTGATGTTGAACCCTTAGTGACCTAGAGATCAAGAGTGTTTAAGGCTGATGCTGAACCCTTCATGACGTTGAGATCGAGTGTGTTTAGGCTGATGCTGAACCCTTCATGACCTTGAGATCGAGTGTGTTTAAGGCTGATGCTGAACCCTTCATGACGTTGAGATCGAGTGTGTTTAAGGCTGATACTGAAACCTTCATGACCTTGAGATCGAGTGAGTTTAAGGCTGATGCTGAACCCTTCATGACCTTGAGATCGAGTGTGTTTAAGGCTGATGCTGAACCCTTCATGACGTTGAGATCGAGTGTGTTTAAGGCTGATACTGAAACCTTCATGACCTTGAGATCGAGTGAGTTTAAGGCTGATGCTGAACCCTTCATGACGTTGAGATCGAGTGAGTTTAAGGCTGATGCTGAACCCTTCATGACGTTGAGATCGAGTGAGTTTAAGGCTGATGCTGAACCCTTCATGACGTTGAGATCGAGTGTGTTTAGGGCTGATGCTGAACCCTTCATGACCTTGAGATCGAGTGTGTTTAGGGCTGATGCTGAACCCTTCATGACGTTGAGATCGAGTGTGTTTAGGGCTGATGCTGAACCCTTCATGACCTTGAGATCGAGTGTGTTTAGGGCTGATGCTGAACCCTTCATGACGTTGAGATCGAGTGTGTTTAAGGCTGATGCTGAACCCTTCATGACCTTGAGATCGAGTGTGTTTAAGGCTGATGCTGAACCATTAACAACGCAAAGCCGAATCAGCAGCTGGTGGGAGATCAACTTATCAGCAAACGAACTCACCCGAAACGGTATATCATCCCCAGGACAGTAGCACTTCATGTACGAGGGGCCATCGATGATTAGCACGGTGCTGTCGTTCTCGTCGCAGATGTGGTACATAGCCTGACAGGAGCCGTACACCTGCACCACCTTGCCAACCTTGTTGCCAGGCGGAGCTTCCACTGTAACCTCGTCGAAGCAGCATTTGAAGCAGGAGCAGACCTGGTGGTAGCACATGCACTTATACGGCCGGCTAATGTGGATCACCTCGTGACCGAAGTTGTCCTCGATGGCTAGTTCGAATGGTCGCTGCGGGCCGCAGCACTGACGGACGCACGTGTCAGAGGCTGTTGAAATTAATAGTAAAACGTAGCATACTACTTCAATACTTCAGCTACAGTAGTCTGGCTAGTAGAGGACAATCAGTTTATACTTTTTTACATTCATTTTTAAACAAACCATGCAAAGCAAAAAGCTTACACTCTTTGGCAAAGTACACCCTCTGACCAAACGAGTTCTGCACCACGTATTTGTTCTGCATTTCGAAGCCGGACATCACTGGAATTGAGAGGTGGCGGAATTCGGTTATTGAAAATCTTGCTACGGGAGTATCAGATTTCAGGATCAGTAGCTTACTTTCAAAAAACTCCTTCTTCTGCTTGATGAGCACCTGGTCCAGCTGAGTCAGATACTCCAGTCCGGCTGGACAGCCCGGCACAGTTGGCCGTTGCATCCAGGGTTGCTCTTGACGTTGCTGCTGCGGCGGCTGCATCATCATCTGCTGCTGCTGCTGCTGCGGGTGCGGCTGCTGGTTTCCGTACGCCGGATTGCCGTAGGGTCCAGCGTAGCCACCAGCTCCACCAGCCTGCGGTGGCGGCGGCTGCTGCATCTGGGGATTCCCGTAGGCCCCATTGCCTGGCTGCTGCTGCTGCTGCTGCTGCATCTGCAAGTGATGGTGTTGCTGCTGCTGGTGCTGCTGTTGTTGATGATTGGGCTCTTCGCTGACAGGCTGAACTTTGTTCTGATCCATCATCACCAATGCATCTAATCGTATCGCCCTGACAGCTAAGAGAGAAAATAAATTCGATAAATTTGGCGTTGATTTACCGCCAAATTGTGTGTTCAGCACTTGCTCAGCGAAGATTATTTATTGCTTTTCTATATTGTGCAACTTAAGGTTAATTTACGTCGCAAATCCAAGTATTATAATTGATGTTTTATAAAGTAGATATCAAATTTTTCGCTTATATTCTTTGCGGGAAATTTAAGCACGTGCACGAGAACACCTGTGCGTTGTTACGTAACTTCGTGTGATGGCGGCATGATTGGACCTTAAGCGTGTACGCGCAAGCAGGGAGAGAGAGAGAAGCCGCTATCACGTGACCATAGAGTTAATGCACGCACGAGGGTCAGGAAGACACGTACCGAGCAAGCTGTTTTATGTGCAATAGCTGGGGGGTACAAAAGCATTATTATACGCTACCAGGTTTACGCACGCAATCGCAGGATAAATAAGCAGATGTGCAGATGTGGGAAACAATTTTACTGAACTCCAAAACTTAAGAATGGTTAAATTAATAATGATTTTCAAGACTTAATTATTATCAATATATTTAAGCCAACCTGACTTCAATAAACCGCTAATGATCTTTAAATAATTGACTATGTATTAATTAAAATCTTTAGTAACCACCAATGATTCGCAATATAGCAGCATAACATCTTACGAGCTCGTATAATTATCACCGTAAATTTAGAATGACTGCTAAATAGAAGCATTAGTTGAAGAATGTGTGTGCGTTTTTCGCATCGTGTGAAAGAATACGAAGGAGTTTTTTTAGCGCAAAGGATGGGAAGCCTGTGACTCACTGGGACTCCCGAAGTAGATAGTGATCTTACATAATAACTAAGTGCTCAATTATTTTGAGCACGTTCTTTACAATAGTATTTTCTAGAGCTGTCACACGCGCCTCTATGCCATTGCACCATCACCGAGGCTCCCAAAATGGAATACCAATCTCGATGATTAATATTTAATTAGTCCAAAAGTCAGAATCTTGGTCACTTGGGGGGGGGGACATTTAGCAGATTACCTTTTACTGCAATCGCCCTAATGCTCTCACACGAAAATTTGTGATGCGTGACAATATAAGAAAGGTTAAATTGCACACGATGTCTGAAATTAATAACCTCGACAATAATACAAACTTAATTGAAATCGGGATATTCAAAAAAGCAGTTTTCAAGTCGTTAAAACTCCTAAAAATCATGACTCACCGTGTTAGAAGGTTTACTCTTGATGAAATATGGCAGGAATCTAGTTAGAATTAAAATTGGGTCGCTCCTCAGGTAATGAGACGGAGGGTCCTTCTAGTCCCCTACTACGCTGTAGCTGCGACCTAAGCGTTGAAGCAGTGGAAGGAACAGGGAAATAGCAGAGGAGGGCCAGGGAAATAGAGTGCTTGGCGGGGTGTGGGGCGGCTGCCTGAGCTCAGCCCCAATCCCGGAAGGTAGTTGCCATACGCCCTGATCCACCTATTCTTTCTTCCCCCGCCCTCAAATCCCCTAGCTCTCGCCCGTTATGGTCCGTACGTACGTTCTAGGTTTCCCATAGCAACCAAACAGCCGTCGAACGCCGTGGGAAGGAGCGGACGAAGGACAGACATAGGCTAGCTGGCCATACCAACTCAAGCGGCACTCTTCCCCCCACCCCCCTTCGCCGCCTCCTCAGATCCCATACTGTACTGTCCTCGTATACGTTTTTTCGATTTTGGTTGTCGTCGCGCAGCAGGCCATGGAGTTCTTAATTTTGATATCTGGATAGGGAGACACGGAGAATGGGTCAAAAATGAATTGCTATAGTTAATGCCCCAATGCGCAATTCTGTGTAGGATTTTCTGTAACAAGTACGGCCCACTTAACATATCCTTCATCACACTTGGTACTTGTACTTTTTACATAGTGACATCAAGCAACGCTTTCCTTTCCAGTTTCATGAGTAAACAGACTCCTTGGCTATAGCTAATTCAAAATTCAGAGAGCTGAAGACAGAGATAGACCGGGGAAATAGGGCTACGTCAAACAGAAATGTGGAAGAGAATACAGATTGCTGCTTTATTAAAGACAGGTGCGCAGAGCTTATAAGTACTCTATGTGACAGTAGAATCTGAGTATCTAATAAAGCAATTAGTTTTAGAGGGGAAATGAAAGAGAACCGGTTTCTAACAAAATCTTCTGAGAGAAGACTACTATAGCAGATTAGTCCATTGAGCCCCGCTCATGCTCTCTTGGGATTCGTAGCTAAAAGGAAAGAATCAAATAGAATATCCGGCGGATTGGATTGCAATAGGATCTGTTCATTATTACAATTACAGTCTCTCCCTAGGGGAATTTATGCATTGACAGACTCAGACTCTGCGTCAGTAACTATGAGCGGGCTCTGTACGTTAGTGGCGTGTTTACAGAAACATTACAGAAATAGTTTATAGCCCTTCATGGATGACGGGCGGAGGGGTGCCAGTCTGCAGTTGCCGTCGCTATAGACAGACTCTGGGGAAGAAGATCAATAGGAAAAAGCTGCTGGTGGAAGCGAGGCAGAAAAAATCTAAAAAAAGGAAGCAGGCGCGCGTACTGCAGCTAAATCCTCATTGGTGGTCTGTCCCTTTGGTAATAGGCTTTTTAAATCGGATGAGGGATTAAAGCGAACGAAAATAATGAAAAAAAACAAAGCTCAATTGTTTGTCTTTTTATAGAAACTGTTTATTGTTAATCAAGGCGCTCATACCGCAAGTTTATTTATTTCTCATAAATTTCTGGCCTAAAATTCTAACGCAATTGATACTATTGCATGAGCAAATAGTATATGATGCGACATACCGATAATTTGTGCTGAAGTTTAAAATTGGCATTTAATTTTTAACAAATTAACAAATCAAACTAAACTAACAATCAAAAAACAGTTGATAAATTTTTTTCTCCGTTTTTTGTTATACAATTTGAAACAATCAGTTCAATTAACTTTGAAGGGATTATTCGGTAACAGGCGGAAAGTTTTTTTTTCAGCGAGGGTTTCACATTAAAACTTGAATCAATTGTTAGAGAGCATTTTAGTACGTTGGGCCATCAGTTACCTTTGTGAAAGATCAGTTTAACTAGCATGCACTTCAGTCACCAGTCCAGCCTATCGAAATCCAGGTGCTGATTGTAACTGCCCAGCCGTCCGTCGTCCAGAATGCTTTCAATACCGTGCAGTTCGCGGCCCAAGGAGCCGATCTCGTACGGATCGAGTAGGTCTTGGCCGTCTTCGGGCTGGCGTTGCTGTTGGTCGGCGTGCTGGCTCTGGTGCGGCAACTGCAACTGGCCATCCTGCTGCAGGTGATCGTGGTCGGGCTTCTGATCAACGGCGCCAATGTTCTGGTCAATGTCGCGATCTCTGGCGCTTCGTTGAACAGCTGGCAGCGGGATGCCCATCGACTGTTGATTGTGCTGTTGCATCAACTGCGACTGCGGCTGCGCCAGCTGGGGCGCCTGGCCGCACGCATCGTCAAACTCCGGCCAGACGCCACCGCCAGCAACCACGTGATGATGCTGATGATAGATCGGCGGCGGCTCCGGATGCCGGGCTGGTACGCGCCTGACTGGCGTGACCAGTACGGGGATATCGTCGGCTGCGGCGGCTCCAGCTGCGGCCGAACCAACCGGAGCGCCGAAATCAACAGGCGACAGGTGGTTGTGGTACTCGTATAGGTGCTTAGTGAGCTCAGTCTCGTTTGGTAGAATGGCGAAGCAGAGGTGACAGGTCAGATTGGCAATCGGCTGGTGGTGGAGCTGCAGACCCGAAGCGTCGCCAGCTGCTGGAGGCATCTGTCCATCGAATCCGGCAGCCTTCTTGTTGCCAGGAATAATGCAGCCGTGGGTCTTCTTCTCGTGTTTCTTACGAGTGCTACTGTCAGCGAAACGGTGGTGACAGACTCGGCACTGGTAGGGCTTGCGGCCAGTGTGGGTGCGCACGTGGACGCTGATGCTCGAGCGCCAGCGGCATTGGCGACCGCAGATGCGACACTCGTACACAACAGACGCGTCGGCCACAGGCGAGCCGTCCCATCCAATGCTGGCCTTCGCCTTGCGTACGATGATAAACTCGCGCTCCGATACAGTCTCCGAGGGCTGCATGCTCTGCTGCTGGTGCTGCTGCTGATGCTGCTGCTGATTTACAACGTTCGGCGTCCAGCCGCTGCTTGAGGCCGCGCCGCCGCTCTCGCCACTCGTCGTGACAGATTGACAAGCGCTGGCAGCGTTTGAGCCCCACCAACTGGCGAGCTCCGGCACGGAGGGCAGAAGGCATTGCTGCTGTTGCTAGTAATTGATAATTGATAGTAATTGATTTCTAGAAGTTTCTGGAAAGTCAAAGAATATTCGGATTACTAATTTTATGGAAATTTCGCGAATGTACGCTACAAATCTTACTTATATTAATTATATTCCAATTGTTCACTCTCGAACGTTAATTTATGCACAATTATAAGCTATGCAGTGGTTGGTGTGCTTATCTGTGCAGGTAATTTATGCTGGCTTTTCTCCCATTCACTACGTTCATTATTGGGCCATCCAATAGAGGTTGAAGGTATCTGTAAAAAACAAAGTCATTTAGTAATTGTTTCGTCAAGGACGAATTAATTTTTCTTTAATAGGCCTAAGCAGTCTTTAGCGTAACATAAACTGTCATAAGATTTCCGTTACAGCGATCAAACGTTGCTTGGTAAGCACGCGATCCAATAAAGTTTTGAACTTATTAGGGCCCTAGTAATAACAATGAATACTTTTACATGATAAAGGACTTGACTTTTCAAACAATAAAATTTAAAATAGTTATCAAAGACTTTGACTAAATAATATTCTCTTTAAAGCCAAGTAGCTCAATTTTATGACAACCATAACTGTGGACTGTGTAGTAATTCGAAATCCCTAACTTTCCGCGATTTCGCAGTGATCGGGACTCGTGGGCACGCTTAACTTTAGTCTAAATATATCTAATGCTATCTATCAACTGATGAGCTGAATAAGTATATATTTATTTTTCATAATTTATGTTAAAATATGCCTAAAATTATTTTTTGCCTTTTATTAGTTGCGCTTTATATCTATTAAGTATTTCCAAGCAGTCAAATACAGAACCAAAAACTTGTGTATCTAAACTAAAACTTCTAAACATAAAAAATTTTTTTGGAATAATTTGACTGATTATATTTTTACTGCTTAGCAATTTCTTATATTTTAATATAAGGTATAGAAAAGCACTAATATTCTGATGAATTCCAATTTACAAACCATTTGCATTTGTACTAAGCTCCATTCAAAGTCTGACTAAAAAACTTGCAATGAAATTATGTTATTCAATTGTGTTTATTCATGTATTACCAGAATGAGCTATTAATGCTTACCTTCTCTTTAAAATATTTTTTTCATGTAATGTAGTGAATATTTTGGCTTCATGACTATATTAGTCTAGATTTACCTAAAATGTTTAGCTAGCTACCTCTAGATAATGCCTATATAATTTTCTGAATGAATTTCATTAATAATTTTTTTTGTTTCACCTATATGGAACAGTTCAGAGTAATTTAAATTAAATGTTTGTTAAAAAAATATTTTTGATTCTATTTTCAGAACTATCAACAAAAAATGCTGGCTTCTACTCTACTTAGATCAGCTTGCCAACTGACCAAGACTCCACTAGGTCTGAGATCAGCATCAAAATGGGCCTTTGTAGATGCCAAACTGGCTGAGGTGAAAGATGCTGGCACATGGAAAAATGAATTGATGATTCTTGGTAAGCAGTCACCATCAATTAAAGTTGATGGACAGGACAAAGAGATGCTCAACTTCTGTGCCAACAATTATCTGGGTTTGTCAGTAAGTTTCAAAGCTCTCTTGCCTAATTCGTATATTTATTTTCTATTTTTAAAACTGAGTATGCCATTTACTTTTACTTCCATACTTTGACCTTTAATGCAGAGCCATCCACTTGTTATTGAAGCTGCTATTGAGGCCATTAAGTCTCATGGAAATGGTTATAGTTCTGTGCGATTTATCTGCGGAACCTCAGTGAGTTAATGCTGGATTTTTTTGAAAAAAGAATACGTGACCTTGTGTTTTTTTACCAAAAACTTCTTAACCCTTTTGTGGCTTCTCAGTTCTCTGATTCTCAAATAAGTCCTCAACCTCCAAGATTCTTAATTTTTACCAGCCACTCATATCCTCATTCCTTACGTTTTTGGTTGATCCCTCAGATCCTCAGGCTGTTGGTTGATCCCCCAGCCTCCCAGATCCTCAGGCTGTTGGTTGGTTGATCTTCCAGCCTCCCAGATCCTCAGGCTGTTGGTTGGTTGATCTTTCAGCCTCCCAGATCCTCAGGCTGTTGGTTGGTTGATCTTCCAGCCTCCCAGATCCTCAGGCTGTTGGTTGGTTGATCTTTCAGCCTCCCAGATCCTCAGGCTGTTGGTTGGTTGATCTTCCAGCCTCCCAGATCCTCAGGCTGTTGGTTGGTTGATCTTTCAGCCTCCCAGATCCTCAGGCTGTTGGTTGGTTGATCTTTCAGCCTCCCAGATCCTCAGGCTGTTGGTTGGTTGATCTTCCAGCCTCCCAGATCCTCAGGCTGTTGGTTGGTTGATCTTTCAGCCTCCCAGATCCTCAGGCTGTTGGTTGGTTGATCTTCCAGCCTCCCAGATCCTCAGGCTGTTGGTTGGTTGATCTTTCAGCCTCCCAGATCCTCAGGCTGTTGTTTGATCCCCCAGCCTTCCAGATCCTCACGTTGTTGGTTGATCTTCCAGCCTCCCAGATCCTCAGGCTGTTGGTTGGTTGATCTTCCAGCCTTCCAGATCCTCAGGCTGTTGGTCGGTTGATCCCCTAGCCTCCCAGATCCTCAGGCTGATGGTCGGTTGATCCCCTAGCCTCAATCAGGTTAAGCCCCAAGAGAACACAGCAGGTGTTCCCCATGAATTCCAGGACCTGCACAAGCAGCTGGAAGCGAAAATCGCCGAATTCCACGGACGCGAGGATGCCATCCTGTATCCCAGCTGCTTCGACGCCAATGCAGGTTTATTCGAAGTTCTTCTGACGGACTCGGACGCTGTGATCAGCGACGAATTGAACCACGCCTCCATCATTGACGGCATTCGATTGTGCAAAGCCCGCCGTTTCCGGTACGCCCATAGCAACATGGACCAGCTGCGTCAGATGCTGCTCGATTCGGCCAGCTGCCCAGTTCGCCTAGTCGCCACCGACGGCGTCTTCAGCATGGACGGCGACGTGGCCAAGCTGACGGAGATCTGCAGCTTGGCTAAAGAGTTCGGAGCTGTCACGTTCATTGACGAATGCCATTCGACTGGTTTTCTTGGCGAGAGGGGCCGCGGAACTGAGGAGCATTGCGGCCTGCCGTTGGTTAGTGTTTAGTTCTGCAAAATCTCTTTTCGTTTGATTTATTGAGTCTTTGTTTTACATTTAGACTGAATCGAAGTCTTTGTTTTCTGCTCTTTCGCGGAAATTTTAAGACAAATGCTCTTCTTTTTGCACTGAAGTCTTTGTTCTTAACCCGTTAATAAGTCTTTCTTCTCTACCTAGTATGAGTCTTTGTTCTATCCTTGTTTATTAATATTTCTAATAGTTTTTGAGTCTTTGCTCTCCAATTCATAAAATACCAGTCTTTGTTCTCCCAGAGGTATCATGAGTCGTTAGTTTTTTTCGTCTTGTCTGTCAAGTCTTGGTTAATTCTTTCTCAAAATCACTATCTAAAATTGTCATTATTCTTTGTTCTATCGCTGTGAAAAAATTGCCTAGTTAAAATTCTCCCCCATCCAGGGTGCGGTAGACATTCTGAACAGCACGCTAGGCAAAGCTCTCGGCGGCGCAGCCGGCGGCTACACCTGCGGTCCCAAGTCCGTTGTCAGCCTATTGCGTCAGCGCTCCCGACCCTACCTGTTCAGCAACACCCTGCCGCCTGCGGTGGTTGGCGCAGCTATCAAAGTGTTCGACTTGTTGGCCAAGGGCGAGACTGATTGGCCAAGGCGGCTGCGCGACAATACGAGAAGATTTCGGGTTGCTATGCAGGGTGCCGGCTTTCAGGTGAGTCTGGTGGGTCAGAAGTAGACGGTAGAGTTAGAGGTAGATAGGGGAGCTATAGAGGTAGACAGAAGAGTTAGAGGTAGATAGGGAAACTAAAGAAGTAGACAGAATATTTAGAGGTAGATAGGAGCTATAGAAGTAGACAGAAGAGTTAGAAGTAGATAGGGGAGCTATAAAAGTAGACAGAAGAGTTAGAAGTAGATAGGGGAGCTATAGAAGTAGACAGAAGAGTTAGAAGTAGATAGGGGAGCTATAGAAGTAGACAGAAGAGTTAGAAGTAGATAGGGAGCTATAGAAGTAGACAGAAGAGTTAGAGGTAGATAGGGGAGCTATAAAAGTAGACAGAAGAGTTAGAGGTAGATAGGGGAGCTATAGAGTTAGACAGAAGAGTTAGAAGTAGATAGGGGAGCTATAGAAGTAGACAGAAGAGTTAGAAGTAGATAGGGGAGCTATAGAAGTAGACAGAAGAGTTAGAAGTAGATAGGGAGCTATAGAAGTAGACAGAAGAGTTAGAGGTAGATAGGAGCTATAGAAGTAGACAGAAGAGTTAGAAGTAGATAGGGGAGCTATTAGAGTTAGACAGAAGAGTTAGAAGTAGATAGGGGAGCTATAGAAGTAGACAAAAGAGTTAGAGTTAGACAGAAAAAACTACAGAAGTAGATCTGAGAGTTAAAGGTAGATAGTAACAAAAATTTAGATATAAATCTATATCAACTGTCACCAGCTGTTAAGCAAAAAATTCACAATCTTCAATCCTCAATAATACCCAATCGGTCAGTTATCCGGCGATCCCGACTGCCCCATCTGCCCGGTGATGCTCGGCCAGGAGCGTCTAGCGAAAGAGTTCGCCGAGCGAATGCAGTCGGCCGGGATGTTCGTCGTAGCCTTCAGCTACCCGGTGGTGCCGAAGGGCAGAGCCCGCATCCGGGTTCAGCTGAGCGCCGGCCACACCCAACAGCAAATCGACCGAGTAATTGGCGAATTTATTCGGGTTGGTCGCGAGCTGAAGGTTGTGGCCTGATTTGAACTTCGTTTCGAGCCTTCTTATCTATGATTTATTTGTTTTCGTTTTTGTTTGTTGAGATGCTCCGCTTCCCGACAGCGGGAAAATGGTCATTAGCCTGTCTGGGGGGTTGGTTGCAGAGTTAGAGGTGGATAAGGAGACTTTGAATAATACGAGAAGTAGATTGGCGCAATATGAGAGCTGGTGTGATACGTCGACAGGAGAGGTAGACAAGTTGATAGGAGATGTAGTTAAGTAGATAGGAGAGGTAGATAAATAGATAGGAGCGGTAGATAAGTAGATAGGAGCGGTAGATAAGTAGATAGGAGCGGTAGATAAGTAGATAGGAGAGGTAGATAAGTTGATAGGAGAGGTAGATAAGTAGATAGGAGAGGTAGATAAGTTGATAGGAGAGGTCGATAAGTAGATGGGAGAGATATATAAGTAGATAGGAGAGGTAGTTAAGTAGTGGTAGATAATTAGATAGGAAAGGTAGTTAAGTAGATAGGAGAGGTAGATAAGTAGATAGAAGAGATAGATAAGTAGATAGAAGAGGTAGTTAAGTAGATAGGACAGATAGATAAGTAGATAGGACAGGTAGATAAGTAGATAGGAGAGGTAGATAAGTAGATAGGAGAGGTAGATAAGTAGATAGGAGAGGTAGATAAGTAGATAGGAGAGGTAGATAAGTAGATAGGAGAGGTAGATAAGTAGATAGGAGAGGTAGATAAGTGGATAGGATACGTAGTAGTGGGGTAAAATAGTAGGCGTTTTAATACGAAAAGCAAAATAGCATATACATTAGAGAGGTGGCTTCTAAAGTTCTAAATCTAGATACTTTTAGACAGTGAAGGTAAAAAAATAAAATAAGCGATACGAAGTTTTAGCAATGATAAGTGCGAAATTGTTCTATTAAAATCACTAAAACTACGAAATTCAATGGAAGCTGAGCACTCAAAGTTTAAACAGAGTGTTTTTATTATCAATAATCTCACCATTTTTTGTTCTCCAAAAAGAATCTTTTGTTAGAATCAAAACATTATACATTTTTTTAGCTGAAAATTCTTCCATGTCATGTAGTTATTCTGTTCGCTTTATTTCGGACTGTGTCTCCATGTGTTAACGGAATCTCTCGTTTTCGGTGCTTCGTTAATTATTTTTACATTCCCTTACTTTTTCAAGTGCTTGCTTTTTTAGTTTAAGAAATTAATCGTTTTTATGGTTAGCAAACATTTACAATGTTGTTTGGTGCGTGCCAAGTTTTAGTTGGTAATTTTGTTTTAAATCTTTTTTAATTATAATAATACGCTCGTACAGCTTTGACATTACAATATATAGTAAAGCGAGGTTCAATGCATCGAATTTAGACTTCCAATCGTATATGGATTAAAAGTGAATCCTCCTATGTAGCTTTGTTCTGATTATTTTTTGCCTCGCTATCTGTCTATCTATCTATCTATCTATCTATCTATCTATCTATCTATCTGTCTGTCTATCTATTTATCTATCTATTTAGCCATCTATCTATCTATCTATCTATCTATCTATCTATCTATCTATCTATCTATCTATCTCTCTAGCGTGAAACGTAAAAATTTGAAGTCAATTCACAGGTTGCGTTTTCCATCGGGGCACTTGATGGCACAATAAATCTGAATGCTTCAAGACACAGTGAGTAATTAGCGAGCAGTCACACAGAGCAGCTCAATGCCAGGTCTGTCTTCTCCTCCGCTGTCCCCAGTGCGGGTACCGTTAGGGCTGGTGAACTCAGTTGGGGTCGGCGGCCCGGTGTAGATGGGGCAGTAGCTGCCAGCTGGACAGGCGCATCTCACCCGGCCGTGAGTCCGCCTGCCCTGATCGTTCAACGATTCTCTGTAGCAGGGCTGGTCGGAGCCGCATATGGGCTGACGATTTTAAGGGGGGAGATCGAAATTGGGGATCAGAGATGGAAATTGGGAATTGAACATCGATTTTTGTAATTGGAGATAATATTGGTGATTATAGATCGACATAGGGGATTAAGGGTCGATTTCGGGGATTATAGATCGATTTTAGGGATTAGAGATCGACACTGGGGATTTATGATCGATTTGGGAATTATAGAACGACATAGGGGATTAAACGTCAAAATTTTGGGATTTAAAATCGATTTTGGGATTACAGATCGCTTTTTGGGATAATAGATCGACATTTAGGGATTATAGATAGATTTTTAGGATTACAGCTCGACACGAAGGATTTACGAACGATTTTAAGGATTATAGATTGATTTTGAGGATTTGAGATCGATTTTAGGGATTATATATCAATATTTGGGATTAGAGATCGATTTTGGGGATTTAAGATCTTTTATTGGGATCAGAGATCAACATTTAGGATTTAAGGTCGATTGTGGGTATTAGATCAAAATATGGGATTTAAAATTGATTTTGGGGAATAGAGATCAACATTTGGGATCAAAGATCGACATTGGGGATTAGAGATCGATATTGGTAATAAAAGAGCGACTTTACGGATTAGATTAGCGATCTAGTTTCGAAATTACTAATAAAAACAAATGTAGAGGTAGATCAAGAATCAACGTAAAGATAAAGTTAAGAGAGGTCTGGAGAAAACGCACCAGTCTGCCGCACCCAAACTCCACCGTCTGATCGCGCAGACTCTCCCCGACGTCCAGCGGCTGCGAATACTTGAAGCCCCGGATTGTGGCCGGGCCGTCCGCCGCGGCGCACCGGCAGTTTGGCGGCTCGGGCAGATCGATCCACCAGCCAACCTGGCGAAGGCTGAATGCGATTTTGCTGCCGTTGGTACAGATTGGAGAGCCCGGATGGAACACTGGGGTGCAGAATTGCAGCTGGATTTCGCTGTCTCTGATGCCTGCGAGTGAGTGAGTGAGTGAGTAAGTTAGTGAGTGAGTGAGTGAGTGAGTGAGTGAGTGAGTGAGTGAGTGAGTAAGTGAGTGAGTGAGTGAGTGAGTAAGTGAGTGAGTAAGTGAGTGAGTGAGTGAGTGAGTGAGTAAGTGAGTGAGTGAGTGAGTGAGTGAGTGAGTGAGTGAGTGAGTGAGTGAGTGAGTGAGTAAGTGAGTGAGTGACTGAGTAAGTGAGTGAGTGAGTAAGTAAGTAAGTGAGTGAGTGAGTGAGTAAGTGAGTTAGTGAGTAAGTGAGTTAGTGAGTGAGTGAGTTAGTGAGTGAGTGAGTGAGTGAGTCAGTTAGTGAGTGAGTAAGTGAGTGAGTGAGTGAGTGAGTGAGTGAGTAAGTGAGTGAGTGAGTGAGTGAGTGAGTGAGTCAGTGAGTGAGCTCTCACCCTGAGAGCCCAACCAAGCCAAGGTGACCGACTTGTCTGATGACCGCCAGCTCCAGTCGCAGTTGACCTCGTGCCGGCAGCTGCACCGCCTCTCCCTGTAGACGCGGTCGGTGACGCCCAGACTGACCGCAGTTGGGGAGTCCCAAAAGCCACCCCGCTCCAGATAGGCGCAGGGACACTGCTGGCGACTTGGCTGTTTGGAAGAGGTGTGTGATGAGGTTAAGATTGGATCACTGACTCCCCATCTCACAACCCAATGATCTTATGACCTAAGGATCTTATGACTCAAGGATCTTTTGACTCAAGTATCTTATGACCTAAGGATCTTATGACTCAAGGATCTTTTGACTCAAGTATCTTATGACCTAAGGAGCTATGACCCAAGGATCTTGTGACGCAAGGATCTTATGAACCAATGATCTTACGACCCAAGGATTTTATGACCTAAGGATCAAGTGATGCAAGTATCTTATGACCTAAGGAGCTATGACCTAAGGATCTTATGACCCAATGATCTTATGACCCAAGGATCTTATGAACTAAGGATCTTGACTCAAGGATCTTTTGACTCAAGGATCTTATGACTTAAGGAGATATGACCCAAGAATCTTATGACCCAAGGATCTTATGACCCATGGATCTTATGACACAAGGATCTTATGACCCAAGGATCTTATGACCCAAGGATCTTATGACCTAAGATTCTATGACCCAAAGATCTTATGACCTAATAATCTTATGACCCAAGGGTCTTATGACCCACATTTCTTAAGAAACAATAATTCTATTGAAGGATTCTACCAAGGAACCTATGACTCAAGCAACCCATTGCTGAATAACGCCTGCGATTCAAGCCAATTTTACTCTCAAACTTACTTCAGCAGCTGCTGCAGCGGTGGCCATTGCGATTTGCATCAGGCAGATCAAGGATGTCGCTCGGTTCATTTCGGCATCACTTCTTTTAGTGGGAGCGATTTCACGCCTAGCAAAAATCTTTCCAGCTTGGGAATTGCCACTGCTGCAGGTATTTTATTTCCTTGCCTTCGGATTAAGAATTCTGCTTGCAGCAATCTTCCCCTTTTTCTACAACTTTCTGTAACATTTCTTTCTGGGCGGGGTAGCTGGGAAAAAACCAGCCGCGTATTAATCTGTATGCCGATAACAGCTGACTGTTAAGGCTGCAAGTTTCAGGAAGAGATTCTGCAGACACGGACGGACAAAAAACACAAATTTTGCATTTAATGAACGTATGGGAAAAAACCTCTCTCTGTTTTCTTAGGAATAAAGGATGCGCAAGGGATTTGACTGCACTGCCCGAGAATGGGACCAATAAAACATTACGACTGAAGCATCAAATGTACATATTATTTTATTTTTTTCCGTACGCACTTTGCGCGTATCTGGGTTTAGGAAGCATACAATTTTTCATAAGTTTTTGTAATAATGCAGTTTTTTTAACTTCCGTTAAAAATACAGATCGTTATTAGGCCTCGGTAATCAGTGATGAGCTTCAGTAATCAGTGATAAGCTTCAGTAATCAGTAATGAGCTTCAGTAATCAGTGATGAGCTTCAGTAATCAGTAATGAGCTTCAGTAATCAGTGATGAGCTTCAGTAATCAGTGATGAGCTTCAGTAATCAGTAATGAGCTTCA
Source organism: Macrostomum cliftonense (assembly GCA_950096795.1). Lineage (NCBI taxonomy): Eukaryota > Metazoa > Platyhelminthes > Macrostomidae > Macrostomum > Macrostomum cliftonense. Next base: position 1,534,350 of record CATNEM010000094.1, on the reverse strand, counting down.
GTAATCAGTAATGAGCTTCAGTAATCAGTGATAAGCTTCAGTAATCAGTAATGAGCTTCAGTAATCAGTGATGAGCTTCAGTAATCAGTAATGAGCTTCAGTAATCAGTGATGAGCTTCAGTAATCAGTAATGAGCTTCAGTAATCAGTGATGAGCTTCAGTAATCAGTAATGAGCTTCAGTAATCAGTGATGAGCTTCAGTAATCAGTAATGAGCTTCAGTAATCAGTGATGAGCTTCAGTAATCAGTAATGAGCTTCAGTAATTAATGATGCGGTTTAGTAATCAGTAATGAGCTTCAGTAATCCCAGTGATAGGTTTCATTTTTTACTTTCACAAAGCTGAAAATAAGTAGCTAGAACTCTTTTTCGTGTTAAATGTATTGTAGAATTTCGTATATTATTTTAACAGAACAAAACCGTTTACATTAGGATAAAACGTGGCTTGTTATACAGCAGACATGTAAACAGATAAAGGATGTACTTTATTTTTTTAAAGGATTAAAATTTGTGGAACAGAATCGCCGCGTCATTTGTACAGTTATTAAGAGCTTTTAGCAGATCTACTACTTATTAGAGAGAGTACTTTTATTAGCATTACTGGCTACCAACAACTCAGCATGCAGAAAACTAGAAAAAAAGTTTTTTTCCAGGAAATCTTGTTTTTAATTGCCAATTCGAGCATAACGGGTAGTTTTGCTGCGTTTTATAGTTAAATAATTATTTAGACGCGTATAGAGAAAAATATTAATATAGATCTAAGCATAGAAGATAGTGAGCGAACGATTAATTTTAAGATTCAAAATAAAATAAATAATAGAGCGGGCTCAGTTTTGTTTTAAATGTTCTCCTACATGCAGTTACCTTGCGTATGAGCGCTTCAACCGAATCATTGCAATAGTATTGTATGATTATTAATAAAAATCTTGATGGACAGGACAGAGGAATTTGCGATATGTAGATTTTCAAAATGTAATTTTTACCAACCGATTTTGTCTGTTTAAAATAATCCTGTTATTGTAAGACGCCACTTGGCAATAAATTTATATTATTTGGCGGCCTCAGAACAGCTTAGTGGTGATGGTGACCACTTCCCTGCCTTTCGAAGAACATAAAGTCCTGGAAGTGAGAGATGCGTTGGATTTTCGCATTATTTGATTAATTGGGCCAATCAGAGGCGAGATAGGGGTAGAGAAATAATGGAGTGAGATAGGTTACTCCTGTGTGTTGGTTGATATATAGTTTAAAATAGGTTTTCCTAAATGCTATAAAACCCAATGACTTTGATTCAATGCTTGGATCTCTATTTACTGCCATCTTTCTTAAATTGCTTATTTTCATTGTCTTGCTATGACTTTTCAATTCTAGAATTCATAGCTACCTTAATAATTGGGAAAACTGTATTTGCCCGTAGAAAAAATATTTGATTGAATCAGAGCACTTACAATCAAAAAGCAGGCGCCAAGAATGACAGCCTTGATTTTGACGTCAAGATCGCGTGGAAAAGTGATGCCGAAATTGTCAGCATCCGTAAAGTACTCCTGCAGCAGGTTGCTCCACTGCTTGGACACGCGGCCAATCTCGTTGCCGCCGTCCTTCGACATTAGCTGGATGGAGATAATTTTATTTTGGATGTTAACTTAGTAAGTCAACTCTCCGTGTGTTTACAAACCCACTGATCAAGTGCGTCGAAGGTTGATGTTGAACCCTTAGTGACCTAGAGATCAAGAGTGTTTAAGGCTGATGCTGAACCCTTCATGACCTTGAGATCGAGTGTGTTTAGGCTGATGCTGAACCCTTCATGACCTTGAGATCGAGTGTGTTTAAGGCTGATGCTGAACCCTTCATGACGTTGAGATCGAGTGTGTTTAAGGCTGATACTGAAACCTTCATGACCTTGAGATCGAGTGAGTTTAAGGCTGATGCTGAACCCTTCATGACGTTGAGATCGAGTGAGTTTAAGGCTGATGCTGAACCCTTCATGACGTTGAGATCGAGTGAGTTTAAGGCTGATGCTGAACCCTTCATGACGTTGAGATCGAGTGTGTTTAGGGCTGATGCTGAACCCTTCATGACGTTGAGATCGAGTGTGTTTAGGGCTGATGCTGAACCCTTCATGACGTTGAGATCGAGTGTGTTTAGGGCTGATGCTGAACCCTTCATGACCTTGAGATCGAGTGTGTTTAGGGCTGATGCTGAACCCTTCATGACGTTGAGATCGAGTGTGTTTAAGGCTGATGCTGAACCCTTCATGACCTTGAGATCGAGTGTGTTTAAGGCTGATGCTGAACCATTAACAACGCAAAGCCGAATCAGCAGCTGGTGGGAGATCAACTTATCAGCAAACGAACTCACCCGAAACGGTATATCATCCCCAGGACAGTAGCACTTCATGTACGAGGGGCCATCGATGATTAGCACGGTGCTGTCGTTCTCGTCGCAGATGTGGTACATAGCCTGACAGGAGCCGTACACCTGCACCACCTTGCCAACCTTGTTGCCAGGCGGAGCTTCCACTGTAACCTCGTCGAAGCAGCATTTGAAGCAGGAGCAGACCTGGTGGTAGCACATGCACTTATACGGCCGGCTAATGTGGATCACCTCGTGACCGAAGTTGTCCTCGATGGCTAGTTCGAATGGTCGCTGCGGGCCGCAGCACTGACGGACGCACGTGTCAGAGGCTGTTGAAATTAATAGTAAAACGTAGCATACTACTTCAATACTTCAGCTACAGTAGTCTGGCTAGTAGAGGACAATCAGTTTATACTTTTTTACATTCATTTTTAAACAAACCATGCAAAGCAAAAAGCTTACACTCTTTGGCAAAGTACACCCTCTGACCAAACGAGTTCTGCACCACGTATTTGTTCTGCATTTCGAAGCCGGACATCACTGGAATTGAGAGGTGGCGGAATTCGGTTATTGAAAATCTTGCTACGGGAGTATCAGATTTCAGGATCAGTAGCTTACTTTCAAAAAACTCCTTCTTCTGCTTGATGAGCACCTGGTCCAGCTGAGTCAGATACTCCAGTCCGGCTGGACAGCCCGGCACAGTTGGCCGTTGCATCCAGGGTTGCTCTTGACGTTGCTGCTGCGGCGGCTGCATCATCATCTGCTGCTGCTGCTGCTGCGGGTGCGGCTGCTGGTTTCCGTACGCCGGATTGCCGTAGGGTCCAGCGTAGCCACCAGCTCCACCAGCCTGCGGTGGCGGCGGCTGCTGCATCTGGGGATTCCCGTAGGCCCCATTGCCTGGCTGCTGCTGCTGCTGCTGCTGCATCTGCAAGTGATGGTGTTGCTGCTGCTGGTGCTGCTGTTGTTGATGATTGGGCTCTTCGCTGACAGGCTGAACTTTGTTCTGATCCATCATCACCAATGCATCTAATCGTATCGCCCTGACAGCTAAGAGAGAAAATAAATTCGATAAATTTGGCGTTGATTTACCGCCAAATTGTGTGTTCAGCACTTGCTCAGCGAAGATTATTTATTGCTTTTCTATATTGTGCAACTTAAGGTTAATTTACGTCGCAAATCCAAGTATTATAATTGATGTTTTATAAAGTAGATATCAAATTTTTCGCTTATATTCTTTGCGGGAAATTTAAGCACGTGCACGAGAACACCTGTGCGTTGTTACGTAACTTCGTGTGATGGCGGCATGATTGGACCTTAAGCGTGTACGCGCAAGCAGGGAGAGAGAGAGAAGCCGCTATCACGTGACCATAGAGTTAATGCACGCACGAGGGTCAGGAAGACACGTACCGAGCAAGCTGTTTTATGTGCAATAGCTGGGGGGTACAAAAGCATTATTATACGCTACCAGGTTTACGCACGCAATCGCAGGATAAATAAGCAGATGTGCAGATGTGGGAAACAATTTTACTGAACTCCAAAACTTAAGAATGGTTAAATTAATAATGATTTTCAAGACTTAATTATTATCAATATATTTAAGCCAACCTGACTTCAATAAACCGCTAATGATCTTTAAATAATTGACTATGTATTAATTAAAATCTTTAGTAACCACCAATGATTCGCAATATAGCAGCATAACATCTTACGAGCTCGTATAATTATCACCGTAAATTTAGAATGACTGCTAAATAGAAGCATTAGTTGAAGAATGTGTGTGCGTTTTTCGCATCGTGTGAAAGAATACGAAGGAGTTTTTTTAGCGCAAAGGATGGGAAGCCTGTGACTCACTGGGACTCCCGAAGTAGATAGTGATCTTACATAATAACTAAGTGCTCAATTATTTTGAGCACGTTCTTTACAATAGTATTTTCTAGAGCTGTCACACGCGCCTCTATGCCATTGCACCATCACCGAGGCTCCCAAAATGGAATACCAATCTCGATGATTAATATTTAATTAGTCCAAAAGTCAGAATCTTGGTCACTTGGGGGGGGGGACATTTAGCAGATTACCTTTTACTGCAATCGCCCTAATGCTCTCACACGAAAATTTGTGATGCGTGACAATATAAGAAAGGTTAAATTGCACACGATGTCTGAAATTAATAACCTCGACAATAATACAAACTTAATTGAAATCGGGATATTCAAAAAAGCAGTTTTCAAGTCGTTAAAACTCCTAAAAATCATGACTCACCGTGTTAGAAGGTTTACTCTTGATGAAATATGGCAGGAATCTAGTTAGAATTAAAATTGGGTCGCTCCTCAGGTAATGAGACGGAGGGTCCTTCTAGTCCCCTACTACGCTGTAGCTGCGACCTAAGCGTTGAAGCAGTGGAAGGAACAGGGAAATAGCAGAGGAGGGCCAGGGAAATAGAGTGCTTGGCGGGGTGTGGGGCGGCTGCCTGAGCTCAGCCCCAATCCCGGAAGGTAGTTGCCATACGCCCTGATCCACCTATTCTTTCTTCCCCCGCCCTCAAATCCCCTAGCTCTCGCCCGTTATGGTCCGTACGTACGTTCTAGGTTTCCCATAGCAACCAAACAGCCGTCGAACGCCGTGGGAAGGAGCGGACGAAGGACAGACATAGGCTAGCTGGCCATACCAACTCAAGCGGCACTCTTCCCCCCACCCCCCTTCGCCGCCTCCTCAGATCCCATACTGTACTGTCCTCGTATACGTTTTTTCGATTTTGGTTGTCGTCGCGCAGCAGGCCATGGAGTTCTTAATTTTGATATCTGGATAGGGAGACACGGAGAATGGGTCAAAAATGAATTGCTATAGTTAATGCCCCAATGCGCAATTCTGTGTAGGATTTTCTGTAACAAGTACGGCCCACTTAACATATCCTTCATCACACTTGGTACTTGTACTTTTTACATAGTGACATCAAGCAACGCTTTCCTTTCCAGTTTCATGAGTAAACAGACTCCTTGGCTATAGCTAATTCAAAATTCAGAGAGCTGAAGACAGAGATAGACCGGGGAAATAGGGCTACGTCAAACAGAAATGTGGAAGAGAATACAGATTGCTGCTTTATTAAAGACAGGTGCGCAGAGCTTATAAGTACTCTATGTGACAGTAGAATCTGAGTATCTAATAAAGCAATTAGTTTTAGAGGGGAAATGAAAGAGAACCGGTTTCTAACAAAATCTTCTGAGAGAAGACTACTATAGCAGATTAGTCCATTGAGCCCCGCTCATGCTCTCTTGGGATTCGTAGCTAAAAGGAAAGAATCAAATAGAATATCCGGCGGATTGGATTGCAATAGGATCTGTTCATTATTACAATTACAGTCTCTCCCTAGGGGAATTTATGCATTGACAGACTCAGACTCTGCGTCAGTAACTATGAGCGGGCTCTGTACGTTAGTGGCGTGTTTACAGAAACATTACAGAAATAGTTTATAGCCCTTCATGGATGACGGGCGGAGGGGTGCCAGTCTGCAGTTGCCGTCGCTATAGACAGACTCTGGGGAAGAAGATCAATAGGAAAAAGCTGCTGGTGGAAGCGAGGCAGAAAAAATCTAAAAAAAGGAAGCAGGCGCGCGTACTGCAGCTAAATCCTCATTGGTGGTCTGTCCCTTTGGTAATAGGCTTTTTAAATCGGATGAGGGATTAAAGCGAACGAAAATAATGAAAAAAACAAAGCTCACTTGTTTGTCTTTTTATAGAAACTGTTTATTGTTAATCAAGGCGCTCATACCGCAAGTTTATTTATTTCTCATAAATTTCTGGCCTAAAATTCTAACGCAATTGATACTATTGCATGAGCAAATAGTATATGATGCGACATACCGATAATTTGTGCTGAAGTTTAAAATTGGCATTTAATTTTTAACAAATTAACAAATCAAACTAAACTAACAATCAAAAAACAGTTGATAAATTTTTTTCTCCGTTTTTTGTTATACAATTTGAAACAATCAGTTCAATTAACTTTGAAGGGATTATTCGGTAACAGGCGGAAAGTTTTTTTTTCAGCGAGGGTTTCACATTAAAACTTGAATCAATTGTTAGAGAGCATTTTAGTACGTTGGGCCATCAGTTACCTTTGTGAAAGATCAGTTTAACTAGCATGCACTTCAGTCACCAGTCCAGCCTATCGAAATCCAGGTGCTGATTGTAACTGCCCAGCCGTCCGTCGTCCAGAATGCTTTCAATACCGTGCAGTTCGCGGCCCAAGGAGCCGATCTCGTACGGATCGAGTAGGTCTTGGCCGTCTTCGGGCTGGCGTTGCTGTTGGTCGGCGTGCTGGCTCTGGTGCGGCAACTGCAACTGGCCATCCTGCTGCAGGTGATCGTGGTCGGGCTTCTGATCAACGGCGCCAATGTTCTGGTCAATGTCGCGATCTCTGGCGCTTCGTTGAACAGCTGGCAGCGGGATGCCCATCGACTGTTGATTGTGCTGTTGCATCAACTGCGACTGCGGCTGCGCCAGCTGGGGCGCCTGGCCGCACGCATCGTCAAACTCCGGCCAGACGCCACCGCCAGCAACCACGTGATGATGCTGATGATAGATCGGCGGCGGCTCCGGATGCCGGGCTGGTACGCGCCTGACTGGCGTGACCAGTACGGGGATATCGTCGGCTGCGGCGGCTCCAGCTGCGGCCGAACCAACCGGAGCGCCGAAATCAACAGGCGACAGGTGGTTGTGGTACTCGTATAGGTGCTTAGTGAGCTCAGTCTCGTTTGGTAGAATGGCGAAGCAGAGGTGACAGGTCAGATTGGCAATCGGCTGGTGGTGGAGCTGCAGACCCGAAGCGTCGCCAGCTGCTGGAGGCATCTGTCCATCGAATCCGGCAGCCTTCTTGTTGCCAGGAATAATGCAGCCGTGGGTCTTCTTCTCGTGTTTCTTACGAGTGCTACTGTCAGCGAAACGGTGGTGACAGACTCGGCACTGGTAGGGCTTGCGGCCAGTGTGGGTGCGCACGTGGACGCTGATGCTCGAGCGCCAGCGGCATTGGCGACCGCAGATGCGACACTCGTACACAACAGACGCGTCGGCCACAGGCGAGCCGTCCCATCCAATGCTGGCCTTCGCCTTGCGTACGATGATAAACTCGCGCTCCGATACAGTCTCCGAGGGCTGCATGCTCTGCTGCTGGTGCTGCTGCTGATGCTGCTGCTGATTTACAACGTTCGGCGTCCAGCCGCTGCTTGAGGCCGCGCCGCCGCTCTCGCCACTCGTCGTGACAGATTGACAAGCGCTGGCAGCGTTTGAGCCCCACCAACTGGCGAGCTCCGGCACGGAGGGCAGAAGGCATTGCTGCTGTTGCTGGTGCTGATGGGACTGCTGCAACTGTCCGTGAGCCTGATTTGTCCCTGTAACAGCTGCGGCGGCCATGGCTGCGGCGGCGCTGGCATCTCCCTGATTGTAGAAAGCTTTGCCTTCACCCGTCGAGTCCTCGATAATTCCGGCATGAATCGCCGAATTATCTAAGACAGCCGCGGCTCTGGCCGCTTCGTCCTGCTCACTTAGTTGGTCAGTTGAGTATTGAATACTATGCTGATGATTAAGGTACTGATGGTGCTGTTGCAGATGGTTTAACTCGAATTGTCCATTCCAGGCAGTCGCCGCATCCATAAATGTACCGTACATGAGCTCCGAGTGACCTAAGTCCAATGCGCCGGAACCGTCCAATCCTGACTCACCATTGGCCTCTCCATTGGCGTGGGCCTGTTCGCCGAAATCGCTAGTTTCGTCTTCCCACATCACCTGTTGTTACGATGGGCTATATTGAGTACTATTGAAGATGCAGTTCGGCACTTTCTCTCAGCTGACTGACTTCGCAACTTTCAAGCTGTCTGTTTAGTTCAGTTAACTCTTTCCTAGTCGACAGGGTCTGCTTCGGGTGAGGGGAACGAAAAAAAGAGAGGGAAAGGGTGAGGGCTAAGTGGTCTCTCGCTCGGGCCCCGTCACCCCATATATCAACTAGTGTAGAGTGGGGCAAGGGTCCAGCAGCCTTGGCCCTAGACAAAAAATTGTTCAGTCGCAGAATAATCAGTTTATCAAAACCAAGCCCAACCCCCGCACTAAAACATTAATCCTATCCTTTCCAGTTAAGCCACTGTTAGCCTATCGGTTTTTGTGCACAAAACCAGCCATATAATTAAAAGGCAGTTCAGCTCTGATTTTCACTGCTTTACTCTAACGTATGGCATGTACTTTTATTGCAAGCGTCGGCAGGCCTTCGACAGGCTTAACCAGCGAGGCTTTTTTTACGCACGCGTTTTGTGTCCAATCGCAGTCAAACTGTACATGTAGCTAAAGTAAATTTTTAACTGCTAAAATAAAATTTTGAACGAATCTTAACAACTGCAGTTCACTTGAAGGTCGAAGAGGGGACAATCTTTAAACTAACTAGCCGACGCCTTGACTTGATAATAAACAGCTGATTATAAGACTCCATGTGCTGGACAGAATAGAAAACAGTGTATAACCTGAGAGGCAGACTGGAAAAAACTAAAAATTACCCACGAATGTGTAAAATCAAGGTGTGAAAAATTGTGACCTGGACGCGCCACATAAAACCATTAAAAATCTAAGAAAATTAAGTTGGTTTTGGTGATCCGGTAAACTAAAAATTTAATAATGATTTTATAACTTCGTAAAAAATCATAAAGCAGAGAAAATATTATCCTAAAATGTCATAAAAATCTAAAATAGCACTTGACTAGTGCATTGTTATTTTACGATTTATCTGCCGATTAATTAATATATTTTTATTTCATAAAAAACGTAAACTCGTACTCTCCTCCATTAATAGTAAAATAATTTTACAGCAAAAATTACGTTGCGAATAAATTAAGGATTGGTCATCACTGGAAGTGAGAAATAGTGTTACTAAACATAAGAAATATGTGATGGTAGTAAATGAAACAACATACAAGTGTCAATAAGGTTGTAACAAACTTTGTGAAGTTTGCAGTCTGACGAAGCGCATGCTAAGAAAATACAATTAATAAAGTACCAATCAAAATACGACATTAAAAAGCATGCATATAACGATTTGTTCAGTAGCAAGGAAACAACGCTCCAAATATTCGAAATTTCAATGGGCACCACTCAAGGACCACTAGGAGAATATCCTCTCCTAGTGGTCCTTGGCACCACTATGCTAGCTGTCTATAATATGGCGGCTTCGTTGGATTTCGTCGTATTGAGTTTGAAATTAACACACTCCACCGGAGAAAAATCCCACTCATATTATACTCAGCTGTTTGAGCAGCAGGCAGTGTACTAACTCTGTACTGCCATCATGTATCTAGCATTTACTCGGGACCATGTAGTCATCGTCTAGTGGCACTGGACTGGCACTGCCATTGTCGCGGCTATCAATTTCGCTGCTGCTGCTGCTGCTGCTGCTGCTGCTCATGCTGCTTCTGCGACCAACAGCATCGCCAGGCACTAGATAATCGTCATCTTTCTCCTCCGGTATGGAAGACGCAGGTTGTTGCTGTTGCTGTTGTTGTTGTTGTTGTTGCTGTTGCACTTTATCTGGTGATTTGATTGGCTCCAGGTAGCCATTGTCTTGGTCGGCATCGCTGATTGGCAAAGTGTAGATTGGCGGAGGCACCGGTGCTCGCGGCTGATTCTGATACTGATGCTGCTGATGCTGCTGATGTTGCTGCTGATGCGGCGTTGTTGACGTCGGCTGCTGCTGCTGGTCTCGACGAATGCGAACTGGCGAATTCGAACCTGTTTGATGTTGCCGCCGCTGCTGCTGCTGCTGCTGCTTCACTAGCGGATCGTTCACATAGTTATTCGACGCAGGCTGGGAGGACGACTTCATGAGGCTGGCCTTCTCGTCCGGCTCCAAGGCGCTGCTCATCGGGGTGTAGCCCGTCTCGCTGCTGTCAGCGACGACACCCGAACTGGCCAGCCGGCGACTGCTAACAACGGCTGACGGAGTGCCAAGACGTTCGCGTATGTGTACAATTGTATCCGGATCGTCAAGACCGCCATCTTCCACGTCTTCAGCGTCGCCGTCCATGCCGGGCCCGAATGCGATGTAGGAATTCGGCGACGCCAGACAGTCCTTCATTGTGGCCGTCAGCTCGTTGAAGTCGGGCCTAGAGCTCGGATTGGGCAGCCAGCAGGTCAGCATGATGTTGTAAAAGTCTACGCTGCAGACTGGAGGCTGGCTGAGGCGGACACCCTTTCGCAGCAGGCCAGAGATGTCGTCGACTGAGGAGATACGGTAGGGCCTACAAATGGATTTTGAAAGGGTCGATGAGTGCCTGGCTGAGATTATCGTCATCATTGCTGACTTCGCGGGGGTCCGAGCGTAGTGTACACTTCAGCCAATCAAAATGTCTGGGCAAATGTGTACATTTGTGTACAATTAAAAGTAGGGGCGCGAGTGGCTCGGCGGTCTAGCGCGTCTGCCTTGTGTGCCACTGGTCCAGGTTCGACCCCGCGTTGGCTGGCTATTTTCCCTAGCGCGGTTTCGTATGCAGGGTCACATTAATTTGGGACCTTGTGCACGAATTGGTTTCGCTATGGGCCAGTTGTGCAATTTACGCCCATGAGGGCCGCCCCCAAGGCATAGAGAGTGTACATTCCTGGAACTGCCGCTTGTACACCCTATGTGAGTGTGTCTATGCCTGTATATTGTATTTAGTGTGGATGAACGCGCTTCAGGAATTCAGAGCAATGGGCAATCATGCCCAGTCGCTGGTTGTGGGACGATGTCGCTTTAAGCGTCAAAGTGACTACAGCCCTCCTGCAGATTTAGCTTTAGTACGATTGATGAAAGTCGGGTTTTGATCTTGTACTTAGAGATCTTAACGATCGCCTTTAAAGATCGCATTTTAAAATCATTAATAGGTAGCTCTTACTTGTATGGCGCTTCACCATAAGAGCAGATCTCCCATAACAGGACTCCGTAGCTCCAAACATCAGATTTATGGCTAAAAACGCCCGACTCAAAGCACTCAATACCGAGCCACTTCACTGGCATAGCGCCGGACGTGTACATCAGCTGGTGTTCGCTGTTTTGCAACAGTCTGGCCAAGCCGAAATCCGTGATCTTCACTTCGTCTGGCGTTTTTAATAGCACGTTTCTAGCAGCCAAGTCTCTGTGCACAATGTTGATGCTCTCTAAGTAGGCCATGCCTTCGGCCACCTGCAGCGCCCAGGTTAGCATTCTCCTGGCCCCGATCCCGCTATCCTGGCGGGCTCGCAGGAAATCTAGGAGGCAGCCGCGCGGCATCAGGTTAGTGACCAGCTGTACATCCTCAGTGAGGCACAGTGCCACCAGCCGGACACAGTACGGATGACGCACTCTGGTATAAGGTTGGTGGCGGTATGGCAAATAACAATTTTTAATTGAAGGAGGCCAAAATTTACGTATCGTACGTTATCTATTTTTAGAATTCTCCAGAGCCGTGTCGAATGTACACTGCTTCCCCTTTCTACCCTCCGGTTTGCTAGCTAAAGTGCTAGCAACCCCACTCATTCCGCTTCTCTATGCCTCTCCAATGTACATTGACTGTACATTGACTGTACATTGAGAATCAAATGAAGGACCCTCTAACTCTACTCCTTAAAGCTTATTCACTCTGCCGTCCAACGAGTTGATTTTAAGTACATTTCACGTGTTTGTTAAATTTTAATTTTAAGACTTCTTTTGATTACGGTGTCAATGTACCTTTACATTCATAGCAAAGCAAGATTGGTCAGAAAATTTCTGATAAATAAAAAACCAACCTGGCCAGCACGCTAGCCTCATTAAGCAACTCCTGACCAAGCTTTGGATTGCTGCCGCGCAACACTTTAATTGCTACTGGCAGCTCTTTGTAGCCGCGATCAGTTTCCGATCTTAGCACGCCTTTGTAGACGGTGCCGAATGCGCCGCTGCCGATCTGTTTTTGCTTCACAAGATCGTCATCGTTGACTATCATGAGCTGCACCATGTCGCTCGGGCTGCTCGCATCGACAAGATGTTCGTCCAAGTCTACCATGTCGTACCTTTAAGACGATCGGCGTGGGTGTAAAGCGATTTGGATGAAATAATGCAATTTTCCCCGGTTTCAGAATAAGAAAAACTTCAGGAGTTTTTAGCCCAGTTGCTAGGGCATCTGGCTTATGACCGGAAGGTCGTGGGTTCGAGCCCCGGCTCTAGGAGACTATTTGTGCTTTTGAGCAACGCACTTAATCCCGCATTTTTTCAGTCCACCCAGCTGAGATCGAGTGATCCTCAACATACTACTGGGGGGGCTCGAGTAGCGACACGAAGATTTGAAAATAAACACTCAAAGCATCCAAAACAGGGGATCTCACTTGTGCAGCCGACGCTGATAGTAACGCCAGCCGACAAAGCCAGCGACGGCGGCCAGCAGCAGCGCCAGAGCCAGACCGGCGGCCAAGACGCCCAGCCGAAGCGCCGTGGCCGGATAGCAGATTCCGTTGCCGTCCGGTTCCAGATGGCCTGCGCAGGCGGCTACGCAGGCGCCGTCCTGTCTGTAGGCGCGGCAGGTGGCGCACTCGTGCGCGCCGGGGCCGGAGCAGCCGCCGGTGTCGCCGCACTGCGAATGGCAGGGCAGGCAGCGGCCGGCGTCCTCCTCGGCGGGGCTGCGGTAGCGGTTGGCCTGTGGGGGATTTCGGATCTAGCTAGTTGGATACTGTTTACAAGATTAGGGATTTGGGATTTTAAGAGTTTGATCTGTGTTGCAGGTATTGGGATCTTCAATTAGGGACTCAAGCCAATCTCATAGAAAGGAGCGCCAAAATCATAGAATGGGGCGCCAAAATCATAGAATGGGGCGCCAAAATCATAGAATGGGGCGCCAAAATCATAGAATGGGGCGCCAAAATCATAGAATGGGGCGCCAAAATCATAGAATGGGGCGCCAAAATCATAGAATGGGGCGCCAAAATCATAGAATGGGGCGCCAAAATCATAGAACGGGGAGCGCCTATGAGGATAAAAGAATCGCTAGCAGTGGGATGCCAAGCAATATGATTTCGAATACGAGCTCGTAAATCACCTGACGACAGTCCGCATAGCAGACCCCGTCCACCGTGGCATTGGAGCAGGCGACGCAGAGAGCGGGCCCGGGGCCCCAGCAGCCGCCTCGGCAAAGCGGATGACAGACAGCGTTTGGACAGTCGATGAAGTTCAAATTGCCGTAGCTGACGGGGAAGCCAACAGCTGATGAGTTGAGATGGTCCATGGGGAACCAGGCGCGACAAAGGCCTCGAACGCCGTAGATTGACAGTCGCTTCGTGTTGCGCAGGCCGCTTAGGGCCAGATAAGTTGCGTTGAGCTGGTTGATGATTAGCTCGCCTGAGACGTAAGTTAGCCTGCAAAGAATGGAGAAGAAGGAAGCGAAAAAGTGTAGGGAAGGATTTAATGCACTGCATTTAGCAATAGCCAACAAGGTTAAATACGTGATTCACTTTGCTCTTTTGCTTATAAAATATTACTTCATCCTTCTTCAAGGTCCGGTATTTTCTTTAGCTCTTTTGCGTATGCAGAGTTATAGGGAGAGGGGAAGTTTGAGAGTATAGGGGAAGGATAGTACTGGGGTGAAGAGGAGAGAGATGAAAGAGGGGAAGAGAGACAATGGAGGAGAAGGAAAGAGATACATAGGACCAGAAGGGAAGGGAGACATGGGAGGAGAAGGGAAGAGAGACAAAGGAGAAGGGAAGAGAGACATGGGAGGAGAAGGGAAGAGAGACAAAGGAGAAGGGAAGAGAGACATGGGAGGAGAAGGGAAGAGAGACATTGGAGGAGAAGGGAAGAGAGACATGGGAGGAGAAGGGAAGAGAGACATTGGAGAAGGGAAGATAGACATGGGAGTAGAAGGGAAGAGAGACATTGGAGGAGAAGGGAAGAGAGACATGGGAGGAGAAGGGAAGAGAGACATGGGAGGAGAAGGGAAGAGAGACATTGGAGGAGAAGGGAAGAGAGACATGGGAGGAGAAGGGAAGAGAGACATTGGAGGAGAAGGGAAGATAGACATGGGAGTAGAAGGGAAGAGAGACATTGGAGGAGAAGGGAAGAGAGACATGGGAGGAGAAGGGAAGAGAGACATTGGAGAAGGGAAGATAGACATGGGAGTAGAAGGGAAGAGAGACATTGGAGGAGAAGGGAAGAGAGAAATGGGAGGAGAAGGGAAGAGAGAAAGGGGAGGAGAAGGGAAGATAGACATGGGAGAAGAAGGAAAGAGAGACATGGGAGGAGAAGGGAAGAGAGACATTGGAGGGGAAGGGAAGAGAGAGAGAGAGAAAAAGAGAGAGAGAGAGAGAGATAGAGAGAGAGAGAGATAGAGAGAGATAGAGAGAGATAGAGAGAGAGAGAGAGAGAGAGAGATAGAGAGAGATAGAGAGAGAGACCGGGGTCAAAAATCTCCCAGGGGCTCACCTGCTCAATACAGACAGGTTCGCAGCTCGTTCCTGTGTCCGAGTCACAATCAACGTGTTGACGTAGACAATCCTTGCCGAAGCTACTCCACTCCAGGCTTTGTCGGACATCGCCGAGCCGTCCAAGTTGAAGGACGAGCCGCTGAGCTTCCAAACGGAGCAGTTGGCGAAGCTGTCAGCCAGACTGTCGCTTAGTCGACGCTCGGGGCTTTCGCAGACGCGACAGTCTGCGCAGGCGGTGCAATTGCCTTCCACTGGCAGCTCGCCGTCGGGGCATTCGGCAAGGCAGTAGCGCCGACGCGAGTCCAGGACGAAGGGTGCCGGGCAGCGGCGCATGCAGACGTTACCAACCTGGGCGATGAGATATGGTGGGTACTGGGATAGCAATGGAACTGAGGTGTTAGCGGCGCCCTTTGAAGTGTCGTAGAAATGGGGTATGGCATCCTTTGAAGGATTGGGGATGGGGTGGCGGTGTCCTTTGAAGTATTGGTAGCGGCACCATTTAAAGTATTGGAGATGGGGTGGTGGTGTCCTTTGAAGTATTGGTAGCGGCACCCTTTAAAGTGTTGGAGATAGGGTGGCGGTGTCCTTTGAAGTATTGGTAGCGGCACCCTTTGAAGTATCGGAGATGGGATGGCGGTGTCCTTTGAAGGATGGGTAGCGGCACCCTTTAAAGTGTTGGAGATGGGTTGGCGGTGTTCTTTAAAGTATTGGTAGCGGCACCCTTTGAAGTATTGGAGATGGGGTGGCGGTGTCCTTTGAAGTATGGGTAGCGGTACCCTTTAAAGTGTTGGAGATGGGGTGGTGGTGTCCTTTGAAGAATGCGTAGCGGCACCCTTTGAAGTATCGTAGAGGAGAGCCAGCGGCACCCTTTGACATATGGAGAGATTATCGAGGCAACATCGTCACAGAAGCGCTGGAAAGACTTTTGAACGCAAGAATACCGTCAAATAATCTTCTTCAAAAACAGACCTGCACCATGGGCTCGGCCACCTCGATAACCCTCGCAGCCTCCGTGTCGTAGTACTCTCTTGGGCAGGTCTCCCGACATTCCCCGTTGAAAGCCACGCCTCTGCAGGAGTAACAGTCGCGCGCTGTTGGGCCGTTACAGCCGCCGAGGCAGGCGGAGTGGCAGCACTCCTCCTTCTGCTCAGTGCCTGCGATTAGTTTGGTGTAGCAGGCGGGACAGGTGCGCTCTCGGCAGCGACCGGAGGCCTAGAGGGGAGGGTTGGGAGATGGGATCTCAATTGAAATCGCTGAAATAAGATCCGAGTTGCTTCAGTGCACCAATATTCATCATACAATTCATGATGGCGCCTTAATGTTACTTATTAGCGCCTCAAGATTCTGGGGCCTCACTGTTCCATATTGGGGCCTCACTGTTCCGTATTGGTGCCTCACTGTTCCGTATTGGGGCCTCACTGTTCCGTATTGGGGCCTCACTGTTCCGTATTGGGGCCTCACTGTCCGCACAGTGCCTACCTGACAGGCGTGAGCATCGCCAGCCCAGCAGCCGGCGCCGCTGCGACAATCGGCGTGACAGACGTCGGCGCCGTCGCCGGAGCAGTCGCAGGCGCTCGGTCGGCCATCGCGGTAGCAGCTGGTGACGCCGGTGTAGTCGAGCCGCTGACTCGCCGGCTTCTGGAACAGGCCCGACCAGGCGACGCTGCGGCTGATGCGGCAGTACAGTCCCCGGTCGGTGGCGCTGAACATGCGGACGCCGCCTTTGACGATGGCGGCCAGTTTCGGCAGCACCAGCTGGGTTGGATGAGCGCACTGGGCCAATTCTATAGCCGAGCGCATGTTGTTTACGCTCTTGGCAGCGTCGTTGCTGTTGTCGTTGGTGCCGTGGCCGCGAATCGCGCGAAGGTTGCGCAGTTCGATGCGAGCCAAATTCGACTAGGGAGGGGGGGAAGTTCGGGTTGATTCATGTTGCTGTGACAAGATGCTAGCTGAAGATCTTCGATCTTTGCTATACTGAAGTATTGGAGAGAAGGGGGCAGCGGCGCCCTCTGATGCATCGGAAACAGGGGTAGCGGCGCATTTTGATGCATTGGAGAGAAAGGGTAGCGGCGCCTTTTGAAGTATCGGAGAGAGTAGGTAGCTGCACTTTTTGAAGTATTGGTTGGAGTGAGGGGACACAGCGGCGCCTTTTTGAAGCATTGGTTGGAGTGAGGGGGCACAGCGGGCCTTTTGAAGTATTGGTTGGAGTGAGGGGGCACAGCGGCGCCTTGTGATGCATTGGAGAGAAGGGGTAGCGGCGCCTTTTGATGCATTGGAGAGAAGGGGTAGCGGCGCCTTATGATGCATTGGAGAGAAGGGGTAGCGGCGCCTTTAATTTATCGGAGATAGGCTCACTTTGTATTTGAGATAATGGGTAGCGGCGCCTTTTGATGCATTGGAGAGAGTAGGCAGCTGCACTTTTTGAAGTATTGGTTAGAGTGAGGGGCACAGCGGCGGCTTTTGATGTATTGGAGAGTGGAGGCAGCGGCGCCCTTTGAAGTATACAGAACAGAGAGGGCTTAGCGGCGCCCTTTAATGTATCGCGCACGATACATAGACAAACAAATTCATCGCACCTGCACCACAACCAGCCGGCCGCTGATCTCAACTAGGCTATCCAAAAAGTCCGTCGACATGTGGCGAATTCCGCCATCCAGCTGCCGCCCGGTGACCCGATCCGCCCCCAACCAACCAATGATGAGGTCGCCGTGCAGGTACTGACATCCGCCAACTAATTTAGCGAGGCTGTCGCGTAGCCGACTGACATTCCGATGACTGGGATAGTCCAGATGAGTCAGCTCGATCGTTTTACACAGCTTACTGTAGGCCGTCAATTGTTGAGCCTCAGAGGCCAGCGCCCCTAGCAGCAGCAGAAATGCCAGTTGCTGAAAGACTCGCTGGCGTAACATGATCGAAATTCCTCCGTTTTTTTCCTAGCTATTTCCAGCCGGAAAACTACGCGAACTCCGGTGCAGCTATCTAAATAAATAGCCAAATAGTCGTGTGCTAATAAGAGCAGGAAAAATGTTTTGTTGCTGGAGTTTTCTGCGCATTTGCTTGTATGACCCGCCCCTTGATTGTCGATTGACTTGAAGGCTGTGTGCGGTGTGTGTGTGTGAGGACAGCTATGGAGCGGGGGGGGGGTAAGAGAATGAAGGGCCTCTCTACCCCACCCGTACCTGGCCCCCTGCCCCGATAAGAGGTTTAGTTCGTGCCAAGTATGTACATTGCAACGTGTGCGTTCATTTTATTTCAACGGAGAGAAGAGAGAAAGTAAGAGCACAGAAAAAAAACTCTAAATTGCCTCCAGCTCATAAAAGTAACTTGGCGCATTGTTGAGTGAGTACAATTTCGGTCAATTAGCACAGGAGATATGTACGTTTCAATGCCTGCCTAAACCCTTTCCTTTGCATAAATACAGATAAATAGCTATACAGCAAACAGTACAGTCTATTCATGCAAGCAGTATTTATCAAATACGATTCGTATTGTGTTATCTTTACAGTACACTGTATTCAGTTTGACTCGAATAAACTATCCCGAGTGCATTCAACTCTTTATGCTACGCACTGTTACTGTACTAAAGGTTAATTTCAACAGTCTCGGGTATTTAGCTGAAGTAGGTTTGGAGATCCATCGTTATGGAAATTCCGCAGTTGCATTCTCTATAGGGATCTAGGACGTACCTATTAAGCTATAAGCGACGTACCGAAATAGGCAATTGTTTATCCTTTCGTCAAACTTTTCTATCAAACTTTCGATTTGCTCGGTCACGCCTGGGTACAGACAGACAGACAAGCAGACAAATAGATAGAGATAGACGGACAGACCGACAGAAAGACAGACATACAGACACACACAGACAGCCAAACAGACTAAAAGACAGAATGACTGTTACACAGGCCAGACAGACAAATATATAGAGACACACAGACAGGCACAGATAGACAGACAGTTAGACAGGGCAGACAGACAGACGGACAAGGATCTACTAAAAATTTAGTTTTTGACAGCAACCTGATGCGACCATAAATAATGTGCGAGTGAAAAGCCAATCAAAAAATCGAATGCAACCCAGTCAAAGCAAGATCGTTGCGATCTATATATTCTCTACTATATTCCCTAGCAACGTCTACGTACATAAATGTTTTCCAACTCACACTGGTACCCGATCTCAACTGGTTGGACTGAAGCAATGCGGGATTTAATTGCCTTGTTCAAGTGCATCAATCGTATCCTATAGCCGGGGTTCAAACCCACGACCTTCTGGTTACAAGGCAGATGCTCTAGCTGCAAAATTCCACAAATTTCCAAAAAAATTCCCAGCATCTCAGGCGCCTGCTGCTTCATCTTCCACGAAGTAATTTAAAAGAGGATAAAAGTCAGATAAGACTCATTAGCGCTCTGTTTTTCTACACTTACAACAACATTAATGCACTGTGACAGGACTGTAAAGAATTGTATTTCATTCGGTAACACACCAGAGAAAAGCGAATAGTGCCAAACACGCAAGCGGGAACAAGTTTCACGCCCTATTTTTGAGGATCTATACATATTGTTATAGTAAGACAATAATTGAAAATTTAAAACTATTAAAATTTCATAAATAAGGCTAGCAACAACATAAAAACAGTTTGCCAATTAAAAAAATGCACCTTATTTTGTTATTTATTATTACTAACATGTTAGAACAGTTGAATATAACTACAGATAACTTTTAGTATTTAGTATTTTATTTATAATTAAAATTGACAAGCTACCCAAGCAGGTGCAAAACCGGCCATTAAAAAATTATTTAGATATAATGAAAGTCGAAACGGCTGAGCGCCTGCGGCAGAGCGCTAATCACCGAGCCGTAGCCTTTGGCATTGTCGTACAGCTCAAACAGCGGCGCCGCAACCAGCTTGTAGTTGCGTGGCACTGCAAATTCCGCGCGTCGCGGCAGTTGCACCAGGAATAGCCTAGTGTGCTCCTTTGGCTTAGTGATGTGCGCCGGGATGTAGGGATAGCGGGATTGTTCGAAATGCGGTCGCCACCAGTTGCCCACGCAGTCTTCAATCACCCAGTTGACCGCCTCAGCGTTCTCAGCCGAGCTGCCCAATAGGGCGGTTAGCAGGCGCTTCAGCCCGTCCACCTGTTTTTTTGAGTTAGGGTGTTTTTTTAGGGCGGGTCTTTGGGGATGCAGAGGGTCTTGAGGCGGGTCATTTTGTGGGGGGTGCAGAGGGTCTTGAGGCGGGTCATTTTGTGGGGGGTGCAGAGGGTCTTGTGGCGGGTCATTTTGTGGGGTGCAGAGGGTCTTGTGGCGGGTCATTTTGTGGGGTGCAGAGGGTCTTGTGGCGGGTCATTTTGTGGGGGTGCAGAGGGTCTTGAGGCGGGTCATTTTGTGGGGTGCAGAGGGTCTTGTGGCGGGTCATTTTGTGGGGGTGCAGAGGGTCTTGAGGCGGGTCATTTTGTGGGGTGCAGAGGGTCTTGTGGCGGGTCATTTTGTGGGGGTGCAGAGGGTCTTGTGGCGGGTCATTTTGTGGGGGTGCAGAGGGTCTTGAGGTGGGTCATTTTGTGGGGTGCAGAGGGTCTTGTGGCGGGTCATTTTGTGGGGGTGCAGAGGGTCTTGAGGCGGGTCATTTTGTGGGGTGCAGAGGGTCTTGTGGCGGGTTATTTTTTGGGGTGCAGAGGGTCTTGAGGCGGGTCATTTTGTGGGGTGCAGAGGGTCTTGAGGCGGGTCATTTTGTGGGGTGCAGAGGGTCTTGTGGCGGGTCATTTTGTGGGGTGCAGAGGGTCTTGTGGCGGGTCATTTTGTGGGGTGCAGAGGGTCTTGTGGCGGGTCATTTTGTGGGGTGCAGAGGGTCTTGTGGCGGGTCATTTTGTGGGGGTGCAGAGGGTCTTGAGGCGGGTCATTTTGTGGGGTGCAGAGGGTCTTGTGGCGGGTCATTTTGTGGGGGGTGCAGAGGGTCTTGTGGCGGGTCATTTTGTGGGGGGTGCAGAGGGTCTTGTGGCGGGTCATTTTGTGGGGGGTGCAGAGGGTCTTGTGGCGGGTCATTTTGTGGGGGTGCAGAGGGTCTTGTGGCGGGTCATTTTGTGGGGGTGCAGAGGGTCTTGTGGCGGGTCATTTTGTGGGGTGCAGAGGGTCTTGTGGCGGGTCATTTGTGGGATGCAGAGGGTCTTGAGGCGGGTCATTTTTTGGGGTGCAGAGGGTCTTGAGGCGGGTCATTTTGTGGGATGCAGAGGGTCTTGAGGCGGGTCATTTTGTGGGGGTGCAGAGGGTCTTGTGGCGGGTCATTTTGTGGGGTGCAGAGGGTCTTGTGGCGGGTCATTTGTGGGATGCAGAGGGTCTTGAGGCGGGTCATTTTTTGGGGTGCAGAGGGTCTTGAGGCGGGTCATTTTGTGGGATGCAGAGGGTCTTGTGGCGGGTCATTTTGTGGGGTGCAGAGGGTCTTGTGGCGGGTCATTTTGTGGGGGTGCAGAGGGTCTTGAGGCGGGTCATTTTTTGGGGTGCAGAGGGTCTTGAGGCGGGTCATTTTGTGGGGTGCAGAGGGTCTTGAGGCGGGTCATTTGTGGGATGCAGAGGGTCTTGAGGCGGGTCATTTTTTGGGGTGCAGAGGGTCTTGAGGCGGGTCATTTTGTGGGATGCAGAGGGTCTTGTGGCGGGTCATTTTGTGGGATGCAGAGGGTCTTGAGGCGGGTCATTTTGTGGGGGGTGCAGAGGGTCTTGTGGCGGGTCATTTTGTGGGGGGTGCAGAGGGTCTTGTGGCGGGTCATTTTGTGGGATGCAGAGGGTCTTGAGGCGGGTCATTTTGTGGGGGGTGCAGAGGGTCTTGTGGCGGGTCATTTTGTGGGATGCAGAGGGTCTTGAGGCGGGTCATTTTGTGGGGGGTGCAGAGGGTCTTGTGGCGGGTCATTTTGTGGGATGCAGAGGGTCTTGAGGCGGCTTAATAAAATTACAAATGGTTTCGAAGCGGGCCAAGTTGACTTGATAAAAAAGCGGCTCACATAATCTTCATCCTGCTGCAATTCGCCGCCGGGCAATTTAAAGAAGCTGGCACCCAGCTGAAGCAGCAGCACGTGAGGCAGTTTGTGCTCGTGAACTAGCAGGACAGCTTCAACAGACCGGCGCATGCCGTACTGTTCATATTCCTCTTTCATGCGGGTGAATCTGGCAGGGACGGAGGTGTCCTTTTCGTACATGGGATCTTTGGTGCCAAATGTGTAGCTTAATAGCGGATACAGATTGATATCTCGTCGGTCAGCCATTATTGTTTGCTATAGAAAGTTAGATTTTAGTCTGAAAGCATGAATATTTGGAATACAGCATTGCAATATTTCATCAAAACTATCAAATTCAAAGCATCTTTTTTCTGTGCAGTTTTAAAAAGATTTTTACTGATAGGCAAAAGGTTAATAGTCAATACACCCATTGGTCTTTGCTTAGATATCTGTATCATGGACTGCACTTTTTTCTATGGACTAAATCTACAAAGTTAGTGATTTAATTGATTTAGTGATTTAAGGTAGGAAATTTTTCAACTAAAGATTCTAGGATTTCACAGAATTTTGAATTGAGTAGTACTATGTGCACATGAAATATATATACAACAAGTATCGCTGCTTTGAAGCATAATGTACCCTCTTCCTTTCTCATTATGGACTTAGAACTAGAGAATGGCAAAGTTATAACCACAAAGATTTTTGTGCATATGTAACAGTAATACTTGTAGAAAAGCAAAACAAAATGTAAAAATATGAAAGATAAAAATATATGACATGGGGTTGTCCTACATATTGTAGTTTCTGTAGCTTTTCTGTCTGTTCAGTATACCTATGCTAAAATTAAAGCCATGTAGCACAATGTGGCCCCCACATCTAAATTTAAAACTCAAAATTTGAAATTTGTGCAAAGTATATAGACAGAAATTGAATAATAATAGGCTTGCAATGCTAATATCAATTAGACATGCACCCTGTTATAAATAATAGAGATAACAAAGTGTCTTTAAGTCTTGGTCACTTTTCATCTATCCTCTTAGACCCTGGACACTATCATCCAGATGGGTGCTAGTCATTTTGTCAACTACAGTTTTGTTAACTTAGTTGTCAAAGTGACCAGGGTAAATGGGTGCACTGATTTGAAGTTGACAAAGTGATAAGATTTCAAAAGGCTATTTATTAAAGGTTGATAGATGAAATAGCCAAAGTTAAAAATTACTGCAAAAGAATTAATCAGGATTAAATAATTTGATAGGGAAAAATTGGCTTAAGCTAACTAAGCAGTCAAAGGTGATCATTTCTAGGAAATATACTTTCAAGATACAATCCATATTTGGATTTTTTTATTTTAGCTCAAATATTTTGTTTGGGTTTAAGTATAAAATTTTAAACTAAGTCTGCAATCTTGCAGTCTAGGTTTATTTTTTGTGCTATAGGGATGCTATAGCATCTTAACTTTCAGAATTGCATCCTGAAATTTGATATAGGATGCGATTTTGCATCCAGATTTTTTTAATTCTTCCAAATAAAAGACTTCTTTAAGAGGACTTTTAAAAAATTACATCCTAAACCCCAAAATTGCATCCTAAAATTAAGTACATAATGCGTTTTTGCATCCTGTGCCCAGCAAAAAAATAAACCCAGCTTGCAGTTTTCACAAAGTATCCTTTCAAAAAATCAATTTTTTAAACAATTAAAACAAAATTGACCAAATAACTAAGGTTTTAATTAAGGAAACCTTATAAGGTTTGAATCATCCCTGTAAACAAAAGTTGATGAAGTGATCAAATTTTTAGACAGCCCTAGTGGCTAGTTGACAAAGTGACCAAATTTTGGTATTGGTTGGTAATTGACCAGTTGACGAAGTAAATAGGATCCATCCAGATGATGAAAAAGCATATGAAAAAGTGTCCAGGAACCCCTGGCAGCAATGTTGAAATGGCATCTGAGTATCATGCAATTGGCTTATAGCATAGACACTAACCATAATCTTACTAGAACTTGTAATTTTTTTAAAACTATTGTTGTAGAAACCATTTGAATTAAACATACAAAGCTAAAGGATTGCCATATATTTTATACAATACAAAAAATACCATTTGTGATTAAAAAAATAGTTTCATAATTATAAAAACTAAAATATATAAAAAATATAAT
This sequence comes from Macrostomum cliftonense, assembly GCA_950096795.1. Taxonomy (NCBI): domain Eukaryota; kingdom Metazoa; phylum Platyhelminthes; family Macrostomidae; genus Macrostomum; species Macrostomum cliftonense. Next base: position 1,510,428 of record CATNEM010000094.1, on the reverse strand, counting down.
ACATATTAAAAAATATAAATACATTATAATAGCATGTATATTATGTGACAAAAATTTTACACATACAGTAATCTAAAAATTAGCTGTAGGCCTAACTAAGCCTCGAAATAGGCCCTAATATAAAAGTATAGGCACTACCTAGTAGGGGCCAGGGTGAGGGTAAGCGTAAGCCTAAGGATAAGACATTATTGGATAGATATATTCTTATCAGATACCATAAAGACATTTTAAATAGAACTTTGAAGCAATTCGGATAAATTTTGGTTTAGATTTGAAACTTATAAAATTTCCTAAACTATGGAGGCTACTTGCTCTATTATCATTGAAGCTTAAGTCACTTCATGAAGTTGGAACAAATACGAAGGGTTCTAGTCTTTTTAAACTGACCTCGATGGATCTTTTCTCAAGTATGGAAAAAATATATTTAATTTGGATTAAGGAATCCAATTGCCTGGAACGATAATAAAAAGGAAACGAAAATAATTTATGCTGAAAGATCAATGTCATCTGTCAATGGCACAAGTGTAATAGGGCTCATTTCGTATTTCGTATTCGTGCGAATGCAGGCAGTTTATCAAAATAATGCGTATTTTTAATGCCATCATCTGCTAGGGTTTTGCTCAGATCTCACTACGCGTATCGAATATCGTTATGTACAATGTAGGATAATGTGCAATTGTGATGAGTATAATATATGCTAAATCATGGCGGCGAACTCTTAGGGCTTCTCCTTTGTGCGCTGCCTAAGTGGTAAGCGGGAGCGGCGAACCGTGGTGTGCTGGCGTAGTTTCAAAAGTTGTGTCCTGCCTTCGTTCTTATTACATTTGGCGACCACGCCAGGACTGACGTCAGCATCATGTGGACGGAACGAGAGGCAGACGAGCTCCAACGGTTAGGGTTGAGGAACCGGGAAATTCTGCGCCCGACGGCCGCAGCCGCTGCAACGTCTTCTTCCGCGGCTAGTGAACCAGAATCCGAACGTGAGGCAAACTGGCGGCGTTATCAAGAGCTTCGTGACCTCGACCCCGTGCAACTCACTGTCGATGAAGCACGCTGCCATCGGTCCCGTGGGTCAGTCACCCCCAGGGCCAATCAACCGTCAACCTGCTGCACGGAGATGGGAGACTCATTCCTGCGGGATACAAGGCCTTCCACTGCAGCTGCTGCAGCAGCAGCGACACCTGCACGAAGATCCTCTGTGCACCGTATGGCCGAGCCATGGGCTCCGTTGTCCCAGGGCGGAGCTTACCCTGACGCTGGCGCCCGCAACCTGTGCTTACCTGTATATCAACAAGCTATTGAGCTTCCATCGGTGCCGAAGCCGGCGCCATTCAACGGATCCGAACCGTTTGACGATTTTCTGGGTCGAATGTCTTCGTATCTAAGCCGGCACCAAGGACTGAGTGACTACAGCAAGATCAATACGCTCAGTAGTTACCTGGGACCAGCATTCGCCACCTATGAAGTCTGGCTCTACCAACTGTCCGCGCAGCATGGACAGCCCGCAGGGACGTCTCTGCAGCTCCTGCCAGGAGCACGCTACGAAGATCTTCTGCAGCACCTTCGTGCTCGTCATGGCGGTGCAACCAGCACTGCGCTATTGCGACGCGAACTTCACAGCCGGTGCCGTGGCAGGGACGAGAGGTTTGAGGACTTCCTGACTGCGCTTCAGCGCCTCGCCTTCAAGGCCTATCCAGAGCTCGGTGCTCAAGTCTGCCGCCAGCAGACTGTGCTGGAGCGGTTCATCTTAGGCCTGAACGATGACTACGTATCAGAGCGGCTGCTAAACCTTCAGGTGCCTCCCACTTCACCAGATCAGGCCCTAAGCTATGCCCAGCAGGTGCGTGAGAACCGGCATCTAATGAAATCCCAGTCGCAGCAACGGAGCACCGAGGCGGCAGCGGCGCCGACGCCGGCTTTCCAGGCAACAATTCAACCGGAGGCGCCGGAGCATCATCAGCATCAGCATCAACAGCAGCAGCAACAGTATCAGCAGCCTCAGCACCAACGGCGCCAGCACCAGCAGCATCAATACCAGCAGCAGGCGGGCCCAGCGCCATCATGGAGACCAGCCGGTGCTGCTGCAGCAGCTGATCAACAGCCAAGAGCGGTGCCGATCTGCTACGGCTGCCATCAGCCCGGCCACATCCGTCGTAGGTGCCCAAACGCTGGGGGGGCTGGTCCAATGGGCCAGCACCGGCCCTCTCAGCACTAAGCAGTTCGGCCCTGCCCCACGCCCCAGCTGCCAGCCTGATCAAGTGCGCTTCATCACCGCGCGCATGCTCAGAAGACGCCAGCCGTGCATGATTGACACTGGCGCCGAGATCTCCTGCATCAGTGGCGTCATCGTGCGTTCGGCCAGGCTCAGGCGGCAGCTAAGACCCAGCAGCACTACCATCTTTGGCGTGGGCGGCATCGAAACAACAGTGCTGGGCGAAATTCAGTTGAGTTTTTTTCTTGGACCTATTAGATTTCGACACAGTTTTCTTGTGGTGCCCAAACTTAGCGCACCAGTCATCCTTGGGTGCGACTTTTTGTTGAAGCACGACATTTCAATTCATCTGGGATCAGGTCATCTTGTTTTCAACAGCCTCGGCGTCACCTTGCCAATGCGGAAGTCCAGGCAGGCAGCTCAGATGTGTAAACTAGCAGCAGCGGCCACGGTTCGTCTACAGCCTGGCGAGGGCTGGATAATTCCGGTTCGGCCAGCGAATACAGCGGCATGGACGAACTCGGAGGCGCCAGGCGTCATCTGCGGCAGCAAGACGGCCAGGGTGATGATCGGCCGCTGTGTATCCAAGCTGGCTGACCACGGACTGGGCGTCACGGCCATCAACACTAGCGATGAACCGGTTGAGATCGTCGAGGGCGACATCGTCGGTAACTTCAGCCCACTGTCGAGCCGAGACCTGACGCATCTTCAAGTGGCAGGATCCGACAGCGGCAGCGCGGCAGTCCCGACTAGTGCAGCGACCTGGCAGAAGGAAGTGCAGATCGCCGACGACATCCCGGCGGAGGAGCGGCAGCAAGTCGAACGCCTTCTGCTGGAGTTCCACGACGTCTTCGCAGGACCTAGCAACCCCGGCGGCACTCAGTTGTTGAAGCACCAGATCGACACGGACAATGCTAGACCTATTCGTCAAGGACTGCGGCGCCTGGCGCCAACAGCAATCGCGCAGCAGAAGGATTTGGTCGACGATATGCTGGCAAAAGGTGTCATCCGACCCTCATCGTCACCGTGGGCATCGCCAATCGTGCTGGTGCGCAAGAAGGACGGCTCGGCGAGATTCTGCTTGGACTACCGCCAGCTGAATGCAGTGACGAAGCCAGATGCCTTCCCGATGCCGCGCATCGACGACACGCTTGACGCCCTGGAAGGGAACAGCTACTTCTCGGCTCTGGACCTGGAGAGTGGCTATTGGCAGGTGGAGATGGACGACAGAGACAAAGAAAAGACGGCGTTTGTGTGCCACGAAGGTTTGTTCGAGTTCAACGTCATGCCGTTCGGACTTCGAAATGCGCCAGCAACCTTCCAGCGGCTGATGCAGCTGGTGCTGCGCGGATTGACGTGGCAGGCCTGCTTGGTGTTCATCGACGACGTCATCGTGATGGGCCGGACCATCGACGAGCACAACGATCGACTTCGTTCAGTTCTGGAGCGGTTGCGAGAGAGCAACCTGCGACTTAAGCCGTCGAAGTGCCGGTTTGCGAACACCAGCATGGTCGTCCTGGGTCACCGCGTCAGCAGGAGCGGCATCACCGTCGACGACAGCAAGACAGGAGCGGTGCGAGACTGGCCGACGCCCCGTAGCTCCAGGGACGTCAAAAGTTTCCTGGGGATGTCCTCGTACTATCGGCGGTTCGTACGCGACTACGCTAAGATCGCTGAGCCCCTGCGTCGCCTAACTCTGCCGATGACGCCTTTCGAGTGGACGCCAGCAGCCGAGGCGGCCTTCAGCCAACTGAAGCAGGCGTTGCTATCAGCCCCGATCCTAGCGTTTCCTGATACGAGCGAGGCAAGCTCCGAGTTCGTCCTGGACACCGATGCGAGCGACTGCGCGATCGGTGCTGTGCTGTCGCAGGTTCAGGCGGGCGAGGAGCGAGTCATCGCGTATGCCAGCCGAGCCTTGTCCAGAGCCGAACGCAACTACTGTGTGACGCGGCGGGAGCTGCTGGCGGTCGTCGAGTTCATAAAGAAGTTCAGGAGCTACCTGCTGCCACGCGCCTTCACTGTTCGAGTGGATCATCAGGCGCTCACCCACCTGCTGGCTTTCAAGGAGCCGGAGGGTCAACTAGCGAGATGGCTGCAGCTGCTCGACGAATTCAATTTCAAGGTTGTTTTCCGCCCAGGCCGCCAACATGGAAACGCAGATGGTTTGTCTCGACGTCCGGGAAAGTGCACCAGCCAGTGTCGAGTTTGTCGGCCAGAGACGAGTTGGTCGGCCCGGCCCGTCCAGGCTTCAACAGTCGCATGCCAGACAGAGCCGACTGTTGTGACGCCAGCGCAAACTGCAACTGTGGCCTGCCAGGCGAATGCAGACGTGGTTAGCTCCGTCCACGTCAACGTCGTGACGTCGGCACCTGCTTCCACAGTAGCTGCTCAGGCGGATAGTGAGCCAGCTCGACAGGGTGCTTCAAGGCGAAAGCAGCAATTGCAAACGAGGCCAAGCGAGAGTGAGGACTGCGACTCCAATGAGGACTCCAGCGAGGGCGGCAACAACGGCGAGGTCAACTCGAGCGGAGCGGCGCCGCCCGATGCGCCCATGTCACTGCGCGATCTGCAGCTCCGTGATCGAGACATTGGCCCTGTGTTTCGTCTGTTGGCCAACGGAAAGACTAAGTTCAGCAGCCGTCGACGTGACCGACTGTCGCCGGAGAGCCTGATCCTGGCGCAGAACGTCGGTGACTTGTGCTTCGTGGACGGCGTCCTGAATAAGCTGGTGAAATCGAAGCCGCTGCCCGTGATTCCACGCTGCCGGCAGCAGCAGTTCATCAACGAGGTCCACGAGCTCGGACACCTGGGCGAGGACAAAACCGTGGCAGCCCTCAAGCAGAGATGCTACTGGCCGAAGATGTCGGAGAGTGCTAAACTGGCTGTCAAGTCGTGTCAGGTGTGCCAGCGCGCTAAGTCAGCGAGACAGCACCGAGCTCCACTGCAGACCATGGCGAGCGGATTTCCAATGCAGCGCGTCGGCATCGACGTAGTCAAGGTCGGATTGTCGCGACAAGGTAACGATCGGCTGCTCACCATCGTCGACTATTTCACCAAGTGGGTCGAGCTGGTGCCAATCCCCGACGAGAAGGCGGCTACCATCGCCAAGGCTCTGTTCGACAACTGGGTGGCACGGTTCGGTGCGCCGCACATTCTGCATTCCGACCGTGGCAAGGCCGTGGACGGCAAGATCATCAGGAGCCTGTGCCGACTGCTTGAGGTTCAGAAGACGCGGACCTCCGGTTACCACCCGCAGAGCGACGGACTGGTGGAAAGGTTTCACCGCACCCTGCACCAGATGCTCCGCTGTCACCTGCAGTCAGTTCAGCCAGAGGATTGGGAGGAAGTGTTGCCGCATTGCCTCCTGGCGTACCGCAGCAGCGTCAACGCTACGACGGGATTCACGCCCCACTACCTGATGTTTGGCCGAGAGATGACACTGCCAGTTGACGTCGTCTACCGATCACCGGAGCCGCCAATGACGATTGGCCAGTTCGCTGCCAACACCCGCGACCAGCTGCTACGCGCCTACGACTCAGTGAGGCGGTCCATGGAGGCGGCACAGCGACGCCAGCGGAGGTACTACGACCTGAAGGCCAAGCAGCGGCGGTTCCGAATTGGCGACCTTGTCTGGGTCTTCGTACCACCGTCAGCGCTGTCGAGAACAACCGGGCTGCCGCCGAAGCATCAGGCACCGTGGACCGGTCCATTCCGAGTTCTGCAGCGAACCTCTCCGGTGAACTACTTGGTGCGGCCGGTCGACTACAAGGACGGTGATGCAGGCCGGATTGTCCACGTGAACAAGTTGAAGCGAGCACACCAGCCTAGCGAGCGCGACGAGCAGCAGAGCGAGGCGGCCAGTGACGGCAGCAGTGAGGTGCCCGACGACAGCTGGGTTGTGCTGTAAGTGAAAAACTATTAATTTTGTGATTTGCTGGTTTTTGTCCAGTGGTCCCCGACCCGCGCCTCTGGTAGTGTTGTGGTTGGTGTTCAGTATTTATGCATTGTCATTGAAATTTTTTTGCACTGGACCTGTGAATGATCGACTTCCTTGGTTATTCCATGCGGCTGTTTGCTTTTTGGATCATAGAATTTTCCACTATTGCTTTAGTTTTTTTTTGGTGGAAAAAATTTTGGGAGTGTTCGCATTTTTTTTCATACCGCATAGTTTTTATTATTATTCCAATTCAAGCTACTTAGTCGGTTTGTCCAATAATTTGTCGTTTTTATTGTCCCAAATTTTTTTGTTTTCGTCTTTCTGTTCGCCTTACTGCCAAATCGTGAGAATATTTTTGAAAATCAAAAAAATTGGTATTTGACATTTGATTGCATTTTATATTCCCCTAACTGATAATCGAAATATTGCATTGAACTCGGTTTTTGACGCATAATGAATATTTATACTGTGTCGATCAGGTTCTAATTGTTTTCAAACTGTTCGACTTTTTCGTACTTTGACAGTGGGAGTTCGCGTGTTTTTTCCCGGCCTCGAGCATTTGCGTCACTTTTTGGGTGCGGGCTTGCGCGTAATTTATTGCGTTCTTGGGCTCGAAATGTGTCTTTCGGAGTTGCTCGCATGTCGCGGTCAGGTCAGTTGCTCACTGTACTACTGCCGCGCGCTTATTCAGCGCTCTTGTTTTTTATGGATTCGCCTTTCAGTGTCACACCTGCCAATGAGGGCATTGTTTTTTTTGGTGGGGGGGATAATGTAATAGGGCTCATTTCGTATTTCGTATTCGTGCGAATGCAGGCAGTTTATCAAAATAATGCGTATTTTTAATGCCATCATCTGCTAGGGTTTTGCTCAGATCTCACTACGCGTATCGAATATCGTTATGTACAGTACTTGCAACGGAATGGCGCATAGAATCCATAGCATTCTATGGAATTCCACAGAATTTTACGGAAACGGTCTCTGATTCGATGGCGGTGGTCCAATAGTGAAGAGGCACAGGGAAAGATTGGGGTGTTCTCTGCGAAGAAAGTTCTCTTCTTTCGTAAAAGGCTTCTGCCTTCTGGCTTTAATTTTTTTTATCCTTTTAGAGCAATTTTTGTCAATAAATATTTCTACTTCGAAAGTACCTGCCATTATGAGTATATCCTCTAGACTACGCTCGCCATTAGACGCACCTGTTTGGGTGCTTGTCTTATTTGACTATGACGGACTAATTGATACTATCGAAATGAAGAAGCGCTGTGCACCCAATATAGGGGAAACTACCGAGATTGAGTACAGAGGCAGCAAACTCTTAATAGAGACATTAGGCATATCAGGTGAGAGTACAGCAGTTGAATTTGTAAATTACACTTCTTAAATAAATCAAATGCATGTACTTAAGAAATCTTGTTAATAAAATATATTCCTACGAAGCAAAATTTATTGCTATTCACGACCAGGGGTATTCACACACGCTTTTTCAATTAAAAGCAGAATTATTTTATCGGTTTAAATTCCAGAGAACATGAGTGATGCCAGATCACTGGACTATACGTTCAGCAGATCAGCCAGATTCAAAGCCATTGAAGCGGAAAAGCAGCGAAGACAGCAAGAAAAAGATTGCTGCAACTTCAACGGCTTTCTTGCAGTCCGCGCGACCAAGTCGTCGGTCTGTCAGGCCCCAATTGAGAAGGCTTCGAAACAAAGAGCAAAACGAAAATCGGTGTCTTCAGCCGCTGCGGTAGCTACAAAACTCGTCAGACGATCGGTGGCGCAGGCCAGCTCCATTGCAACAGTACTACAGCGCATGTCACCTGCACATGAAGCCGAGCCTGCTGCGTCTGCTGCGCCTGCTGCGTCTGCTGCGCCTGCTCCATCTGCTGCATCTACATCTGCTGCGTCTGCATCTGCTGCGCCTGCTCCATCTGCTGCATCTACATCTGCTGCGTCTGCATCTGCTGCACCTGCTGCATCTGCTGCATCTTTGCTTGACCAAACAGCTCAAACTGCGATGCGTGATCCAGTGGTATCTGAATTTCTTCATTCAACTGATCCAACAATGATGGAGAAAGTTCTGGCGAGCGTTGAGAAGATCATAAATTATAACAAAGGAAGACAGAGTCAGGAGCACTCAAGCATCATTGAGCTCTCCACTGAAGTCAAGCAATTGGTAGTTCAAATGGAGTCCATGGCGGCGGACTTAAGAGCCATTAAATCGTCTGTCGAATTTTTGGAGCTCATGATATTGAATCAACATCAAGAAGGGACGAGCGAGAACAGGGGACCTGGACCTTCGCATTTAAGTCAGGTGTCAACACCATTGCAGCTAAATCGCACTTCAACAACTGCGACGATTCAAACACCACAGCTGCCGCCCCATGCATTGCAGCACAAAGGCAAGGAGATTGATGTTTCAATCAGCGACATCAGCTTGCATTGCAAAACGTTGTCTAAGTATGATGTAGTAGAAAATTTTCGCTCTCCGATTGACTTTGCTGACGGTGCTGACCCCAGGCTTTGTCACGTGCTTAGGGTGAAGAGCAGCTCTGCAGCCTATTTTGCCAAGTTGGTGTCTAGGCTGTCCATTATTGGGTTCGAGCGGTTTAAGTATGCCGTTGGCCCATCAAGAACTGAGGGGAAAGAAAAATATCCTGAGCACATTTTTGAGGCTGTCCTAGCTACAACAAAACTAAGCTTTCCCGACGCCACAAGGGATCTGGTTGTTGCAGCAGTCAACGAGGAAACCAGAAAGCTGCTTAGTGAAGCGAAGGACTGCTACATAAACCGCAAGTGCACTTTCTGCCGTGAGCGTCAGTGAATGCGAATAGACTTAGTTCCTAACCATGTGGCAAATAATTTTCTCTACTTTTATAACTTGTTGATCGGGGTTCTGAAGTACACTGTGCTGCAAAAATTTATATTTCTATATACTTTGCAGGAAAATTTCGCGGGAAAGTCTTCACAATTTATAATAATGTTTTATTCTCTTTATAGCAATTAAGTTATTTCTACGTCCTAACAAAAATATAAAGAAATTCAATGGCCTAAAGTATAATTGTGTCCATCGAAATATAATATGCTGTCACATTTCGATTGCAAAACATCCATAAATAAATTTATTATGCAACAATAAATAAAAATTCCAGGAAAGTAACAGTCGTGTATTATTTATTTTTTAGTAGCTGAAAAGAAGTACTCTGTATATTGTCAGTCAGAGTCCATAACCAATACAACTATAGCGAAACTGAGTCCGGGAGTATGAACATAAACAACAGCTAGCGCGCCATTGTCTCAACAATGCTGTCAATTAGCACTTGAATCCTTTGAGAAACGGCACCCAAATACACTGTACTTTCATTTGGAGCCACTTCAAGAACTAGAAGCTCTAGAAGTAAAATAACTCTGAGCCATGAGTCATCTAACCGCATAATTTGGTGTTCTTGGTGCTTTGTACATGTACACAGGCCAGGTATGAATTGAATAGAAAGAAATGTACAGAATAATTCTTGGAAGATAACCTATAGTTATGCGACTCATACAATTAAAAATAAATGTGCATGCAAAAAGACACATGATCAAGGACTGTCAGTGACTGGGAGTGATAAGGGGAAGGGGAGGGACTAAAGGAGACGAGCTGACGAGCCCGACTAAGAAACAAAGCTGCCATTCTCCCTCAGTAGAAAGAAGTATCGATCGTTGGAAGGGCGGGGTTGGTGTGAGCCCCATTTTTACTGTAGAGGGGACACTCTCCAGCTCTAGTGTTCCCTGTACTGTCACAGCTGTGTTCGAAAACAGCCAGGCAGGCAACATCTCTCATGCCCACCGTCGTTTCTTCCTCACTGATAACTTTGGGCACTGTCCTTGTCCAGTGCGCCTTTTAAAAAAATTCAATTCGTTACTTGTTACTTTTTATTTAGTCGGTTGTCGTTCATCAGTTTATAAAAATATTACTAAGTATGCAGTACTCATGCGGTGAGTTGATGATATAGACATTATCGGTTTATCCTGGTTTCAGTTCATTGGCATGAAGTGTCGCTAGTCTAAAATCCTGACGGCTGTCCCAAGTTGAATGCAACGGCGGGAAGAACAGTGTAAACATGATTGATGAATTTGTTACACTGCTCAACTGTGACAGTGGCCCAATATTCCTTGATTCCACGAAGCAGTGCTTCTTGGGACTGGGGCTTCACCTTCTTGTCCAGGTAGCTCTTCATGTTGCTCCAAGTATTCTGGAAGTTATAAATGTGTATTACGAGTATAACTAATAGCAACTATGATTTAGCAGAAACATACTTGTGAATCGGTTAAAAATATTTCAGGGCATACAGTTCGGTCCGCAGAAAGACTCGAAAAATCCATTTTTATGGAATTCCATGGAGTTCTGTAGAAATTTTACTGTTTAAGAATCAAGCTGGGCCGATACACAGCACAGCAACGAAAGCTTATTTGTTCGCTTTGCTTAGGAGATCTTTAACTAGATAAGTCTTCAATAGGACCCCCATTTTCATCCATTGAATGGTGGCCATCCAATTTACACAGCATACAGGAAACTATCTAGTGCCCTGTTTTGGGGTTTTTTGGGGAAGCATCACCCCACTAAAGATCCACTGCTCCTTGGCTCACCGATCATAGAACAGTGTTTGCTTGCAGACCAAAAGAGGCTTCCCTTGCACAGCCCCCATAGCTGACTGCACGTTGTGACTCCTGGTGTACAGTGTTGTAAACCCTACACATTTCTAAAAACACACTGAGCCTACAATTCAGCCAGCGAGCTCAGTCTCTTGAAAGTTTGGGAGGAAATGAGAGGAGTATCGAGGCACAGTCATTCGAGGCAAGGATGCACATTTACAGTGCGCATTAAGTACACTGTACATCCTTGCCAAAAATCCAGTAGCAGATGTACCCCATGAGAGAACAATAAACCATACACTGCTTACAGTGCTATCATACACCTGATGCAAGATTCAATAATAGAATTCGTAAATCGTAATTAAATAAAGAATCCAGACTTTCAGTCTAAACCTAATATACTGAGCAGAATTAGCACCATAGAAAAGTAGCCAAGAGAGGCGATGCCAAGTTCAAACTAGCTAGTGCTGTTTGTTCACGTTTAAAAGTACATGTATAATCTACCTCAATTGGCGACATCAGATCAGGAGACTCTGCGGGTGTTCGGCTCCAGTTAATTCCGTTCTCTTCGATAAACTGCCTAGCCAACCGACTTGAGTGCTTCGGATCGTTGTCCTAGCAAAGAATGCGCCGAAATGAAATCTAAATGAAAATTATTTAATGATTTGATTTAAGAATTTGCCTGCATGAATACTCACTGCAAAAAGGCGATGTCCATCTTGAAACTTCTCTCTGATGAGAGGCAGCAACGTGTTTTGAAGCACTTCTGTAACATAGAATTGCGCATTCATGATGCCAGTAAACGCGATGAGCTTTGTAGCACCTCTTCGGCTGATTCCTGCCCATACATGAACCTGAAAGCGATTAAAATTAGAAAATATTAAGTGATCCTGCTTCAAAATTAAAAGAAATCGGTAAAAACAGTGAATACATTTTATTTGATATCATTGAGCACAATTTACCTTTAACGAATGCTTTGGTACGGGATAAAGAGGTTGCTTGCCGTCTCTTCGTCGAAAGACAAGACGCTTCGTTTTGCGCGTCATAGCAACTGAACACTCATCCGTGAAGATTACATCATGGAAGGTGTCTCCTTGGTGAAGTTTCAGCAAACTCCAGAGACAGCGAATAGGCTGGTTTTTGTGACGAATTATTTGGCAGTACTTCGCTGTTGTCCTAACCCACCCTAGCTTTCTACGCAGAGAGTTAGCAGTTGAAACTGAGAGGTTAATTCCAAAATGTTCTTTTAGTTTAAGGCACAAATCCCGTGCTGAAATAACACCTCGTGACTCCTGAATTTGATTGTCAATAAAGTGGAGATGCTTGGCTTGCAGTACTTTGCTAATTCCCTTGGATTTTAACTTCCTAACAGATAGTAGGTGCCTCTGAATCGCACGGCGTGAAATTCCCAGATTTTGCGAAATTATTTTCACAGTTTTTTTCAAAGCATAAAACTGATTGTCAATATCGGACTTCTGACTTAAGGTCAGATGTGTGTTCATTTCATCAGTGTTAGATTAGATTAGAAGTTAGAAGATAGACTCAGAACAAAAGCAGAATTTGTGGACTTCACCTGAAAGGCATTCCCCAGCCCTGACATACCCGGGCGGTCTTTCTACCATTGGACCGCCGCCGTCGAATCAGAGACCGTTTCCGTAAAATTCTGTGGAATTCCATAGAATGCTATGGATTCTATGCGCCATTCCGTTGCAAGTACTGTACAATGTAGGATAATGTGCAATTGTGATGAGTATAATATATGCTAAATCATGGCGGCGAACTCTTAGGGCTTCTCCTTTGTGCGCTGCCTAAGTGGTAAGCGGGAGCGGCGAACCGTGGTGTGCTGGCGTAGTTTCAAAAGTTGTGTCCTGCCTTCGTTCTTATTACACAAGCACCGCATCGTGAATGCGGAAAAATTTGAAATAAAAAATTATTTTATAATTATAAAAGCATAGAAAGTTTAAAAAATATGAATAATGATGCACTAAAAGTAAGACTTCTAATTAAACTAATTAAAATAAGTACTAAGTTGTTATAATGTAAAGTCGTTTTCTTTCCGGGGATAATTTGTAAAAATTTAGTGCGAAAATCATACAAATTTATACAAATTAAGTTCACAATACACAGGTTTACTATCTTGCTATTATGTTGTTTTCAAAAGCTTGCTAACTAATCGTTTTTATAGAGCAAACTTTTTGTAGGCCAAAAAGTTTTCAACGCGATAAGCAAGCTCTTTTTCGTGTCGTTACTTTACTGTTTTGTGGATCAGATAGTTTGTTGGTTAGCTAGTACGTAGTGGTCTTAAAATTTATCGTCAAACTTAGTTTGTCCTTGATCTGTAAGGTCTTGGATAACTTCATAAACGAATCAGACTCACCAGTTGTTTTGTCCCAATAATAAGCCTTAAGCTCAGTTTAGCTTCCATAAATAAGAATAACTTGATAAATTTTTTATTAAGTAAGCAGGTGCTGTGTGATTTAGGCCCCTAGTCAACCAAATTTTGTGCAAATTTTTTGTAAGTAGCTAGAAAGGATTTCAGAGGCAAAATAAAAAATATTTGGGGTAACCTAGTAATAGCCAAAAGCATTTATGAATAGCCTAGCCTAGAATAAACTAAAAAGATTTTTTTAAAAAAAATTATTTGAATTACTTTATTAAAGCTTTTAAAAATATTTTTAATTAACAATTATAAATTATTGTCTTGATATAATATAAACCTCTAAGTGCTTCTTGTCCTTGCTTGAATTAATTTATAATTTGCCTAAAATACTTAAAAGTATAAGAATACTGAATTAAAATAATTAATTATAATTAAATATAAAACTATCTTTTGGCTATTGATTTGTCAATCAAGAAAATAAACACAACCAAATGCACATTGCTAATATTGAAAGCTTCAAAGCTTGGCTTGTTACCAATATTAGACCGATGTAAGTATTTTTCCTATTGCTATCATTACAAATTTTCTATTAATAAAACATTAACTTGATAATTACTTTCTAATGCATTTTATTTTAGATGTGATGCAGATCCATATCCTTTGTCCAAATATGTGTTGGCACTTATAAAAAAGGACAAGGATGAAAAAGAGCTGAAGAGTATCTGCAATGATCAACTAGATGTTTTCTTCCAAGAAAGTAAGTTAAAATTCTCATGCCTATATTTTATAATTTTCATTACCTCTATATGGTTAGTCAATATAACTTAAGATAAAATTTATGTTTTCTATCAACAGACACACTAGATTTTGTGGAGAAGCTGTTTCAAGTTCTTAAAGATGAAAGCTACCTGAAGGCTCTTCCTGCAACAGCTGCTGCTGCTCCAGTCACTGCCCCAGCCACTGCCCCAGCCGCTGACTCATCCACTACGCCAGCTGCATCCTCAGCTTCATCAGCTGACACTGCAAATAGTCCACAGAAGCAGCAAAAGTCTCAGCCATCGGACCAGACCCAGCATGCTCCCGCTATCAAGCGCAAAGCGTCAACTTCTGCCGATTCAGAGAAACAACAGCAGCAACAGCAGCCATCTGAGTCGAAGATTTCCCGCATCTCCATTGTGAAACAGTCCTCTGATCAGAAGACTGCGGCAAGTAGTACTACTGCTAGTAGCAGCAATTCTCTGCAGCCATCATCTTCATCCGCTACAAAAGATTTGCGCAGTACAATTAATGCTCGTGCAGCTTCATCTAGGCATCATCAGCCGCCGCCAACTCAGCAGCATCAAATGCCTGCAGCCACGGTCCAGCAGAGCCCGATGGTGTCTGGCGGCTTTCAATCAGTCAGCGGCCCGCTGCCTTATCTGCCGCCGCCGCTGCCGCCGCCGCCGCATATGATGTCGATGCCTTCGATGCCTCCTCCTACTCATCCTCATCAGCCGCCGCTGCCGCCGGCCTCTTCCGCCGGATTCTATCCGCCTCCGATGCCCATGATGCTGCCACCGCAGCAGCAGCAGCCACAACATCGACCGCGTTGTCGCGACTACGACGAGAAAGGCGTCTGCCTTCTGGGCGCCGCCTGTCCCTACGATCACGGCGCCCATCCAATGACAATGACGCCTAGCGATCCCAATTATGGCAAATTTTTCCCGCCGGGAATGTTGCCACCGCCGCCGCCGTCTCAGATGTCGATAGTGCCAACTGGTAGCGGGCCGGGTCAGGTGTTCTCCGCGGCAGCTATGGTTGGTCCCGTGTTTTTTTGCCTTGCTTCATTAATAATGTAAAAGCAAGCTAAAGACCGTCTAAAGCCGTAAAGATGGTCTCTTACCCGTCGAAAAGCCCGCCTGCATCTGTGCGGTGTGAGTTTCGAATAAGCCTGTAGAGCGCCTTTGCTCTGCTACGTCCCAGAGCTCAATCTCACCGTACAGCTGAAACAGAGTAGGGGTCGGTGGTAATTTGAGTACCCCTTTGTAGCTTTCTAGCTGTGCCCCGGGCGGCTCCGCCCGAACTTATTGTAAGAGCGGTGAGACCTGGATGAGTCGTGCAGGTCATACCCTCCCTCTGATGAGCAGCGTGGCTCGCAGGATCCATGTTTTTGGTGACGCGGTGCTCAAGCTGTGCAATGGTTGATGTTCTTCGCCTCCCCCCTATACTCGACCCCATCTAGTGCTGCTCTGCAGACCGCTTAGCAGCCCCCCTGAATCCTGTAGCCCACCCCGTAGGCTCTGACCCCCCGGGGTAGAGTGCCTCGTTACTGATCCCCTAATCCCGCGTATTACCAAAGAAAAGAAAGTTTTATTTCATTCGTATTTAATGATTTTTATTTTAATTTATTTAACAAACAAAAGCAGGTGACGGCACCCAGTCAGCCAGTCGTCACGCAGCCGCAGCTTCAGCATCACCTCAGCTCGCATCATCTTGAAGGTGACGGAACCGCCAGCCAGCTGGTCCCGCCGCAGCGTATTGTCCAACCTCCGCCGCCTTCCAAATCGTCAGTTGTTACCGTGGTGGCAGGAAATACTAAAAGCAACAATGGCGCCCGGGTGTCCCAGCAGCAGCAGCAACAACAACAGCAGCCAAGCCAATCCTGCACGCTAGAGTTGCGTCGAATTCCTTCGTCGTTAAACAATGCAGATACTCTGTTGGAGCATTTCTGCAAATTTGGCACCATTGTTGACGTCGATATTGGCGGCTGCGGCTCCGCGGATTCCGCTAAAATTACCTTTGCGAATGCGTCGGACGCTTTGGCGGCCTACCGCAGTCCCGAGGCTGTGCTTAATAATCGGTTTATCCGCATGTTTCTGCCTGGTGCCAGCGGCGGCGGCGGCGCTCCGAGAGTGTCGGCTAAAGACAGACTGGGAGTGAAACAGCAGCAGAATGCTCAGAGGTTTGTACAATATTTTTTTTTTCAAAACTCAACTCAATTTATAACACGGATGTAGCTGATGAAATGATGAAATTGACATATTATGACCCGGCTGATGTAGCTGATGAAATGATGAAATTGAAATCTTATGACCCGGATGTAACTGATCATATGATGAAATTGACGTCTTATGTATGACCCGGATGTAGCTGATCATATGATGAAATTGACGTGTTATGTATGACCCGGATGTAGCTGATCATATGATGAAATTGACGTCTTATGTATGACCCGGATGTAGCTGATCATATGATGAAATTGACGTCTTATGTATGACCCGGATGTAGCTGATCATATGATGAAATTGACGTCTTATGTATGACCCGGATGTAGCTGATCATATGATCAAATTGACGTCTTATGTATGACCTGGATGTAGCTGATCATATGATGAAATTGACGTCTTATGTATGACCCGAATGTAGCTGATCATATGATGAAATTGACGTCTTATGTATGACCCGGATGTAGCTGATCATATGATGAAATTGACGGCTTATGTATGACCCGGATGTAGCTGATCAAATGATGAAGTTGACGTGTTATGTATGACCCGGACGTAGCTGATCATATGATGAAGTTGACGTCTTATGTATGACCCGGATGTAACTGATCATATGATGAAGTTGACGTCTTATGTATGACCCGGATGTAGCTGATCATATGATGAAATTGACGTCTTATGTATGACCCGGATGTAGCTGATCAAATGATGAAGTTGACGTGTTATGTATGACCCGGATGTAGCTGATCATATGATGAAATTGACGTCTTATGTATGACCCGGATGTAGCTGATCATATGATGAAATTGACGTCTTATGTATGACCCGGATGTAGCTGATCATATGATGAAATTGACGTCTTATGTATGACCCGGATGTAGCTGATCATATGATCAAATTGACGTGTTATGTATGACCTGGATGTAGCTGATCATATGATGAAATTGACGTCTTATGTATAACCCGAATGTAGCTGATCATATGATCAAATTGACGTCTTATGTATGACCCGGATGTAGCTGATCATATGATCAAATTGACGGCTTATGTATGACCCGGATGTAGCTGATCAAATGATGAAGTTGACGTGTTATGTATGACCCGGATGTAACTGATCATATGATGAAGTTGACGTGTTATGTATGACCCGGACGTAGCTGATCATATGATGAAATTGACGTCTTATGTATGACCCGGATGTAACTGATCATATGATGAAGTTGACGTCTTATGTATGACCCGGATGTAGCTGATCATATGATGAAATTGACGTCTTATGTATGACCCGGATGTAGCTGATCATATGATGAAATTGACGTCTTATGTATGACCCGGATGTAGCTGATCATATGATGAAATTGACGTGTTATGTATGACCCGGATGTAGCTGATCATATGATGAAATTGACGTCTTATGTATGACCCGGATGTAGCTGATCATATGATGAAATTGACGTGTTATGTATGACCCGGATGTAGCTGATCATATGATGAAATTGACGTCTGATGTATGACCCGGATGTAGCTGATCATATGATGAAGTTGACGGCATATGTATGACCCGGATGTAGCTGATCATATGATGAAATTGACGTGTTATGTATGACCCGGATGTAGCTGATCATATGATGAAATTGACGTCTGATGTATGACCCGGATGTAGCTGATCATATGATGAAATTGACGTCTGATGTATGACCCGGATGTTGCTAGGCTCGTCCATAACATGTTGATTCATTGATCTCCCTAATTGTTTCCGCAGGCGCCATTCGAACCCCCGTCGCGTATCCACCGGCGACGGCGACTCTGGCGGCGACGCCTCAGCCGACGCCGGCGCCCCTCTTTCCTCGGGCGATTCCGGCGGCGCCCCGGCGCCACCGTCGCGCGCCGCGCTCACTTGGACGCCGCACAGCGCGGAGGCTGCGGCGAAAGCGGCGGAGGCGGCGGCTAACGCGGCAGCGGAAAGGAAACAGGAGAGCGTGCGGATTCTGCAGGTGGGATTGCGGGATTTCTTCTAGATGGGATATTCGAGTAGCCTGTAATCCCATTGAGAGATGTCAGCTCGTAAATCATCGAAATTATTTTTAGCCTCGTTTTGTAATACTCAGTCTTAAATTTTGCTATCCCGCTTTAAGGAAATTCAGTCTGAACTGCCTACATCCTCATTTTTGGGGATATTCTGTCTACATCCTCATTTTTGGGAATATTCTGTCTTAATACTCATTTTTAGGGGTATTCTGTCTTCATCCTCATTTGGTGATATTCTGTCTACATCCTCATTTTTAGGGATATTCTGGCTACATCCTCATTTTTGGGGATATTCTGTCTACATCCTCATTTTTGGGGATATTCTGTCTACATCCTCATTTTTGGGGATATTCTGTCTACATCCTCATTTTTAGGGATATTCTGGCTACATCCTCAGTTGGGGATATTCTGTCTACATCCTCATTTTTGGGGATTTCAGTCCGAACTGTCTAAATCCTCATTTTTGGGGATATTCTGTCTACATCCTCATTTGGAGATTTCAGTCTGAACTGTCTACGTCCTCATTTTTGGGGATATTCTGTCTACGTCCTCATTTTCGGGGATGTTTTGTCTAAATCCTCATTTGGGGATTTCAGTCTGAACTGTCTACGTCCTCATTTTTGGGGATATTATGTCTACATCCTCATTTGGAGATTTCAGTCTGAACTGTCTACGTCCTCATTTTTGGGGGTATTCTGTCTACGTCCTCATTTTCGGGGATATTTTGTCTAAATCCTCATTTGGGGATTTCAGTCTGAACTGTCTAGGTCCTCATTTTTGGGGATATTATGTCTACATCCTCATTTGGGGATTTCAGTCTGAACTGTCTACGTCCTCATTTTTGGGGATATTATGTCTACATCCTCATTTGGGGATTTCAGTCTGAACTGTCTACGTCCTTATTTTTTAGGATATTTTGGCTACATCCTCATTTTTAGGGATATTGTCTACATTCTCATTTTTAGGAATTTTAGTCTGAACTGCCTACATCCTCATCCAAATCCCCTTAACTATCATTATCCCACCAACCCAACCAACCAGGCGCAGAAGGTGGCCCTGGAGCGGGCCAAGGCGCACAAGGAGCTGAGGGCCAAGCAGATCCGCATGCTGAAAGACTGCAAGGAGAGCCTGGCCAAGCTGGGCACCCTGTTCGCCAAGGCCAAGGACTCCGAATCGCGCCATTCCATCGCCGAGACCATGAAGCCAATCAACGCGCAGATTCGCGACCTAGAAGCCAGCCTAGGCGTGGTTGCCACGGGCAACGCCAGCCTGCGCGACCTACAGAAGGAGCTGCTGGACCTCGAACTTGAAGTGTTCCAGAAGGAGGGCCTGGAGCCCGTGACGGATCAAAAGAAACGCCTGGCCGAAGTTCGCAAACTCCTGGCCGCCCGATTGCCGCAGAAGCCCCTGATGCCGTCAGCGGCGACATCCTCGGCTTTGTCGTCGTCCGCCGCTTCAACTTCGTTGTCCGGATCGACTGGCGGAACGGCTGGCGTCGGCCAGGGCGCGTCTGGCGCCGCCGCTGGCGGCGGCGGACTGCCGAATTTCGCCCAGACCCGGCTGGACAAGCGATCGAAAAGTTTGCGCGTTCAAGGCCAGCCAGCGGATAAGGTGAGCGGAGCAAGCTTGCCTACGTTTTATTCTACTCTTAAATATGGTCCCTGCGTCAGTAGGATGTTGCGAATATTTTTGTTATGAAATGGCGTATTAGTGCACACATCCAGAGTACAATAGGCCTAGTCTAAACGTTGGAAATAAAAAATCTCCAGGAAGTACATTTCGGGGCGTTAAACTTAATTTTATTTTAGAAACAAAACGGATCCCTAGATCCGCGTTAAGGAATTACAATTCTAGATGTACATTTGGGGCATAAAACGTTAGCGTACACCTAGGACATCAGGTAGTAGTGCATTCCGAATCTAAAAACACCTACTGGCACATCCATGACCTATACAACCTAATTATCCGTGACCTTCTATCACTAACTACTATCAGTTACCTAACCTACTATCTATAATTCATCCGTGACCTACATAACTTAAAAGTACATACCTGACCTACATGACCTTATCGTACATTTGTGACATATATAAACCAAAAGTACATAACTCACGTGTATAAATTAAAAGTACATACCTGGCCTATATAAGCTGAAGTGCATTCGTGAGCTATATAACCTAAAAGTGCATTCGTGACCTATATAACCTAAAAGTGCATCCGTGACCTATATAACTTAAAAGTGCATCCGTTGCCCAATAAATCTACTAGGCCTAATATTACATTGACTCAACAAAAAACCTACACGTATGTCATTCATCTAACAAACCAGAACCTAAAAATCGCTCATCACCACCAAAAACAGGTTGACGATCTGCTGCGCACTCTGGCCTCCCAGGCCGGCGTCAAAGTGCAGCGGCATCATTTGATATCAAGCGGCCCACCCGGCGCCCAGCAACAACAGCAGCAGCAGCTTCTGCTTGACTTTGCCAGCCGAGCCGAAGCTGAGGTGGCGCTAGCCAAGCTCAAATCCCTGGCCGAAGAGCGTCCCGCTGGATTTAAGGCTGAATGGAGTCAGCGCACCGCCGCTGAAGCCGCCGCCGCCGCTCCGCCACCGACCCCTGCCGCCAGTTCGTCCTAACAATTAGTTCGTGAAGTTTAAACGTTTTTTAATGACTTTATTTTCTTGTTTTAAACTGTCAGTTTTTTGTGTTGTCGCTTCGTTTTTTGCCGTTGACATTTCTGGGGTTTCGTTAAGAACATTTTGTCGCTTATTTGAAATCATAAATCATAATGATAATAATAACAGCCGAAAATTCACAGTGTCATGGCATTTTTCCACCAGAAATTCGCTACTGACTACTTACAAATTTGCAAGCCGATGCTAGTTGTATGATTAGTGAACGTTTGTTGAGCGAGAAAAATAAGTAACCCAAGTTTTATGTTATTATAAATAATAACGTAATTCAAGGCCTTAATTTTT
Source organism: Macrostomum cliftonense (assembly GCA_950096795.1). Taxonomy (NCBI): domain Eukaryota; kingdom Metazoa; phylum Platyhelminthes; family Macrostomidae; genus Macrostomum; species Macrostomum cliftonense. Next base: position 1,489,278 of record CATNEM010000094.1, on the reverse strand, counting down.
TGTTGCTCTCCTTCCTCACTTAATAAGTCATTCAGTTATTCTTAAAATAATACGTAAGGAATATAAATATAATTAGCAACCAGTTTAGGCCTTCCTTATCATCAATAAACTGTTTTCCGTTCGATTGAAAAAAAACTACATGCAGTTGAGGCTTAGTTAATTCTTTTTTGATTAGTTTGTGGTTTTTTATTATCTTAGTGGCATGGAAATGTGGCGCCACCCGAAAGAAAAGATTCTGCCAGCGCGTTTGTGGGTTGAGGCACACAAACGGGAACCGATAATGAATGAATAAGGGCAAGATAAAAAGTAATACGTTTTAAGGTGCCTGCCATGCCAAGGTGCGCGCCAGTTATTGGGGAGAATGTGGCGGGGGCGTATCGGGTCAAACGCTATCGCACTTTTTTTTCTTTAAATTTCTTCTGCGTCCTGCACAACCGGCCAGCCAGCGGGGCCGGTGCGCAACAAAAAAAGCAGAAAGAAGAAAAAAGCTACACTAATGTTAAGCTTCGGGGAATTGTAGCGTATTCTACGAGTATTATTGCGCCGCTTGTAAAGCTTGATTGATAGCTGCTTTGCGTAATTTTGCTTTGAATTGGAAGTTTGACCAACTTTCTAGGCAGTCTTTGACTTTAAAATACTTCGAAAAATAGCTTTTTTCCATAACTTAAAAATTGTCTGTCAATACAATCCTCAATAGCCACTGAGCCCCATCTGACAATGGCCACTGAGCCCCATCTGACAATGGCCACTGAGCCCCATCAGACAATGGCCACTGAGCCCCATCTGACAATGGCCACTGAGCCCCATCAGACAATGGCCACTGAGCCCCATCTGACAATGGCCACTGAGCCCCATCTGACAATGGCTAGACTACACACCTAATTGCTAGTACCTAACAGCCAAAAACAGCATTTGGATTTTTAAAGTACAAAAGTCGTTTGAAAGCGGAGGCAATTTCACTACTAAGATGTGCACAGCAACGTAAATCATATAATAGTAGAAATATATATTATAGTCAGCAATAATACAGCACGTATTTGGTAAAAAAATACCGTCAAATCACGAAACCACGCCTGACTGCATAATTTTTAGCCTCGTAGGTGTTAAAAAAACCGTTGACGGTGTACTTTTAAAATCGTGAATCGAAACGCATTGGTTGAAAAGAAGTGCGTACACAATGTTTTGTTAAACTAAATAGCTACATAGTAAAAAAATACAACAAAGACAACAATATAATATCAGTGGTTAACTAGCAACACAGTGGGCTGTTTAAGCGACTTTTTTATCAATAGTCGCATCAAAATATGAGTGAAAGTTTAACAAACAAAAAATATTTGTCTAATCGAAGAAGTTAAAAGCTACGCCTACAACTTCAGCCTCCTTTGCTCCTTTTATTAAACGAAAATACAAAATAACACAAAAAGCAACAAAAAGAGCGAAAAGAAACAAAGACTTTTAACACACAAACAAAGACTTCCAGAGTTGATAAAGGAAAGAAATAATAAAGATTTATAGCGTCAGGGATTTGGGTGCTATCACACTGAGCATGCGAGACTGAAATTTTATAACAAAAATAAGCAACTTTTTGCGGAAAACTTCTTTGCTCGATAACTCAATAAATTAACGACTAACAAAGAGCATCCATCAAGCTGATCGGCAAAATAAAACAATTAGCTTAATATTTTACTTAACAAGGGTTAAGTAGACTTAACGACCTATCAATCAATGTTGTTTAGCAACCAATTAATCAATCAATCAATCAACAGTCGCTTAGCAAGCAATCAATCAATTAACAGTCGCTTAGCAACCAATCAATCAACAGTCGCGTGGCAACCAATCAATCAATCAACAGTCGCTTAGCAACCAATCAATCAACAGTCGCATAGCAACCAATCAATCAACAGTCGCTTAGCAACCAATCAATCAATCAACAGTCGCTTAGCAACCAACCAATCAATCAACAGTCGCTTAGCAACCAACCAAACAATCAACAGTCGCTTAGCAACCAATCAATCAATCAACAGTCGCTTAGCAACCAATCAATCAACAGTCGCTTAGCAACAAACCAATCAATCAATAGTCGCTTAGCAACCAACCAATAAATCAACAGTCGCTTAGCAACCAACCAATCAATCAACAGTCGCTTAGCAACCAATTAATCAATCAACAGTCGCTTAGCAACCAACCAATCAATCAACAGTCGCTTAGCAACCAACCAATCAATCAACAGTCACTTAGCAACCAACCAATCAATCAATCAACAGTCGCTTAGCAACCAATCAATCAACAGTCGCTTAGCAACCAATTAATCAACAGTCGCTTAGCAACCAATCAATCAACAGTCGCTTAGCAACCAATATATCAATCAACAGTCGCTTAGCAACCAATATATCAATCAACATTCGCTTAGCAACCAACCAATCAATCAACAGTCGCTTAGCAACCAATTAATCAATCAACAGTCGCTTAGCAACCAACCAATCAATCAACAGTCGCTTAGCAACCAACCAATCAATCAACAGTCACTTAGCAACCAACCAATCAATCAATCAACAGTCGCTTAGCAACCAATATATCAATCAACATTCGCTTAGCAACCAACCAATCAATCAACAGTCGCTTAGCAACCAATTAATCAATCAACAGTCGCTTAGCAACCAACCAATCAATCAACAGTCGCTTAGCAACCAATATATCAATCAACATTCGCTTAGCAACCAATCAATCAATCAACAGTCGCTTAGCAACCAATCAATCAAGTCGCTTAGCAACCAATCAATCAATTAACAGTCGCTTAGCAACCAATCAATCAACAGTCGCTTAGAAACCAATCAATCAATCAATCAACAGTCGCTTAGCAACCCCCTAAAAACAGTCGAATCAAACGTAGCGAAATTTCTTCACGGCGTGTCCCTGCGCGTCCGCCACAGCCAGCCAGCCCCGGCCAAGGCTGGCCACCCCGCCTGGCCGGCGCAGCTTCTCGGCCTCATCTGGCACCACCCGGCAGAGGAACTCGCCAAGCGGCCGGGAGTGCACCTCCACGTCGCCGGTGGCCCGGCTAGACAGCAGCCGGCCGTCGGAGTCGATGGCCAGGCCGGTCACCGCTGAATTGCCCGAGGCTGAGCCGGTCTTGAGTGAGAGGTTGACAGATTTATGGCGAGGGTTTAGCAATGTAGCCATGGCAACAAGGAACTCGATTTAATATCCACTTGTAACCCATCACTAATTATCTAGCTTTTTCCGCCTTTTATCTTTCTTTCCCTTTTACTATCTTTCGTTCTTTCCCTAACTATCTATTTACTCCTAAGCATCTAACTTTTCCCCTATCATTAATTTATCTCCCCTACTGTAAATTTTTCTACCTCAATGATCTCTCTTTCTACCCCAATGATCTCTCTTTCTACCCCTATGATCTCTCTTTCTACTCCTATGATCTCTCTTTCTACCACTATGATCTCTCTTTCTAACACAATGACCTAGCTTTCTACTTCTATGATATCTATTTCTACCCTATGATCTCTTTTTCTACCCCAATGAACTATTTTTCTACCACTATGATCTATCTTTCTACCCCAATGATCTCTCTTTGTACCTCAATGATATCTCTTTCTACCACTATGATCTATCTTTCCACCCTATGATCTATCTTTCTACCCCTAGGATCTCTCTTTCTACCACTATGATCTATCTTTCTACCCCTATGATATCTCTTTCTACCCAAATGATCTCTCTTTCTACCACTATGATCTACTTTCTACCACTATGATCTCTCTTTCTCCCTCAGTCTTTTATTTTACTTCCCCTTATCATCGTTCTTTCTCAGCAGCCAAACTGTGTCTTTCTCAACTTATTATATTTCTTTATGATCTTTTATTCTTTGGAGTCCCTCCACTCGATCTAAATCTCCAGTCCTTATTCCCCCATCTGACCTAATGCTATCAACCCGGTCTCCTAGGCAACAGCAACCAAAACAAGCCACACTCACCAATCGATGCCGGAATCCAATAGACGAGTCCGAGTCGGTCTCGCCCAAGCCGACCTCGTAAACCAACAGCTTGGAGCCCAGGGCGCAGCAGAACAGCATCTGGGGCGGCTGCTGCTGCTGCTGCTGCTCCTGCTGATCATTTGGCGGGCAGACATCAAAACAGCCGACAGCCAGAGCTGTCAAACCTGTCAATCCGTCAATCCGAGCCAGCACGACCCCGTCGCCGTCAGTCAGCGTGGGATCGCAGACGAACACGCAGGCGGCGCCGGCGTCGCCGACAATCACGTGACCCCGAGGACCGACAGCCACCAGGCCGGGCTCGCGAAACGCCGAGGCCTGCAGACTGGAGGAGATTCGATCCTCGACAGGCTCAACTTCGAGTACGCGGCGCTGGCGCCAGTTGGCGATCCACAGGCGGCCGCCGGCGTCCACCGCCAGGCCCGTGGCTGCCTGGCCTTCGCAGGCCGATCGGCCGAGATCGCCCAGCCAGCGGAGACTCGAGTCCAGGACCACTATGCGACTATTGCCAGTGTCGGAGACGTAGACCTGCGAGAGCGGCAATCGTGGAGTAGTGATTTTTAAGTATTGACTAGGGGAAGGTGTAGATCCATTAAAAGAAAGGGTAGCACAGGGGGGCAGATCCATCAGTACAGGGGGGCAGATCCATTAGCACAGGGGGCAGATCTCAACATCAGCACAGGGGGCAGATCTCAACATCAGCACAGGGGGCAGATCTCAACATCAGCACAGGGGGCAGATCTCAACATCAGCACGCCGCCTCACCTCGCCGTTGCGCCCGACGGCCAGAGCGTACGGAGCCTGCAGGTGGCCAGGCTGGGAGCCGCGCCCCGCTCCCCCCGCCTTAGCCGCCGGCCGCTGACGTCCGGCCACGTCGACAGCCAGCGGACAGTCGCGGACGGGCCGGCCGAACACCTGGACGTCCAGGCGATGCCGGCCAGCCGACAGCGGCAAGAAGTTCAACGCGTAGGTGCCATCGCCGTTGTCAACGACGCCGATTTCTAGACGTTCGCCGCCCGGCGTCTCTAAACTGGCGGTGACGGGGTCGCCGCCGTCGCGTCGCCGACGACCGTGATAGTCGACCGTGTGCAGCAGGGCGGAGCAGCGCAGGCCGGCGGTGACTGCGGCGTCGGCTGGCAGCAGGCGGACGGAGCACAGGCCCGGGTGGGTTGTCGATACGCGAACGCGGCCGCAACGTTGCAATTCGGCGTCAACGGTGCGCAGGCAGGCGTCGGTCTGGCTGTTGAATTCCATGTAGGCGTTTTCGCGTGGCTCGGACAGGCCGGCGAATGTGTCCAGCTTTGAGTTGAGGTCCGAGATCTTCTTGGTGATGGCCATCACGTCCATCTGGCGTGGGAGAACGGTTAAACCAAGAAAAAAAATTAATCGAAAAGCAAAAAAAATTGTTGAAGAGCAGAAAATACTGAGAGGAAAATAAAGAAGCAGAATGAAATAGGGAGGGAATTATTGATAAAAGAAAGTGAATGGATAGAGAAAAAAAATACGTTAATTAGTCGAAAAATGGTGTGAAATTGATAGAAAGATGGAATTAATAAAGAGAGGGCGACTTAGGCAGTGATGGAGGGTGTGGGGGAGTGAGGGAGGGAGGGAGGATGTGAGGGTATGAGAAAGTGATGGAGGGTGTGATGGAGGGTGTGATGGAGGGTGTGATGGAGTGATGGAGGGTGTGAGGGAGAGTGTGATGGAGGGTGTGAGGCAGTGATGGAGGGTGTGAGGGAGAGTGTGATGGAGGGTGTGAGGGTGTTAGGCAGTGATGGAGGGTGTGAGGGAGTGATGGAGGGTGTGAGGGAGTGATGGAGGGTGTGAGAGAGTGTGATGGAGGGTGTGAGGGAGAGTGTGATGGAGGGTGTGAGGGAGGGTGTGATGGAGGGTGTGATGGAGGGTGTGATGGAGGGTGTGATGGAGAGTGTGATGGAGAGTGTGAGGGAGTGAGGGAGTGATGGAGGGTGTGATGGAGGGTGTGATGGAGGGTGTGATGGAGGGTGTGATGGAGAGTGTGAGGGAGAGTGTGAGGGAGTGAGGGAGTGATGGAGGGTGTGAGGGAGAGTGTGATGGAGGGTGTGAGGCAGTGAGGGAGAGTGTGATGGAGGGAGTGAATGAGAGATGGAGGGTGTGAGGGAGGGAGTGAATGAGAGATGGAGGGTGTGAGGGAGGGAGTGAATGAGAGATGGAGGGAGTAACGGGTAAGATAGAAAAGGGAAATGGAGCCGAAAACAGGGACGAAGAGGGTGTGGGATAAAAGGATAAGAAGTAGAGAAACTGGTGAAGGGATTGCACGAGGAGATCTGGAACAGAGGACATAGGAGGATATTACAGGAACAAATATAATTATATTATAGAACCAATTAATCGTAAATTTTCTTCAAGTAAATTTTTCACTATTTAAAGAAAACAAACATTTCTGTTTAAAAAAACGAGAGCAGCTCAACTAGAATTTCTGTTTACAAATGCTTCAGCCTGCTTCATCACTGTAGCGATATATTAGCAAGCAGTTTAATTCATAAATTACTGAATGAATGAATGGCCAACTAACTAAGACCAAGTCGTAGAGAGGGAAGGGCGGTTGGCGTTTTACTCATGAAATTCTCAGCAAACAATGGAGAAGCTCTAAAAAGACCCATGAAATTCTATTATTATTATACAATATGTTCTCGTTTAACTATGTAGATATAGATAGATGAAACGGCTGCATTAGGAAACAGGGACAGGGGGTGGGGTTAGAAGGGCAGCAAATGAACAGGTTATGGAGAGGCTGTGCTGATATAGTAGATAAAAACTATACGGCGAATAGATGGCTGCAATAGAGAGCTTATGCTCGTTTTTATAGGGTAGCTAAGACAAGAGGAGTTGTAGCCTAGTGGCTAGGGCGCCTGCCTATTGACCGGAAGGTCGTGGGTTCGAGTCCCGGCCCTAGGAGACAATTTGTGCCCTTGAACAAGGCACTTAATCAAGGCATTGCTTTAGTCCATCCAGCTGAGATCGGGTACCAGTTTGAGCTGGGAAAATTTAGGGCGGGTTTTGCGGCCCCTCCAGCCTGTCAGGACTGAGCAGCAGTACACAGCACTCGGAGGCGCCGCGCAACTAGCTGCGGCTGTGTCGTGAGCTGTACATCTGATCGAATGGTCCGGTGTCTAAATTTATTATTATTTTTTTTAAGACAAGATTTTGAGTAGACATTTACCACCAGTAGATGATAGTGAAAAAAGGGGGATAAAAGACGACAAATCAGGAACTAACAAAGGCTAATGCATAAAAATTCCCCAAGACTTCTTTGAACTTCGCCGCAGTGGGTCATTCGGACGTGACTGAACAATCTTAGAAAGCCTAATATAGGATCAGTTTGTATTGCTAGTTTACTTGTGTTCCAAGCGTTATAGTAGAATAAATTATATTTGATAAATGCATTAATGAATGAATCAACTATTCGCAATCACGCAATGTAGGGCCTTTGCGAATTCCCTAATTAGTTTTAGTTCCATGCAAGTAGAAATCTTAGTCCCTAAGCTCTGATAATTTGACTGTCATTTCATAGAACAAATTCTAATAGATGAATGTTACAGGACATGACAGCCAAATCCGAAACTATTGAGATCCGAAACTAATGAGATCCGAATCTAATGAGATCCGAATCTAATGAGATCCGAAACTAATGAGATCCGAATCTAATGAGATCCGAATCTAATGAGATCCGAATCTAATGAGATCCGAATGTAATGAGATCCGAATCTAATGAGATCCGAATCTAATGAGATCCGAAACTATTGAAACCCGAAACTAATGAGACCTGAAACTAATGAGATCCGAAACTAATGAGATCCGAATCTAATGAGATCCGAATCTAATGAGATCCGAAACTATTGAAACCCGAAACTAATGAGACCTGAAACTAATGAGATCCGAAACTAATGAGATCCGAATCTAATGAGATCCGAAACTAATGAGACCCGAAACCATTGAGACCCGAAACTAATGAGATCCGAAACCATTGAGACCCGAAACTAATGAGATCCGAAACCATTGAGACCCGAATCTAATGAGATCCGAAACCACTGAGACCCGAAACTAATGAGACCCGAAACTAATGAGATCCGAAACTAATGAGATCCGAAACTAATGAGATCCGAAACTAATGAGACCCGAAACTAATGAGACCCGAAACTAATGAGACCCGAAACTAATGAGATCCGAAACTAATGAGATCCGAAACCATTGAGACCCGAAACTAATGAGATCCGAAACCATTGAGACCCGAAACTAATGAGATCCGAAACCACTGAGACCCGAAACTAATGAGATCCGAAACCATTGAGACCCGAAACTAATGAGATCCGAAACCATTGAGACCCGAATCTAATGAGATCCGAAACCACTGAGACCCGAAACTAATGAGACCCGAAACTAATGAGACCCGAAACTAATGAGACCCGAAACCACTGAGACCCGAAACTAATGAGACCCGAAACTAATGAGATCCGAAACCACTGAGACCCGAAACTAATGAGATCCGAAACCATTGAGACCCGAATCTAATGAGATCCGAAACCACTGAGACCCGAACTAATGAGACCCGAAACTAATGAGACCCGAAACTAATGAGACCCGAAATCACTGAGACCCGAAACTAATGAGACCCGAAACTAATGAGACCCGAAACTAATGAGACCCGAAACTAATGAGATCCGAAACCATTGAGACCCGAATCTAATGAGATCCGAAACCACTGAGACCCGAAACTAATGAGATCCGAAACTAATGAGATCCGAAACCATTGAGACCCGAATCTAATGAGACCCGAAACCACTGAGACCCGAAACTAATGAGATCCGAAACCACTGAGACCCGAATCTAATGAGACCCGAAACTAATGAGACCCGAAACTAATGAGATCCGAAACCACTGAGACCCGAAACTAATGAGATCCGAAACCACTGAGACCCGAAACTAATGAGATCCGAAACCATTGAGACCCGAAACTAATGAGATCCGAAACCATTGAGACCCGAATCTAATGAGATCCGAAACCACTGAGACCCGAAACTAATGAGACCCGAAACTAATGAGACCCGAAACCACTGAGACCCGAAACTAATGAGACCCGAAACTAATGAGATCCGAAACCACTGAGACCCGAAACTAATGAGATCCGAAACCATTGAGACCCGAATCTAATGAGATCCGAAACCACTGAGACCCGAAACTAATGAGACCCGAAACTAATGAGACCCGAAATCACTGAGACCCGAAACTAATGAGACCCGAAACTAATGAGACCCGAAACTAATGAGACCCGAAACTAATGAGATCCGAAACCATTGAGACCCGAATCTAATGAGATCCGAAACCACTGAGACCCGAAACTAATGAGATCCGAAACTAATGAGATCCGAAACCATTGAGACCCGAATCTAATGAGACCCGAAACCACTGAGACCCGAAACTAATGAGATCCGAAACCACTGAGACCCGAATCTAATGAGACCCGAAACTAATGAGACCCGAAACTAATGAGATCCGAAACCACTGAGACCCGAAACTAATGAGACCCGAAACTAATGAGACCCGAAACTAATGAGACCCGAAACTAATGAGATCCGAAACCATTGAGACCCGAATCTAATGAGATCCGAAACCACTGAGACCCGAAACTAATGAGATCCGAAACCATTGAGACCCGAAACGAATGAGATCCGAAACTAATGAGACCCGAAACTAATGAGACCCGAAACTAATGAGACCCGAAACTAATGAGATCCGAAACCATTGAGACCCGAAACCATTGAGACCCGAAACTAATGAGACCCGAAACTAATGAGACCCGAAACTAATGAGACCCGAAACCACTGAGACCCGAAACTAATGAGACCCGAAACTAATGAGACCCGAAACCATTGAGACCCGAAACTAATGAGACCCGAAACTAATGAGATCCGAAACCATTGAGACCCGAATCTAATGAGATCCGAAACCACTGAGACCCGAAACTAATGAGATCCGAAACTATTGAGACCCGAAACTAATGAGATCCGAAACCATTGAGACCCGAAACTAATGAGATCTGAAACCATTGAGACCCGAATCTAATGAGATCCGAAACCACTGAGACCCGAAACTAATGAGACCCGAAACTAATGAGACCCGAAACTAATGAGATCCGAAACCACTGAGACCCGAAACTAATGAGATCCGAAACCACTGAGACCCGAAACTAATGAGATCCGAAACCATTGAGACCCGAATCTAATGAGATCCGAAACCACTGAGACCCGAAACTAATGAGACCCGAAACTAATGAGACCCGAAACTAATTAGATCCGAAACCATTGAGACCCGAAACTAATGAGACCCGAATCTAATGAGATCCGAAACCACTGAGACCCGAAACTAATGAGATCCGAATCTAATGAGATCCGAAACCACTGAGACCCGAAACTAAACCAACCTGATACTGCAGCCCCTCGCACCCGGCCTCCACCCTGGCCTTCTCCTGCCCGATCAGCTCCAGCTGCTCTTTCAACGCCCGCCGTTTGTCCTCCTTGACCCGACGGACGGTCTCGCGGACGGCTGCGTGTCGCCTGTCCACCAGATCGCGCAACTGTTGAAATGTTTGATCAACCGACTGCAGACAGGCCTCGGCGTTGGCATCCAGAGTTTCAACTTCTCGACAGACGACATCCTGAGCTGAACTCAGCTGACTTGACGCCAGAGCCGCTTTGTACAGTAGAATCTCCGTCATCCGTTTGACGGCGACGCTGAATGACAAGACGGTGTGGTCGGCTTTGGCCTGGTGGCTGAGACAGGCCGGACAAAACACGGTGTCGCAAGTCTCGCAGAACAGCAACTCCTTGCCGGAGTGGATTGAACATTTCGGCACCAGATCGCGACGCTGAGAGGCCATCAAATCTAGCAGTTGGTTAACTACGAATGAAGGCGGAAAAGCCGCGGCTCCGCCGCCGTGCGGCACGGCGATGCCTTCGCGACAGATTGGACAGCGGAATGACTCCGCCTGGCGTCCGGGACCGGGGCCCTTTTGGGGTTGGTGTTGGGGACGGGGGTGATTGGCATTCTGGATAGGCAGTTACGCAATATCGATTGAGAGTGACGCAATATCAATAAGAAGTAACGAAATGTAGTTACGCAATCTCGATAGGAAGTTTCGCAATCTCGAGAGGGAGTTACGCAATCTCGATAGGAAGTTACGCAATCTCAATAGGGAGTTACGCAATACCGATGAGGATTGACGCAATCTTGATAGAGAATGACCCAATATCGATAAAGAGTGACAGAAATCTCACATGTAATGACACAATCTCCTTACGGGAGTGATACATTCTCAATTGATAGTGATGCAATCTCGATAGGGAGTGACACAATTATTGATAGGGAGTGACACAATTATTGATAGGGAGTGACACAATTATTGATAGGGAGTGACGAAATCTCGATAGGGAGTGACGCAATCTCGATAAGGAGTGACACAAATATTTATAGGGAGTGACGCAATCTCGATAAGGAGTGACACAAATATTGATAGGGAGTGAAGCAATCCTGATGGGAGTGACGCAATCTCAATTGGGAGTTACGCAATCTCGATAGGGACTGACTAATCTTGGCAATTAGTGATATAATTTTTATAGGGAGTGATAAAAAATTAAAATAACAAAGTCAGAAGTTATTTAAACCGAAAAATAAAAAACAATTACACAAAAATCGCACCTGCATAATCCTCTGCAGACAGGACCTGCACAGCGTGTGCGAGCATGGCAACAATTTCGGCTGATGATCACCGGCGTCGAACAAGTTCAAACAGGTGCCGCATGTTAGAAACGATTCTGAGAAATCCTCGAAATTAATCTGGATTGTCTCAACTAAGCGACTGCTGGTCATCTTGACGTTTTAATTGGGTGTAGAAGATGATGCGAATGTAAATTTATGGTAAATTAAATCTCTAGTCAGTTTGTATAGTTTTGATAAGTCTTCTCTCAATGCTAAGTTGAATTTATCGTACCATTAGCTACTCGATAGCACTAGCAAACGAGACAACAGCCAATAGAATTGTTAGGGCTGAGAGAGAATGACTACCACCAACCCTCGCTCATTTAGCTCCACCCACTAGAAACCAGCGCACTCCAAAAAGGCAAAAAATAACCGCAGATAAGATAATGTAACTTGTCGTCTTTTTATTCCGTTAAGTTCGAACAAAAAAAACAAAACTTATCGTCATAGGCTACTGATGATAGACACCAAGAAATATAACTAGAAAACAGTTGTTTTCTTTGACCTTTCTATTAAAAAAATCTGTGTCTATATGAATTAAGTAATCGCTGAAGAAATCAGATTGACCCTTAACTGAACACAGAAGAAATTAGATTTTTAAAAAATAATAGTATTACTCATTATGCACTAATTGTAGTGCAAGTTAATTTTGAATAAAATAGCTAATTTACACAGGATAATCGTGACCCTTTCTTTTGTTTCAACCGGCCCGCTAAAAAGAGCGGCACTATGTGAGCATGTTGACCTTGGCGGGATAGAGCTAGGGCAATAGTAGTGGTGAGGAAAGGGAAAGAAGGAACTGGGAATGGAGGAGTGAGGGACGGCAGTTCAAGGTCGTTTGAAAACAAAAAACCACGCCACCTCGCTTTTAAGCCCATATAGGGGAGAAGGAAATAGCTGGGGAAGGCAGCTGAGGACTAAGCTAGTACCCTATAGTGCACTTTACGGGAAGGGAGCCGATCACACCACCAATTCTCCATCGTCCCCAAACTCCCACACCCAAGCGAAGCGTTGCCCGTAAGGCGTGTAGCTCTTCAAAAAACATGCATAAATTTAAAACTGAGGAAGGGAGGCAGCGACATCGACCGAACTAAAGTGCGCACTAATAATGTTCTTTTAACTTCGAAACTTTAAATGACTAGTATTATTATAACTAAAAGTGCGCGCACGCTATATTTATAAACTCCGTCTAATTTGTATGATTCATATATTTCTATGAATCATACAGAAGAGGTACAAATACGAGTAGAATAAATAACACGCCTTGACCCAGTCTATCACGCCCAAAAATCTACTAAAATTTTAAGCCAACTTTTCACGCTCGCGGAAGTGAAATAGAGTTCCTGTTCCAGTTTTATGACCATTGGAACCAACCGTGACCCTTCAGGCCAGAGTGATAAAAGTCAGACAGGAAGCTGTTAATGAGTCAGCTGAGAGTCAGTTTACAACGCACAGTTGGCGGCGAAGATCAAAGGGAAACTAAATCAAGTTGTGTAGGCTTAGAATAAGGAATCAAGGGCAAAATTCAATGCATTTATATTATTGCTAATAATTTTATTAACTGAATCCCGCCAGGGAGGAGTTGCAGCCTAGTGGCTAGGGCGCCTGCCCTATGACCGGAAGGTCGTGGGTTCGAGTCCCGGCCCTAGGAGACAATTTGTGCCCTTGAGCAAGGCACTTAATCCCGAATTGCTTCAGTCCACCCAGTTGAGATCGGGTACCAGTTTGAGCTGGGTAAATTTAGAGTGGGTGTTGCGGCCCCTCCAGCCCGTCAGGACTGAGCAGCTGTACTAGCTGTGGCTGTGTCATGGGCAGTAGCTACACCTGGTCGAAAGGTCAGGTGTCTTATGTTTATTATTTTTTTATTAACTGAATCGAAATGTGACTGAGTACAGTAAAATGTAAACTAAAATTTTGCATTAACCGATAGCCCGCCAGCACTCCCATTTTCTTCCCAGATCCCTGTCTACTAGATAAATATATCTGTCGAAGTACCAAAAATATAAGGGGACAATGAACTACTATTCAGTTTGAAAGAAACATATAAACAAAAATGAACTTACCACATTAGAATTTGAAAATGCCATTCGATTTGATTTTTTATTATGAGATTGCAGATTTTAGTTAATTTCACTATATACAGCTGTCACTTCAAACAGATAGCAGTGACAAAGGGCAAAGGTTAGGCATTATAAATAGGTATCAACTTCCATTGCCCAGTAAATTGTTTGTAGCACTGAAAAACAAATATTGGTTGAAATTGGTTAGACAAAAATGCTGCATGTTAAAAGTATATAAATTATAAGTGGACAAGTTAATGAAAAACAAATTTTGTTAATAATTCAGTTTATAAATGACCAAAAATCTTAGCAACCAACCAACAGGGAAATTTTGCATATTTTATTAAAAATTAATCATGTAAACAAGAAATGGAGAAAGAAATAATCTTAGACTAAAGCTATTCAAAAAGTGAAAAAAACTGGCATTGTATTTTAAGTGCTCCTCATGCACTATAAGAAAAATTTAGAAGAGCTAAAAGGCCTTACTTCTACTATTATACCATTTTTGTCAATAATTTTTTCATAAGCTATCATTATTCCTATCACCTTTGAAATGTGTTTTCTACTATGCACAACTAAAAAGCATTTAAAAATGTGAAAATTGAATTTTTTTATCAACTTTTAAAGGTTTGAATGTATAACATATGCAAGTATATACAAGCCATAATTGAAAATTTGATAAATACTACATTTTTAGAATTTAAGCAGGATGCCAAATTATAACTCTTTATTGAGAATTTTTGACTCTGCCATTGTAAAATTAATATAGAATCTATAAATAAAATTATACCAGGGCTATTATTAACAAAAAAGATCAATCCTTGTAATATAAGATTTAAGATTTTTATCTTTGACCTGTGCAAAACTTTAATTTAATTATCTTGTTGGGAATAAAATTAGGATGGCTACAACTAAATAATTTAGGTAAAGTAAAGTTTGCAAAAAATTAATTGCTTAGTTGAATATATTAACTATAGGTATTTTGTAGTAAAATTAGACTACATTTATTGTAACTTTTAAATGTATGTTTTAAACCCAAATTATAACTGTTACTTTGGGAGATTGAAGGAGACAAGCCAATAGTTATTTCAGACTAGCCTCTAGCTAGCAATTCATTTGTGCTCCAGTTGAGCCTTTTTTATTAGCGTGCTTAAGGTATATTTAATGTTGAGCATCTCTGCTCGTATAAATGAAACTGTATCACTAGGCACGGTTTGGCCATAGACCATTGCACAGAGGAATTGAGCGTCTAATTAACTAAAATCATATATAGATAGCTAACACTCCTCCCCTGTAGTCTTGTCACAGTACGAGATGTACGAGAATTCGCACAATCAGTCAAGTGCCATCAGGTCTTCCCATTGTAGAATAATGAAGCCTGTCTGGAGCTTTTCGCGTGCGCTTGCTGGGATGACCTGTCCCTAGCTGTCTTGCTTCCGTAGTCGTTTTGTCGTCAGTTGGATCGGCAGCATCTCTGGGAACATTCGTCTGACGTGATTCGGTCGCAGAATTCTCCGATGGAATCCTTGGCTTGGTCTGATCCAAATGATATCGACCGCATGTGCCGTCGTCGAGTTGCACTCCCACGATCGCCTTACCTTCTCTCGCGACGACCTCGCCAGGTTTCCACTTCTCCATTTCGTGCTTGTAGGTCTTCACCCACACTGGTTCCTTTGCCAAGGACAGGGTTGCCGTACGCAATAGATGTCCTCTCATCAGCTCCGCGGGTGCCTTGCCTGTCGTTGAGTGACGCGAGTTCCTGTATTGTAGCAGAAAACGGTCCACACTGGTCTGAAGATCGTCGTCCGTTCCGGATGCTCGTACATGGTTCTTCAGGTCTCTGACAAATCTTTCGGCCAGTCCGTTTGATCGAGGGTGGTACGGAGGCGTAAGCACGTGTCTGCAGCCGACTCCCTTCAGCCATCCTTCCATCTCTGCAGAAGTGAATTGTGGTCCGTTGTCCGTGACTAAGGTTGCTGGGACTCCCTCTTGCGAGAATGTTCTTCGAAACCGCCGGATAGTTTCTGCCGATGTAGTTGACTGTGCAACGTGTACTTCGGCCCACTTGCTATAGGCATCAACGAGTACAAGTAAGTACTTGTCTCCCTTGAATGGTCCTGCATAATCAGCATGCACTCTTGACCACTTTTCATTCTCCTCCGGCCATGAAGTCCATTGAATTGTTGACCCATGGTCCTTGTTCGCTTGGCAGGCAGGGCATCGCTTTGCGTGCAGTGTCACATCTGAGTCTATGCCTGGTGAGGCGGCGCTGACTTTCTGATTGGTTGGCTCTTGACATTGACATTGACATTGATTTGCGTGTAGCGTGCTTATAGCGTACATAAATTGTCTATTGATTTTAAGCCTTTCACCCCCTACCCTTCTATGCTAGCGTGCAGATAGCGTATATGAACTCTGTATTGATTTTAAGCCTTTCACCTTCTACCTTCTACTTTATGCATGGTCAACCCACCACCCCAATATTTGTCACTTCTGTTCATTCGCTATATATTATGTTCGGACCAATGCCTTATCGAAATTGAGAATAAACTGATCGTTCTAACACTAACTTGAAAAGCAAGAGTTCTTAACGTCGCGTCAATGGCGTCGCAAGCAGAGAGACAGAGCTCTGAGCTCAACTTGGACGACGCTGAAATGGCAGAAGCCTGGTTGCAGCAGCTTTCAGCAACAGCGCGAATAAAAAAACTCGAAGACAAGGACGGAGTTCGCGACAAAACGGACCTGTTTCTATCGAGGGCGGGCTTGAAGGCGATCCGCACCCTGTCTCTGATGGCATCGCCGAAGAAGCTGGACGCAATGAATTTCGCCGAAATCCAAGCCCTTATTGAGAAAACGATTCGGCCGAAGAAGCGCCTCGTCATCGCAGAGCGCACCCGGTTTCTCAACCTGAGACAGGAAGCCGGAGAGAGCGTCATGGCCTACTTCCGGAGACTGAGGTCTGCGGCATCGCAGTGCGAGTTCGACAAGCTGGGTACCATGCAACCGAAGGAAGACGACCTGATCGTCATGCGCCTGATCGACGGCCTGGTCTCACCTGAGCACAAGAAGCGAATCCTCGAGCGGCTGCAAGAGGGTGACATGGCGCTGGATGACATCGTGCAGAGCCTTCAGCACCTGGAGCAGATCCGGGACTACAACGCTCCCGTGGCCGCAGACATCGCGTTCGCCGGTCAACAGAGAAGCGCGTCATCTTCATCAAAGCCATCACCGACTACAAAATGCGGTTTCTGCGGCACAGTCCACCCTAGGGGCAGCTGCCCGGCATATGGCAAGAGATGCTCAAAATGCCAGAAGAAGAACCACTTTGCAACTGTCTGCAGGTCCCGAGCGGTCAATCTGGAAACAGCGGAGCCCGATGAAGCTGAGGTCTACGCTGTCGGCCCCAACGCAGCCAAGTCAGGCCTGTTCAAGACAATCAGGATCAACGGCTGTGGCTTGCTGATGCAGATTGACACCGGGGCGGAGGTCAGCCTCATCCCACAGAACTTCTGGCGACAACTCAACCGTCCGGCCCTACGCAAGTGCCGGAGGATCCTGCGGCAGTTCGACGGTTCCAGCATCGCCTGCCTCGGTGAGTTCACCGCGTCTCTCGAGACCGACTCGAGGTTCGTGACCGTTGACCTGGTGGTCACCGCAGCTGAGAAGAAGCACGGGCTGCTCGGAATGGACAACATCAAGCTGCAGGAGGACGCGGTCACCATCAACCAAGTCCAGCACCTAGGCTGCCTCAAAGGATTCCAGGCCAAGATCCGACTTGTGGAAGGTGCCAAGCCGTTCTACTGCGCTGCCCGATCTGTGCCGCTGCATCTCAAGGACCTGGTGGTGCGTGAGCTGCAGCGAATGCAGTCCGAAGGCATCATCGAGCCGGTGCCAGCAGGAGGCAGTCAGTGGGCGTCTCCAATCGTCAACGTCCTGAAGCCAAACGGGAAGGTCCGGGTGTGCGCCGACTTCAAGGCCGGTGTGAACCACCAAATATGCAACGACACCTACCCGATGTCGGAGATGGAGACCATCTTCTCAGAGGTCGCAGGTATGACGCATTTTGCTAAGCTTGACCTCTCGGACGCCTACCTGCAGATCGAACTGGACGAGGACAGCCGCGAGCTGACCACGATCGCCACGCCGCTGGGCCTGTTCAGGTACAAGCGATTGGTGCCAGGCCTCAAGTCGGCATCATCCATCTTTCAGAAGGCCATGGAGACGATCCTAGAAGATTTCAACAACAAGATAGTCTACCAGGACGACATCCTGCTGGGGGCCAAGTCTGAGTCCGAGCTCAACAGCAAGGTGCAACGCGTGATCCAGTCTCTGCGGTCGGCGGGAATGACGATCAACCTGGACAAGTCCAACCTGAGCGCGACTGAAGTCTCATTCCTCGGCTACAGAATCAGCGCCCGCGGCATCACCCCGGACCCGGACCTGGTGGAGAAGATCCGCTCGGTGAAGTCCCCAAAGGACAAAAGGCAGCTCGAGTCGTTCCTGGGGCTCTCGAATTTTTTCGGGAGGTTCATTAGAGGCTACTCGGACATCATCGAGCCGCTCAACCAGCTGCGAGGCCGAGCCGCCGAGTTCATCTGGGGCCCGGCTCAGGAGGCGGCATTCTCTATGATCAAGGACATTCTCAGCCGCGGACCGGTCATCAAGCCCTACGACAAGCGCAAGGAGACGACGCTCACCACAGACGCCAGCGAAAAAGCCATCGCAGCGATTCTGTCCCAGGACGGCCACCCGATTGTTGTGTATCAGCGTATGTGGTTTTAAACGAGCGTTGATTCTGTCTATGGACAAAAGCGCTAACCGTTCAGTTGGGCTCAAGGGGCATAATAACCAGAGCCTAAGGATCTTCTTTTTATTAACGGCAAATACAAGAGAACTCGTATGCTTCCTTTTATGACTTCTGTCTAAGCTCAAGTCTAATCATTTCGCCTTCCGGATTCTTTTAACATGGCGACGAGGATCGGCACTACAAAGTTCTGAAGCTGACCACCCTGATTGAGGCAGGAGTCCAAATTCCGGACTCGACTCCGGAGCTACAGGTCATATCTCATATGGCAGCCTCTCTTGAGTTTAAGCTCGGCGACATGCCGATGCAGTATCCGGAGGTGGATCAGTATTTCAAGCGGTTCGAATTCTTCCTCAGTGCTACGGGACGGACTGCTGAGCAAGCCAAATCGGTGTTCCTAGCCACATGCGGCGCTGCTGCTTTCACTCTTGTGGAAACGCTAATGAAGCCTATCGAAGTCACTGCCAATGCATGCACATTTGACAAGATAAAGACGGACATATTGGAACATTTGAAACCTCGGCGTCTGTTGCATTACGAGCGATTTAGCTGACGATCTCGTACTATCTCAATTCATCTTCGGGCTTTCCAACCAATCGCTGCGTCAAAAGCTGCTGACCAGGGACGAGCTTACTCTGGAAGGAGCAGTGCGCGAAGCTCTTCTTTCTGAGTCGGTCAACGCTGCAACTGATGCACACAATACCATTGCAATTGTTAAAATCTCTCAAAGTAAGAAACCTAATCTGAACTCTCATTACATGCAAAGGACCAAAGAAGGGTCTCACAAATTTGCTCAGAAAACCCGATCAACCGCAATGGAAGGTCCGAAGGGAGTTTGCTTTTCTTGCGGCAAAGCCGGACATCTAAGATCTGCCTGTAAATTCCGAAAGTCTACCTGTAACAAATGCGGCAAGCAAGGCCACATTGCGACCGTCTGTCGAACTGCCGGTAAAAAAGTTAAATGTACTGAGTTGACTAACAACTCTGACAGCGAAGAATTTCCCCAAACTCTTTCCATCGGAATCGCAGCCAACAGTAGCCAGTTATGGTACAAAGAATTTCAAATCGGATCTCTTCGCTCAAGAATGTGTGTTGATACAGGCAGCCAAATAACTGCCCTACCGAGCGACTTAGCAATCAAAACCGGTTACGAGATTCACAAGGATCCTACGAAAGTCCTTAAGGTTTACGGCGGTTCAAGTACACCAGTGTATGGGTTGCTGAGAAATACGATCGTCAAAGACGACAGTGGCAATAGTGCGGTTGGTGATATATTTGTCGGACAGCCTGGCTCACAATGCATCCTGGGCATGAATTTCATCAAAGCATTTTCACTCATCCCGGAGCTTGATCTAAAGTGCAATCCAGTTACCTGCAATAACTCAGACGAATTCACGGCAAGCTTTCGGCTAAAACATGATGTGTCATTTGAAGGCATGTGTTATCCTGCTCGTTCACTGCCATTTTCCATGAAAGTCATGGTCGAGACTAAGTTAAAAAGATTACTTTCTGCTGGTATAATCTACGCCGTCCAAAATCCAGTTGTCTCTTGTCCGATTGTTCCTGTTCTGAAGCCTGAAGGATCGGCCAGACCCATCAGAATATGCGGAGACTACTCGTTGACACTAAATAGGCTCATTGATCCCGATCGCTACAAGCTACCCAAGCTAGAAGAGATTCTAGCCGCTATTCCGAACGCAAATCACTATTCCGTGATTGACTTAGAGGACGCTTATCTGCAGATTGGCTTATCAGAAGACAGTCAACGATTGACTTGTATCTCCACACACATAGGTCATTTCGCATTCCGTAAAATGCAGTTCGGGATATCTGCTGCACCTCTAATTTTCCAAGAGGTAATGGACAAGCTTTTGCGAGATCTTCCATGTGTAGCGTCGTACCAAGACGACATAATAATTGGAGCGCCAAGTGCTAGCAAACATCATGAGGTTCTGTCGCAAGTGAAAAGCAGACTTGCTCAACATGGATTCAAAATTAATGTCCGCAAATCTCAGGAATTCAAGGAATCCGTAAAATTTTTAGGTTTCGTTTTGAGTAACGGTCGACTACAACCTGACCCTGCCAGAGTCAAGGCATTGAACGAGTTGGCAGAGCCAAAAGACAAAGATCAGCTAAGAAGTGCTTTATCGACCTTACGCCATTATGGGTTGTTCCGCCGAAATATTTCGCTCATTGCTAGACCACTTTACTATCTACTCAAGAAACACGTACCATGGAATTGGACTGGACTTCACACAGATGCGTATCAGAAATTAAAGTCGAACATTCCTAAAGGCAAAATTACATCTTATGACGCTACCAAGCCACTATTCCTAACATGTGATGCGTCCAAGGACGGAATCGGGTATGTGCTTTCACATGATGAAGATCAGAAGCGTGTCGTCTGGCTGGGAAGCAGAATATTGACATCGGCTGAGTCGAACTATTCTAATATCGAACGCGAAGCACTAGCAATCGTGGAAGGCGTTAAATATTACCACCAATTTCTAGCGGGCCGGCGCTTCACCATCATTTCCGACCATCGCCCCCTGATGTTCATTTTCAATCCAGGCAAGATATCTGACCGCGTGTCAGCCCGATTGCAGCGCTGGGCTTTGACATTAAGCGCGTACAACTACCAAGTAATTTATTCAAAGGGCGAAACTATGCTTGCGGCTGATACTCTTTCAAGAATACCAAGTTCGATCAGACCTATCACTAGGTCAATCAATCTACTGGAGATAAATAGCCTTGAAGAATTCAGTAAGTCGGATGTACTTCTCCGTCGAATAGCTGACTCAAAGGATACGGAAATAATTCTGCTAAAGAGGTTCATCATGCAAGGATGGCCAGAATACCCTCCAAAGTCAATGCTTCCATACGGCAAGGATCGATCGGAGTATACCATACAAAATGGAATTGTCTTTAAAGGCATTCGGATCGTACCACCTGCTTCTCTGAGACACGAGATTCTGCAGTTGCTCCATGAAGGACATCCAGGTATAGTACGGATGATCCGAATTGCACGCCAATATTTCTGGTGGCCATCCATCGATCAAAGTATCAATAGTTTTGTACAAAGATGCGCCACTTGTCAGCTAAATGCTAGAAAAAAGCCCAATGCAAATCTGGCTAGTTGGTCCGACGCTGAAGAGTTTCTTGAACGCGTTCATCTGGATATAGCTTTCTACAAGGAGCACAAATTTCTGGTACTTGTCGATGCATTTTCGCGTTGGATCGATGTGCAGACGCTTAGTTCTGTAACTTCTTCTTCAGTTATCAGCCCATGCCGCAAGATCTTCAAATACGTCGGATTGCCAAAATACCTCGTAACAGACAACGGGACCAATTTCCGATCCGAAGAATTTCAATCATTCCTGAAACCTAATAAAATTCAACAAATTCTCACTTCTCCTGGACACCACCAATCAAATGGTTTGGTCGAGCGCGTCATCCAAGAGCTCAAAATGGCTCTCAAGCATTCATCTGGTGACTATGAACATTCCGTTGCTTCATTCTGTCTGATGCACAATACTACCCCGTCTTCTATCGGTGCCATTCCTGCAAGTCAAGTTTTTATTAAAATTCCGCGAACTAGACTATCCGCAACGTGCACCGAACTGCATCAGCCAACGGAAGATGCCACCAAGCCAGTCTACATCCGTGTGGAGACCAAACCAAACAAGGTTGCAGAGCAGATAACGTCCAAATTCGGCTCAAATACATTCAGCGACAGCAAAGGTAGAATGGTCCATCAATCTGACATTACTGCAAGGACGACCAAGGCAGAGGAGGAGACTCAAGTTCAACCCGCACCAGAGACGGACGAGCCTCCCTCTCTACCAGCTACGGATAATTCAGTTCCCATCGTGCCAGAGGCGGTTACGACTTCACCCACAACCGCCAATCAACAAGTTTTTCTAAGAAGTACTCGCATACGTAAAATTCCCGACAGACTGATGTACAATTAACTTTTATTTTATTGACAAACGTTCAAACTGACTCGTAAAAAATACTTCCGTGTTTGACATCTTTGGTTGGGGTGTTGTGTATCAGCGTATGTGGTTTTAAACGAGCGTTGATTCTGTCTATGGACAAAAGCGCTAACCGTTCAGTTGGGCTCAAGGGGCATAATAACCAGAGCCTAAGGATCTTCTTTTTATTAACGGCAAATACAAGAGAACTCGTATGCTTCCTTTTATGACTTCTGTCTAAGCTCAAGTCTAATCATTTCGCCTTCCGGATTCTTTTAACTTTGGGTTGTACAAAAAATGTACTTCAGCCGGCGGCTGAGCAGCACTGAGGCGCGCTACTCCAACATCGAGAGGGAGGCTCTCGCAATCGTCTGGGCTATGGAGCGAGCCAAGCAGCTCTTGCTGGGATCGCGCTTCACGCTGAGAACTGACCACCGCCCTCTGGAGTTCATCTTCGGCTCCAGACGCCAGCTGCCAAAGGTCGCGAACGCCCGGCTGCTCCGGTGGGCCAAGAGGGCGTCGGCAGCGTGGGACCCGGCCGAGCCCTACGAGGCCTTCCTGTCCAGGCTGCTCCTGAACTACCGCTGCGTGCCGCACGCCGGACGCCTGCAGAGCCCAGCGCAGCTGATGGGGCGGCAGCTGCGCAACCCAATCACCATGCACACACCGATCGGAGCAAGTGTCTGGTACAATCCCGGCGGCAAGCAAGCCTAGGAGAGGGCCGAGTTCGTGGCGCAGAAGGGCACCAACACTGCGCTGATCGCTCGGCAAAACGGCCGGATCACCCTGGCGCATGCAGATCAGCTCGGCCCGGACGTTGAGCAGCAGCCCAGGGAGCCGGCTCAGCATCAGCCTGTCGGGAATCAGCCGAGCGGTCCGACCGAGCACGAACCGACTGAGCAGCTCTGCCCGCACCAGCCTGACGATCTCAGTCAGCACCTGTCAGGCGACCCCGATGAGCCAATCGAACAGCCCGAGCGTCGCTACCCGGTGCGCGTCAACCGTGGGCCACCGGCTCGATTCGAAGGGGGGAGATGGGGCGGCGCTGACTTTCTGATTGGTTGGCTCTTGACATTGACATTGACTTTGATTTGCGTGTAGCGTGCTTATAGCGTACATAAATTGTCTATTGATTTTAAGCCTTTCACCCCCTACCCTTCTATGCTAGCGTGCAGATAGCGTATATGAACTCTGTATTGATTTTAAGCCTTTCACCTTCTACCTTCTACTTTATGCATGGTCAACCCACCACCCCAATATTTGTCACTTCTGTTCATTCGCTATATATTATGTTCGGACCAATGCCTTATCGAAATTGAGAATAAACTGATCGTTCTAACACTAACTTGAAAAGCAAGAGTTCTTAACGTCGCGTCACCTGGCCACCAGACGCACTGCCTGGCGATGGACTTCATTTTGTCTGCACCGACATGGCCCTCGTGAAGTAGTTGTAGCACCCTCTGACGCTCGTCCTTCGGAATCAGAAGTCGCAGGCCTCTGTATAAAACGCCATGTTCAATTACTAATTTATCTCGAAATCGTGCGTATGTGGGCAGTTTCTGAATCCCTCGTGCTGTCCAGCCGTGCTTGACAAGTGGAAAAAACTGTCGCAACTCTTTATCCATCATGGATTTGCACCTGAGCTGCTCCTTGTTGATCGGAATATCGAGCAGGCTGTCCTGTATAGAGCTGACATCGAACTGCTCGTACTCCGCGACGCTGTTGTTTAATCGAGATAGGGCATCGGCAACCGGGATCTCTTCAGATCGTTTACATTCAATGATGTAGTCGTATTCCATGAGAGTAATCGCCCACCGTTGTAGCCTAGCCGCGGCAACTGTGGACAGCGCCTTTCCAGGGTCAAACAGAAACTTGAGCGGGTGGTGATCTGTTCTGAGCACAAACTTGCGTCCCAGTAAATACTTATGAAGACGTTTTACAGCCCAGATAATTGCGAGAGCTTCCCTCTCGATTTGAGCGTAGTTGCGCTCCGCTCGCGTTAGTGTCTTCGAGATAAACAGAACAGGTCCTGACGACTGCTCCAGCACAGCACCTAGTCCAACTGGTGAAGCGTCAGTAGTAAGTATAGCCATGTTAGCTGGGTCAAACGGCTTGAGTAGTCCTGCATGGTATAGTTTGTCCTTGATGGCATTGAAAGCGCAGCGTTCCTGCCTTCCCCATGCCCAGGGCACGCCTGACCTCGTAAGATTGGTCAGCGGCTCCTTCAACGTAGCCAGATTTGGAACGCATCGACCGTAAAAATCAACCATTCCAATAAATGCTTGAAGCTGTTTTAGATCAGTAGGCTCTTTCAGTCCGGCAATCGCTTCTGTTTTCTCCTTTAAGGGTCGAATGCCGTCTGCACTGATTTCAAAACCCAGGAATTTAATTGACGGTGTATTCACCACACACTTGTCCATATTTATTTGTAGTCCGTTCTCCTTGATAATTTTCATCACGTTGTTAAGCCGCTCATCGTGAATTGCCTGATTCTCTCCCCAGATAAGAATGTCATCTTGGTAGGACACCACGCCTTCGAGGTTTAGCAGGAGCTTGTCCATGTACGATTGGAAAATTGCTGGTGCCTGTTTAACACCGTAAGCGAGAGCGGTCGGGCGGTATAGGCCAAAAGGAGTACTCCAGGTCTGCATAAGACTGGTCTCTGTGTCGACTGGCACTTGCAGATAGGCATTAGTGAGGTCTAATGTTGAAAATCTTCTGGCTCGCCCTAGCCTGGACATTACTTCGTCAATCGAAGGTGTGTTTTGTGCGATGCCGAATCGCGCAGAAAGTAAATCTGAGCCTTGCAGGCTCGCCCGCACTCAAGGGCTCTTGTCGTGTATATTTGCCATAGACTAATGGCTTTTACTTGTACTTATAATAGGTTGGTGCCCTTGGCACGAATACGCTAATACACAACACCTCCCCCCTAAAGTTAGTCAGACTTTCACTCGTAAGACTTTTTTTTGGGGTCAATTTGAAGTCGTTGTGGGGGCCTGCGATTCCGAGCAGACCCAGTTCTTCGCTGCGGTGCTTCGCCAGGGTTTCCACCAGTCTCCATTTCCAGGCCCGTTGTACGATTCTGATTGGGTGCCTCTCCGGCTTGAACTGGCAGCCTCCTGCGAAGCAATTTCCTGTTTCGTCGGAGCACGCGGCCACTCGTCAGTCTGACCAGAAAGTCATTGTTCTTCATAACCTCGACCACGACTCCGTACCGATCCCATCGCTTGTGCTGCGTGTCTTGAACAGCCACTCTGTCCCGCACTCGGAGCTTTGGCAGTTGGCTCGCCGTCGTGTTGTAGTAGCGCTCGATCCTATCCCGCTTCTCCGCCGCTCTCCTGTCCACTTCGTCAGATGCCATTTGCCACTCCTTAGCGAATGATCTTCGGTGGGCAGGCAGGGTGTCGCGCACCGGATGCCCGAACACTGTCATGGCTGGGGACCTCCCGTCGGAGCGTGGGGCGTTGCAGTAGATGAGCAGTCCCTGGGACACGTCGTCCCAGTTTGGTTCTCTTGATGTCACGTTCCAGTTGCCTCTGATGATCTTCTTCATCGCTTTAACTGCTGCTTCTGCTCGGCCGTTACTTTGGGAATACATCGGTGACGATCTCCTGTGCTCGACGTTCCATCGGCTCAAGAATCCTTGAAATGGCTTTGCAGCAAATTGTGGTCCGTTGTCTGTCCAGAGCAATTCCGGAACACCTTTTTCGCAGAACCGCTTCCGCAAGGCGTTGATGACCTTGTAGGTCGGTGCGTCAGTCCCGAGGTAGTCCAGTGTCGGCCAGCCAGACTTTCCATCTACAGTTACCAGGAACATCTTCCCAGCGTATTGGAACAAGTCTGCGTGCAGTTCTTGGAATATTCGCTCCGGTTCTTTTCGCGCAACCAGAGGTTCCTTCGGCTGACTCGGTAGGTTCTCCTGGCATGGGACGCATTTTCTCGCAGCCATCTCGATATCGTTGTTTATCCCGGGCCAATAAAATGCTGATCTTGCTCTTCCCTTCATCTTCATGACTCCGTGATGCATGCTGAGCAGCCTCTTCAGGACATCTGCTCGCATCTCCTTGGGAATGAGTAGCCGCTTTCCTACGACGATCAAGTTGCGCTCGACGGCCAGTCTGTCGCGCAAACTCCAGAATTGGCGCAGAGGAATTGGAAGATTTCCCTTTTCGTTTGGGAACCCTTGTTGGATTAGCTGCTTGAGCTCCTGATATTCTTCATCTCTGCTCGCTACTTGGATCACATGTGCTTCAGAAGCTTGGATTTCATCCACTGCAGCCATAACACTTATTCCGTGCTCTTCCGCGATTTCTTCCTTCATGGTGGCGTTCTCAACTGGCGCTCGGGACAACGCATCCGCTGCCTTATGCTCGCTGCCTTTCACCCATCGTGCCGTGTAGTTGAAGCAGTCTAGCTTCTGGCGCAGTCTTTGTAGCCTTGGGTTCTCGATTTGGTCTAGGGTGTAGCGGTTCAAGATCGGCTCTAACGGTTTATGGTCGATGACGATTTCAAAGTCCGGCAGTCCTTCCAGAAACAGACGGCATTTCTTTGCTGCCCATGCGACTGCTAGGAGCTCCAATTCAATCATCGCGTACCGCCTTTCCGTTTCTGATATAAAGCGAGAACCTGCTTGGACTACCTTCCAGATGCCATCGTCTTGCTTTTGCTGGAGTACGAAACCCAGGCCTTTCAGCCGGGAAGCATCGGTATGCAGTGCGGTCTGTTTTGACGGGC
The DNA here is from genome assembly GCA_950096795.1 of Macrostomum cliftonense. Classification (NCBI taxonomy): domain Eukaryota; kingdom Metazoa; phylum Platyhelminthes; family Macrostomidae; genus Macrostomum; species Macrostomum cliftonense. The sequence continues at coordinate 1,461,909 of CATNEM010000094.1, read as the reverse complement.
TATAGTACGCCATGGTGGGAATTTTACTCAACTCGTTCCGCATTTTGTCGAAAGCCTCCTCGTGCTGAACATCCCAGAGGAACTCGCTCGTGGGCTTCAGCAATTCTCGCAGTGGCCCACCCAGCGTTGCTATTTTGCCGCTGCAGACTCCCACTTGGTTGACTAGGCCGAAGAATGCCCGGAGATCTGTTATGTTGTCCGGTCTTGGAAACTCCCTAATGGCCTTCACTATCGCTGGGTCCATTGTAAATCCACTCGAGTCAAGCTGGAAGCCGGCGAATGTCACTCTGGGCTGGGCTAGCACGAACTTGTCCGGGTTGAGGCTGATCCCACGGTCTCTGCATCGCAGCAGGAACTCCCGTACGGCTTGCAAATGATCCGGAAGGTTATCGTGAGCAATGAGTACATCGTCCACGATGTGATGCGTGTTCTGCAGATCCACCAGCACTTCGTCCATCCGTCTGTTGTAGTGTTCAGATATGGATGACAATCCGAATGGTGCTCGCAGGTATTTGAACCTGCCGAAGGGCGTGATGAATGTCGTCAGCGGTTGCGACTCGTTATCCAGTGGCACTTGGTGGTAGCCCTTCGTTGCATCCACAGTTGTGAAGAACCTTGCATCCTTCAAGTTCGACACTATTTCGAATGGCGTTTTGCTGATGTATCTTTCTCGAACGACATATTTGTTCAGATTCCGCAGGTCAACACACAGTCGGATTTTACTGCGGTCCTTCTTGGGCTGCACGGTGATTGGTGCACACCATTCTGTCGGCTCGGTCACCTTGGCTATGACTCCTTCTCGTTCCAGCTCTTCGAGTTCTCTCTTGAGCATCGGCTTCAGTGGCTCTGCGATCCTCCGCGGTGTTGAAACCGCAAAGGGCTTGGCATTGGCTGACAGCTTGATCTTGAAAGTTTCACCGGACATTCTGCCGATCCTTCTGCTGAATACGTCTGCGAACTCTTTCTGTATAGTCCCCACCGGGCTGCTGTCCCTAGCCCTGGGGTCCAGCCTTCCGATGATTTGTTGCGGGAAGTTTCTTGGAATGATACCGAGCTCGCGGCATGTCTCTCTTGACAAAATCATGCTGGACACTCCGCTGATGACATGAAACTGGCGCTTTAGCTCAACTTTACCCAAGCTTATTTTTAGCTGGATCGATCCCATGGACTTCAGATGCCTACCGTCTACGGCCTGTGGCTGTATGTCGGATGGTAGTAGGTTGTTCGCGTCTTCACCAAGACTTGGCAGCAGGTCCTCTGGGATAGCATTAATAAACGCCCCCGTATCCGGCAGAGCTGAGACGGTCTTTACGCCGTCTTCCGTGCTGATGCTCAGTTGCACACAGGTTGCCGACTTCTCACTTGGCCTGTTGCTGCCCGTAACAGATAGTATCGAATGGAGTTTCTCGGTTCCGACTGCATTCGAGCTACTTTGGCATTGCCTTGCGAAGTGGTTCGCCTTACCACATCTTTTGCATGATTTTCCCCATGCTGGGCATTTCTCTTTGCCGACCTCGTGTTGACGTCCACAGAACTTGCAGCCCCGGTCCGTGGCCGCAGTCCGCCCGCTGGCTTGAGTATGCGGTCCGGTCTTTTGAGCCTCAGCAGTGCCATGATGCCTTGACTGTTTGCCCTTCTTGTACGCTGACGCTCGTCGAAGAGCAGACATTTTCGACGTCTCGTTCTTCATTGCTGCGCAGTTCTTCCTGGAACTTTCCATTGTCTCGCAGATTGTCTTTGCGCGCTCCAGTGTGAGGTTGCTGCCTTCCTCCAATAGCTTCTCGACCGTCGCAGGGTCACGAAGTCCCATCACGATGCGGTCGCGCAGTTGAAGGTCTTCGCAGTTTGCACAGCATCTCTGGAAATTGCATCGAGCTGCCATCTCCTTGATGACCACGAACCAGTCGCTGAACGATTCCCCGTCCTGCTGGTTGCGCAGCCAGAACTCGCGCCGCTCAAAAATGTCATTTTTCTGGCCGCTGATGAACAGCTCCAGTGCCTTGATGGTTTCACCGGCGTCGTCCTTGTGCTCAGCCTTCAGCTGAGGCAGGCTGTCGACGACCCGGAGGGTCTCCATGCTCAGGCAGTGGCGCAATGCGAAGAGCCGCAGCTTTTTCTTCTCAGCTGCCTCTGCGATTCCGTTCAAGCCAGACAGCTCTTCAAATGCTTCCCACAATTTTTTCCATTGTGGGAATAGATGCTTCTGCGATTCGATGTCGAACTGGGGCGCTCCTCTGACGTCGATCTTCGGGGCCATGGCCAGAGTGACTCCACAACATATGTCGATGTCTGGGTCCGTCACTTCAATCTTGGTGAGCTTTCTCAATTAGCTGCTTGCGATGCCATGTTTCGTGCGATGCCGAATCGCGCAGAAAGTAAATCTGAGCCTTGCAGGCTCGCCCGCACTCAAGGGCTCTTGTCGTGTATATTTGCCATAGACTAATGGCTTTTACTTGTACTTATAATAGGTTGGTGCCCTTGGCACGAATACGCTAATACACAACAAGGTGTAGTCGATACCATGTCCTTTAGAACCAGGTTAAGCGTTACCTTGTAATCACCGCAAATTCTGATCTTACCGGATTGCTTTCTGACACAGACTATTGGAGTGGCCCATTCACTCGATTGCACTTTCTCCAGTAGGCCATCGGACTGCATTCTCTTGAGTTCGCTCTTTACGTCCGCCAGGATTCCGTATGGAATTTGTCTGGGCTTGCAGAAAACTGGTTTTGCTCCCGGCTTGACTGTTAACGACACATTGACTCCATCAACCGGACACATAGAAGATTGAGCTGTTCCTTTGCTTGTGCTGAAATTTCCTCCTCGGGCTATGGTTGTGTACAGCTCCGGCTCTAACACTGAAATCCAGTCCAGTCCGTAAATCGGCTCCGCATCTGGATGGTCTACGACAAATAAAGGTAAATTAGCGAAGTTTCCACCTTGCTCCACTCTGACTGTTAGTTCTCCTAGGACGCGCACCGGGTCGCCTTGGTAGGCTGTAAACCTTCGGGCAGTAGACTTAAGCTCGGGCTTCTCCAGGAAGCTTTGATACACCTTTAGCGGTACGAATGATGATACTGATCCCGTGTCCAAAATCATATGGAGATTGACTCCGTTTACGACCAATAGCCTGGTTATTCGGTGTCCGCCTAAACTTTCTTTGTTCTCACTGTTCACTGAGAAGATTCGATCGAGTGTACCTTCCGATTTAGGTGGGTTTTCTTTGGGCTCAATTGCTCTCACCTTGTCCGTCCTCCATGATCCTTGATTTGGTCTCGCGGTGTTTGATTTGCACACGGCTTTAAGATGACCAACTTTGCCACAGGTCAAACACGTTTTTGAACGATGCTGGCAGACATCCTTGCGATGTCCGTCTTTACCACAACAGAAGCATTTGATTTGATCACCTTGGCTCCGTTGATTCCACTTGCTGTTGGACTGATGGGCCTTGGGATCCTTCGGTCGTGTGTCTGGTTTACGCTTTGGGGTCGCTTTGTTGCTTTGGGGTGTTGCTTTGGGGTCGCCTTGCAGTTATTGATCATCAGGACATCGCTCCCTTTCATCTGCTTTTCACCGCGCGCGACGGCTTCACAGGCACTGGCCACAGCCATCACCTTCTCCAGTGTGAGATCCTTGAGTTTTTCCGTTAGGAGCTTCCTGACGATATCCTTGTTGGCCAGGCCAAACACGAACTGGTCGCGCAGTCTTTCATTTAGGTCGGTGAATTCACAGTTCTCGGCGGCCTGACGAAGCTTCCTAGCGAAAGCCGACGAGTCTTCTCCATCTTCTTGCTTTAGGTGGTGGAATGTGTACCTGTAAGCCAGTCCTGACTTTGTCGCTTGCGTCTCCTTTTCAAGCAGCTCCTTCAGGTCCTCGAATGTCTTATCTTCCGTTTGTCCGGAAGTGACACGTCAGCAATCAGGTTAAACGCTTTCTTTCCAAGTTGAGCGATGAATGCGTACTTCAACACGTCCTCCCCCCACTTGTTGACTTTGGCGATCGCCTCGAATCGTTGAAGCCATCGGCTCACTTTGGCCGGTGCATCTGTCTCCAGGGGTTTGATCGGAATTGTTGCCAGTGTTACTTTGGGAGATTGAAGGAGTCAAGCCAATTGTTACTTCAGACTAGCCTCTAGCTAGCAATTCGTTTGTGCTCCAGTTGAGCCTTTTTTATTTGCATGCTTAATGTATATTTAATGTTGAGCATCTCTGCTTGTATAAATGAAACTGTATCACTAGGCACGGTTTGGCCATAGACCATTGCACAGAGGAATTGAGCATCTAATTAACTAAAATCATATATAGATAGCTAACAATAACTGTAGCAATCTGGATCATACATGATGCAATATCCAAAATTGGCAATGTAAGTCACAAAATCAACAATATAAGTTGCAAAATTTAGGAGTTAATTTGCAAAATTGGCAATGTAAGTTGCAAAATTGGCAATATAGGTCACAAAATCAGTTAAGAATCATGCCAATTTATGAAAAAATATATTATAAAAAGTAAGGTATAGCTGAGAAGTAGCTAATGGGACCTTTTTTGCACCTTTGAAATATTTATATTAAAGTAGCAAATATTTTTTAAACTAAGTTGCATTGGCCAAGTAACTTCAGAAGGTTGCACATATATGATCCAAATAGGGATTTTAATAAAATAAAAGTATAGTTTGGCATATATTTTAATATAATACCCTTAATTTTATATCTTAGATAAAAATAAAAGAAATAGACCTAGCACTAGTAGTAGAGGTTAACAAAAAAATATTCTTATTTATTTTAGCCCATGCTCAATAAAAATTGAAGAGTGTCAACAAATTCAACTTTTAGCCATTTAGGCTTTATTTTTTATGCTTCATAATGTCTAGTTTTATGACTATGAATATTTTGCACAAGTAAGTATAGAATATTCTTAGCATTCTTCAGTGTGCAAGGGGGATAGGATAGCTAGGCCTAAACATTTTCAATGACAAGGTACATGGTGCACTAAATTATTTTTAGCAGCGTTGATAAATCCTATTCCCGAAAATCAAAGGTGCTATCGCTTCATCTACCTGGAAGAAACGAACTTAGAGAGTAAAGTGCACTTTAGCTTGGCCTTGGCCCTTGGCTTTGCGTAGTTAGGGTAGGCCTATGGCATAGGCAGTAAGGCTATGCCGAACAGCTGAATAGACACTTCTCCTGACTATAATAGTTTTGCGCGACACGGCGCTTTTTGAGGTAAAATTTATGGTTAAATAGCAGCATAATGAATTTTAAGGTAAAAAGCGATTTGATTTTGCGGGCTACAACTTTTAATAAAGACTGTTCCGTGGCTCGTCAATAACTGGCCAGCTGGCTGTTTCTCTGAAAAACATAGTTTTGTATTGGCGCGACAATTTATAACATTTTTTAATCTATTACAACACATTTAGAGTGTTAAAAGCTTTATTAGGGCAATTTTTTATTATTTTTAGTAGAAATTTAACATATCCAAAAATTTCAGTCAAAATTTTTTTACAAGCGTATTGAACAAGTCTTATCTATGTAGGACTTAGGTACCGTGGGTTTTGCATTGATCACAACTGATCCGTAATTTCTCTAGATATGCAAGTCAAGAATTTATTCATAGCATCCCATAGTCTGGCTACGTTTGCAATTCTAGAAGTAGGCAGAACCCATTCAAGGATTGTATAATTTATTTAACCGAAATTAATTTAAAGAATAAATTTGTACCGTGTCTGTGTCAACGACACCTTAAGTAGTCCTTGGTCTGTCTGTAAATCGGACTTTGTGTCTTTAGGATTCTGACTGCAAATGTGATGATTTTTAAATTACCAACAGGCTTCAGTATATTATTAATATACGCGCATTTTCTCTCATTTAGATATCAGCGCACCAATTTTTTTTCATACGTTAATCTGATTTTGTGATTAGCTATGTACAATTCTTAATGTTCTTTTTGTATATGTAGGATGTGTGAAGTTGCATTTTATTGTCAGCAGATCCAGTACAGCCCGTAATATTTTTATGCAGAAATAATGCACTGACGGGACAAAATTTTTCATAAATTTTAAACAAATAGAATTTGTACATTTATTCGGGTTCCGTAAAAGCTTATTTTAAGTAGCTAAGTTAAATAAAATAGAAATTATTCTAAAGTCTAAACAAATGGACGACAACCTAAGCGCAAAAAGTCTGACTTTAACCGAAAGCGATAATTATCTAATAGAAGCATAAAAACGTACGATAAAACACAGCGCAGGGGCCACACGCAGGGCTTTTGAATGGGCAAAAGGGTTTGGGCGACTGTAAAATATATGGGGAGTTAGGCCTATAAACTTTTTATGTACAAAAATAGAAAAAAACACCATGTACAAGATATATACACGTAGAGACATCTTGATAATAAAATTGAAAAAAAATAAACTTAATATAACGAAAAATGCGTCTTCAAAGATTAAATTGTTTTATTCACACGAATACAATCCATAACCGAGGTTAGTTTTTTGCAAATTATTTTGTTAACTACTGTAAAACGTAAATCTTTTTGAAACGATGCACGTAATCAATGATAAAATAAGCAATAAATAATAATGACAACCATCGAATGACAGACTAAAAATAAAGACTAAACAGAGAATTAGAGGCAGCCAATGACTCACAGGGAATCGGACAGTGTCGCAGACAATCGAGGCAAGAATTCTCCATTTAAATAAAAAGAATATCGGAACAGGGATCTTACTGGTCATTAATAGTAAATTCATTACACAAAAGAAACTGGTCCATATAGAAAAATTGCTGACATTTAGTAACTAATAACAAAGAACCCATAAATACAGGGAAATTACACAATCAACAGAAAGGTATATAGAGAGTTTCTTTCTGTCAAATTTTCCGTCTAATTAACCAGTGGCGTACATTGATTCTATTTATAGCATCAACTTGGCTTAAGCTAGTCGTGTTGTAACTCAGATTCTATTTATAGCATCAATTTAAGGCTAGCCTTAGCGTACATCGATTCTATTTATAGCATCAACTTAAGGCTAGGCTTGGCGTACATTGACTCTATTAATAGCATCAAATTATTATTTAGGCTTAATTTGATCGTAATGCGTACATTTGTTCTATTTATAGCAACAATACATATATTTGCTTTAACACAAGCGCATGCACTGCACGTTCATATCACAACGGACAGTTGATTAATTAACTTTCCAACCTTCAATAGACTATAAGCAATCAGCTAGACCCACGAGTAGGCGGCTGTTGTTGACTACTCGAAGAACTCGCAATCCGACTGCTCGGGTTCTGTCTGGGCGGCACCGCCGGCGGTCTAGCGGCGGCAGACAGCCTTGGCGGACGATCCGGCGGCAGCGACAGCGGCTGTTGCGCTGACTTAGCTGACGCTGAAGAAGCATTCCTAGGCGGAGGTTGCGGCGGCTGATATTCAACGGTTGCTGGTGCAGTAGGAGCGGGGTCGGACACGCTGCGCGAGTGGTCTGCAGAATGCCAAGGGAGGGGAGGCCAGGCTCTTACAGTAGTGGGAAAAAAATTGAACAGAGCAGCTCAGCCATGCAAAGGAAGTCAAGGCAAAGCGGTTGGTGTAGAACCTACAACCCAGAAATTTAACAACGTCGAAATGAAAAAATATCCTGGCCTTTCAGGAATACAAAATTAATTTGTCGGAAATATGTCATTTCTAGCTAGTAAAAATTCGTTTTTTTGTCAAATTCTTGGCATAATTTGTTATAAAAATCAGAACATCATATCGGTTTTGTTGTCAATCAATTATTTGATATCCTAGCTCCAAATTTATCCTACTCTGATTTCCCGTCTATAATATCCTAGAGTGGCTCGGCGGTCTAGCGCGTCTGCCTTGTGTGCCCACTGGTCCCAGGTTCGATCCCGCGTTGTAGGTTGGCTTTTTTCCCTAGCGCGGTTTCGTGTGCAGGGTCACATTGATTTGGGGCCTTGCGCCCATCAGAGCAACCCCCCAAGGCATCGCCGCTTGTACACCCTATGTGAGCGCGTGACTGGGTGCTGGCCTGTGTGTGTCTATACCTGCATACCGTATTTAGTGTGACTGAACGCGCTTCAGCAGTCAGCGCAATGGACAGTCACGCCCCGTCGCTGGTTGTGGGACGATGGCGCTTTAAGCGTCAAAGTGTCTACAGCCCTCCTGCAGATTTAGCTTTAGGTTTTTAGCTCCCAGTTAGGCTAAGGCTAGATTAGCAATCCATCAATCCAGCTAACCATGTAGGAAAATTAAAAAAAGAAAACAACGAAAAGCTTTTTCCTTAGAAAGCAAAGGAAATTACTATGCAGCTAGTACGGATTCTAATGCAAAGCTTGAAAAAGCATTTCAGTTTTACTACATAAAATATAAAAAATAGCTAAGGATATTGTCTAGAGGGATTCTATTTTTTCATTGGAAACCCTGCGCTAAGAAGCAGCTACTGACTAAATCCAGTAAGCAAACTGAAAATTTTGGATACCTTCTGAATCGATTCGTACGACACTTTCATTTACTGTAAGAAAGTGAATAATTATTTTATTTATTCTATGTCCTGTTAGAAGAGGAAAAAGGGAAGAGAGGAAAAGGAAGAGAGGGAAAATGAGCGAGAGAGATAAAGGGGAAGAAGAGGGAGATAGAGGGAAAGAAGAGGAAGAGAGGGGGAAGAGGAGAAAGAGAGAGGGGAAGAAGAGGGAGAGAGAGGGGAAGAAGAGGGAGAGAGAGGGGAAGAAGAGGGAGAGAGAGGGGAAGAAGAGGGAGAGAGAGAGGGGAAGAAGAGGGAGAGAGAGGGGAAGAAGAGGGAGAGAGAGGGGAAGGGGGAGAGAGGGGAAGAAGAGGGAGAGAGAGGGGAAGGGGGAGAGAGGGGAAGAAGAGGAAGAGAGAGGGGAAGAAGAGGGGGAAAGGAGAAAGAGGGGAAGCGAACGATAAAGAGTAGTAATAAAGAAGAGGGGAAAAATGATAACAGGCAGAGCAGAGCAGAAAAGAGGAAGAGCAGGAGCGTAAAAAGTGAAAATACAGGAAAAAAAGAGCGGGTAGCAAAGACAAGCTGCAGAACCTAACAGAAGCCGTAGAATCAATCAATAAAAAGTCAACAGAAACTCACAAGGCGAATGCGCCACCGAGCCGTCAGATGACGTGCCGGCGGCGGCGGCGGCGGCGGAACCGGGCGCAGCAGCGACGGTCAGAGTGGCTGGCACGGACAGCTGCTGTTGCGGATGCAGCGGCACAGCGCTGGTTGCGTTCGATAGGGTCAGGAAGCTACGACTGAGGGCGCTCACCCTTGCACACTTGCCAGCGCCGCCGCCGCCACCGCCGCTGCGGCCACTGCTGGACGTTGATGACAGAGAGCGAAGACAATCGGGTGGGAATCTGAAGAGAGATTGTGGGTTGAAGGATTCAGGCACTTGAAAAAGTGATTCAGGCACTCCCACAGAGGGGATTCAGGCACTCCTACAGGGGAGATTCAGGCACTCCTACAGAGGAGATTCAGGCACTCCTACAGGGGAGATTCAGGCACTCCTACAAAGGAGATTCAGGCACTCCTACAGAGGAGATTCAGGCACTCCTACAGGGGAGATTCAGGCACTCCTACAGAGGAGATTCAGGCACTCCTACAGGGGAGATTCAGGCACTCCTACAGAGGAGATTCAGGCACTCCTACAGAGGAGATTCAGGCACTCCTACAAAGGAGATTCAGGCACTCCACGGTAGTTCAATGTATTCTTAGAATGGGGTTGAACGTGAACAGTTAACAAGAGTTTCAATTTTTTTAATCAATGTAGGCACCATGCTGCGCAATACACTTTGCGTAGCGCTCCCTCAGCTTGACGATGCCAGCTCGGTAGAAGCTTGAAGATTTTTCGGTGAACCAGGTGTTCACTGTGGTGATCAGTTCTTCATCAGTCGAAAATTTTCGGCCACGTAGGTCTCGCTTCAGATTCGAGAACAGGAAATAGTCAGACGGTGCCAAGTCTGGACTGTAGGCTGGGTGGTTTAGCTCCTCGAATCCGCATCTGCGAATGGCAGCAGTTGCAACCCGAGAATTGTGCACTGGAGCGTTGTCGTGCAACAACAGCACCCCAGAGGTGAGCTTGCCTCGCCGCTCGGTCTTAATGGCAGCTCGCAGTCGAGTCAGCAGCTCTGCATAATACTCACCAGTGACCGTCATCTTGTGCGGCAGAAAGTAGTGGGTAGTACTATGAGTAGTGGGCTGTCGCAGTCCCAGAAAACAGTCATCATGACCTTCCCTGCCGACCGTGACAGTCGAGGGCGCACTGGCAAACAGTCACCGTGTCCCAGCCAGACACGAGCTTCAGCCTGGGTCTCAGGGTCGTAGTGATGAATCCATGTCTCATCACCCGTGACCAAGCGATGAAGAAAAGCTTCCTCATTTGCCTGCATCAGGTTCAGCAGGGAGGTTGAGCAGGAAACTCGGTCAGCCTGCTGCTGGGCCGACAAAGTTTTAGGCACCCACTTGGTGGTCACCTTGCGCATCAGCAGCTGATCATGCAGGATTGTGTGCACTGACCCAACTGAGATGCCCAGTGACTCAGCTAACTGAGCAATGGTTACTCGTCGATCTTCTTCTACCATGGTGCGTGCAGCAGCCACACTCTCCTCATTGACGGCTGTCCTTGGTCCTCCAGGCCGGGGCTGGTCCTCCAGCGACTGCCGTCCATGCTTCACTTCGCGCACCCAGTTATAAACGGTGGCAGTGGATGGCGCATTGGGTCCATACATTGCTCGCAAGCGCTCATCTATTTCTTTGCCAGTCTTGCCTTCCAGCACAAGAAATTCGATGACTGACCTGTATTTGATTCTTTCCATTTTTGCTAACTATTGGGGGTATGAAGTTTGCTCTGCTGTTGTCAGAAAAGTACCAATGCTTTCAAAGCGAAATCATACAATTCTTAATCACAAATAACGATTTGTTTATGGGTGAAATCTCAGACTCCTAGCTGAGTTGTAAGTGCCCGAGTCTAAAAATACATTGAATCACCTAGTACAAAGGAGATTCAGGCACTCCTACAGAGGAGATTCAGGCACTCCTACAGAGGAGATTCAGGCACTCCTACAGAGGAGATTCAGGCACTCCTACACAGGAGATTCAGGCACTCCTAAAGTACATTCAGAGAACCCAGACCTTCGTTCAACCGAACGCCGTTTTATGGTGTCCTCGTCGGCATCTTTGGGCTCGAGCTCGTAGCTCATCTTGTAGAACAGGTCGTCAAGGGCCTGCTGGTTCTGGCTGGTATCGTCAAGCTCGGTCAGGTTCAGGTCGCCCATGGGGTCGATTGACTGCGCGTGGTGGGATGGGAGATTGGCAATTAGGGAAAAAACTCGGAGACTGACAGGTTTCTGGTGAATCTGGGTGAACCTGGTCATACACCCGGTGAACCTGGTCATACACCCGGTGAACATGGTTTAAGACCCGGTGAACCTGGTCATACACCCGGTGAACATGGTTTAAGACTCGGTGAACCTGCTCATAGACCCGGTGAACCTGCTCATAGACCCGGTGAACCTGCTCATAGACCCGGTGAACCTGCTCATAGACCCAGTCAACCTGGTTTTAGACCCGGTGAACCTGGTTATAGACCCGGTGAACCTGCTCATAGACCCGGTGAACCTGCTCATAGACCCGGTGAACCTGCTCATAGACCCAGTGAACCTGGTTATAGACTCGGTGAACCTTGTTAAAGAACCCAAGCTAAAACCAATTGGCACCAGAAAACCAGAGAAAAAAAATAAAAAACACAATAAATCACCACCTGCAGACCTGAACAAACTTCTGTATATCGGGCACCTCCCGCAGCTCGTACGGCGTGCCTTTGGCTCTGAACAGATCATCGATTCGTTCCGCTAGCTGACGATACCGATAGAATGGTATCAGAACGGTGGCATCGGCCTCGGCGTCGCAGAGCAGCCCGGACGAGGTCGAAGGCTCCTCCTTCTCTCTGGCGCGATTGATTTCAATAATTCGAAAGATGCAGCTGAGGTGGTAGCGAAGATTCGGGACGCAGGCGGTGGACAGAGAGCGGAGCAGTTCGTCGTATTTGGCCAGACTGTTGCTGTTGCTGACCAGCTCCTGGGTGAGATGGACGATGAGATTAATAGTCAGTGAGTCAGTTTTTAAGGGGGTGAGATTGAATGAGACCATGGTGAGACTCTTTCAAAAGACAGTGAGATTAAGTGAGACAACTGTGAGATTCGTTTTAAACAGGGTGAGATTGAATGAGGCGATGGTGAGACTCTTTCAAAAGACAGTGAGATTAAGTGACACAGCTGTGAGATTCGTTTTAAACAGGGTGAGATTGAATGAGACCATGGTGAGATTAAGTGACACAGCTGTGAGATTCGTTTTAAACAGGGTGAGATTGAATGAGACCATGGTGAGATTAAGTGACACAGCTGTGAGATTCGTTTTAAACAGGGTGAGATTGAATGAGACCATGGTGAGATTAAGTGACACAGCTGTGAGATTCGTTTTAAACAGGGTGAGATTGAATGAGACCATGGTGAGATTAAGTGACACAGCTGTGAGATTCGTTTTAAACAGGGTGAGATTGAATGAGACCATGGTGAGATTAAGTGACACAGCTGTGAGATTCGTTTTAAACAGGGTGAGATTGAATGAGACCATGGTGAGATTAAGTGACACAGCTGTGAGATTCGTTTAAAACAGGGTGAGATTAAGTGAGACAGCTGTGAGATTCGTTTTAAATGAGGGTGAAATTGAATGAGACCATGGTGAGACTCGTTCAAGAGACAGTGAGATTTAGTGAGACAACTGTGAGATTCGTTTTAAATCATTCAAAAAGCAGTCAAAAAACAAAAAAAACTTTTTATAATAAGTTTAGCTAACCTGCATCTGCTGGAGAAAAGAATTTTCTCGACCATTTTTGATCAGCTTCCAGGAGTGCTGCAGACGGATGTACTGTACAGAAGAGTTCACAAACACGCTGTCTAAGGCGGCAAGGCCTAGGAAGTTGTTCAGATCGCGAAAGTGCTTCATTATCTGTATTGGGTATGAGGGGGAACCGTATAGGCATTCGCATTGATATAATCACCATAAAAAGTGTTAAAAAAGTGCCCCAGAATTTTAAGCGTCTTTGGGATTTCAAATGTACATTTTTTTCATAAAAATATAGTCATAAATTCTCTTCCTGAAGAATCCTAATTGCAGGTTATAGATCCCCTTAAAGACTTTCCATCAAAATCCCCTTTGAAATAATCCCCTTGAATTAGCGTCCTTAACAATCCCCCTCGAAAAAACAATACCCGTTAAAAAAATCGCCTTAAATAATACCCCTTAAAGAATTGCCCTCAATAATACCCCATTGAAGAATCACCTTCAATAATAACCCCTTGAAGAATCGCCCTCAATAATACCCCCTTGAAGAATCGCCCTCAATAATACCCCCTTGAAGAATCGCCCTCAATAATACCCCCTTGAAGAATCGCCCTCAATAATACCCCTTAAAGAATTGCCCTCAATAATACCCCATTGAAGAATCACCTTCAATAATAACCCCTTGAAGAATCGCCCTCAATAATACCCCTTGAAGAATCGCCCTCAATAATACCCCCTTGAAGAATCGCCCTCAATAATACCCCCTTGAAGAATCGCCCTCAATAATACCCCTTAAAGAATCGCCCTCAATAATACCCCCTTGAAGAATCGCCCTCAAAAATTGCTCCACAACAAATATACTCGTAAAAAAACTACTACAGTTACCTCGTAGATCCTCAGCAACACTTGACGCCTCTCCTCTAGATTAGGCGTACACAGGATGTTGCTGCAGCACCACCAGGTCAGGCGATTTGTGTAGCGAATCAGAGCGTGCACATTTGGCGCTTTTAACTGCTTCTCGTTAGTCTTCATCCAATTAGCCGTGACCAGCTCCCAGGATTGGATCCGCTGGTACAGGCTGAACATGTGCAGAGTGATTTGCCTAGCCAACTCCAACGGGTGCAGCGTCATGAGGTTGAACTCGCGCGGATCGGTGGTTGTGTGCCATAGAACTTCGGGGCAGTCTGCTTCCGTTGGTTTTGACAACGTTGACTGAGTTGGCTCGCCTCTGCAGCGTCTGTGTGAAATGTGAGGGATGATTCTCATGGAAATTAAAGATGATTATCATGGACATTGAAGATGATTATCATGGATATTGAAGATGATTCTCATAGAGATTGAAGATTATTCTCATGGAGATTGAGAATGATTCTTATGGAGATTGATAATGATTGTCATGGAGATTGATAATGATTCTCATGGAGATTGATAATGATTCTCATGGGGATTGATAATGATTCTCATGGAGATTGATAATGATTGTCATGGAGATTGATAATGATTGTCATGGAGATTGATAATGATTGTCATGGAGATTGATAATGATTGTCATGGAGATTGATAATGATTGTCATGGAGATTGATAATGATTGTCATGGAGATTGATAATGATTCTCATGGAGATTGATAATGATTGTCATGGAGATTGATAATGATTCTCATGGAGATTGATAATGATTGTCATGGAGATTGATAATGATTGTCATGGAGATTGATAATGATTGTCATGGAGATTGATAATGATTGTCATGGAGATTGATAATGATTGTCATGGAGATTGATAATGATTGTCATGGAGATTGATAATGATTGTCATGGAGATTGATAATGATTCTCATGGAGATTGATAATGATTGTCATGGAGATTGATAATGATTCTCATGGAGATTGATAATGATTCTCATGGAGATTGATAATGATTCTCATGGAGATTGAAAATTATTCTCATGGAGATTGATAATGACTCTCATGGAGATTGATAATGATTGTCATGGAGATTGATAATGATTCTCATGGAGATTAATAATGATTCTCATGGAGATTGATAATGATTCTCATGGAGATTGAAAATGATTCTCATGGAGATTGATAATGACTCTCATGGAGATTGATAATGATTCTCATGGAGATTGATAATGATTGTCATGGAGATTGATAATGATTCTTATGGAGATTGATAATGATTGTCATGGAGATTGATAATGATTCTCATGGAGATTGATAATGATTGTCATGGAGATTGATAATGATTGTTATGGAGATTGATAATGATTGTCATGGAGATTGATAATGATTCTCATGGAGATTGATAATGATTTTCATGGAGATTGATAATGATTCTCATGAAGATTGAAAATGATTCTCATGGAGATTGATAATGATTCTCATGGAGATTGATAATGATTGTCATGGAGATTGATAATGATTGTCATGGAGACTGATAATGATTTTCATGGAGATTGATAATGATTCTGATGAAGATTGATAATGATTCGTATGGAGATTGATAATGATTCTCATGGAGATTGAAAATGACTCTCATGGAGATTGAAGATTATTCTCATGGAGATTGAGAATGATTCTTATGGAGATTGATAATGATTGTCATGGAGATTGATAATGATTCTCATGGAGATTGATAATGATTCTCATGGGGATTGATAATGATTCTCATGGAGATTGATAATGATTGTCATGGAGATTGATAATGATTGTCATGGAGATTGACAATGATTGTCATGGAGATTGATAATGATTGTCATGGAGATTGATAATGATTGTCATGGAGATTGATAATGATTGTCATGGAGATTGATAATGATTGTCATGGAGATTGATAATGATTCTCATGGAGATTGATAATGATTGTCATGGAGATTGATAATGATTCTCATGGAGATTGATAATGATTCTCATGGAGATTGATAATGATTCTCATGGAGATTGAAAATTATTCTCATGGAGATTGATAATGACTCTCATGGAGATTGATAATGATTGTCATGGAGATTGATAATGATTCTCATGGAGATTGATAATGATTCTCATGGAGATTGATAATGATTCTCATGGAGATTGAAAATGATTCTCATGGAGATTGATAATGACTCTCATGGAGATTGAAGATGATTCTCATGGAGATTGATAATGACTCTCATGGAGATTGATAATGATTCTCATGGAGATTGATAATGATTGTCATGGAGATTGATAATGATTCTTATGGAGATTGATAATGATTGTCATGGAGATTGATAATGATTCTCATGGAGATTGATAATGATTGTCATGGAGATTGATAATGATTGTTATGGAGATTGATAATGATTGTCATGGAGATTGATAATGATTCTCATGGAGATTGATAATGATTCTCATGGAGATTGATAATGATTCTCATGAAGATTGAAAATGATTCTCATGGAGATTGATAATGATTCTCATGGAGATTGATAATGATTGTCATGGAGATTGATAATGATTGTCATGGAGACTGATAATGATTTTCATGGAGATTGATAATGATTCTGATGAAGATTGATAATGATTCGTATGGAGATTGATAATGATTCTCATGGAGATTGAAAATGACTCTCATGGAGATTGAAGATTATTCTCATGGAGATTGAGAATGATTCTTATGGAGATTGATAATGATTGTCATGGAGATTGATAATGATTCTCATGGAGATTGATAATGATTCTCATGGGGATTGATAATGATTCTCATGGAGATTGATAATGATTGTCATGGAGATTGATAATGATTGTCATGGAGATTGACAATGATTGTCATGGAGATTGATAATGATTGTCATGGAGATTGATAATGATTGTCATGGAGATTGATAATGATTGTCATGGAGATTGATAATGATTGTCATGGAGATTGATAATGATTCTCATGGAGATTGATAATGATTGTCATGGAGATTGATAATGATTCTCATGGAGATTGATAATGATTCTCATGGAGATTGATAATGATTCTCATGGAGATTGAAAATGATTCCCATGGAGATTGATAATGACTCTCATGGAGATTGAAGATGATTTTCATGGAGATTGATAATGATTCTCATGGAGATTGAAAATGATTCCCATGGAGATTGATAATGACTCTCATGGAGATTGAAGATGATTTTCATGGAGATTGATAATGATTGTCATGGAGATTGATAATGATTCTTATGGAGATTGATAATGATTGTCATGGAGATTGATAATGATTCTCATGGAGATTGATAATGATTGTCATGGAGATTGATAATGATTCTCATGGAGATTGAAAATTATTCTCATGGAGATTGATAATGACTCTCATGGAGATTGATAATGATTGTCATGGAGATTGATAATGATTCTCATGGAGATTGATAATGATTCTCATGGAGATTGATAATGATTCTCATGGAGATTGAAAATGATTCCCATGGAGATTGATAATGACTCTCATGGAGATTGAAGATGATTTTCATGGAGATTGATAATGATTGTCATGGAGATTGATAATGATTCTTATGGAGATTGATAATGATTGTCATGGAGATTGATAATGATTCTCATGGAGATTGATAATGATTGTCATGGAGATTGATAATGATTCTCATGGAGATTGATAATGATTCTCATGGAGATTGATAATGATTGTCATGGAGATTGATAATGATTCTCATGGAGATTGATAATGATTGTCATGGAGATTGATAATGATTCTCATGGAGATTGATAATGATTCTCATGGAGATTGATAATGATTCTCATGGAGATTGAAAATTATTCTCATGGAGATTGATAATGACTCTCATGGAGATTGATAATGATTGTCATGGAGATTGATAATGATTCTCATGGAGATTGATAATGATTCTCATGGAGATTGATAATGATTCTCATGGAGATTGAAAATGATTCCCATGGAGATTGATAATGACTCTCATGGAGATTGAAGATGATTTTCATGGAGATTGATAATGATTGTCATGGAGATTGATAATGATTCTTATGGAGATTGATAATGATTGTCATGGAGATTGATAATGATTCTCATGGAGATTGATAATGATTGTCATGGAGATTGATAATGATTCTCATGGAGATTGATAATGATTCTCATGGAGATTGATAATGATTCTCATGGAGATTGAAAATTATTCTCATGGAGATTGATAATGACTCTCATGGAGATTGATAATGATTGTCATGGAGATTGATAATGATTCTCATGGAGATTGATAATGATTCTCATGGAGATTGATAATGATTCTCATGGAGATTGATAATGACTCTCATGGAGATTGAAGATGATTTTCATGGAGATTGATAATGATTCTTATGGAGATTGAAGATGATTTTCATGGAGATTGAAAATGATTCTCATGGAGATTGATAATGATTTTCATGGAGATTGAAGATGATTTTTATGGAGATTGATAATGATTCTCATGGAGATTGATAATGATTCTCATGAAGATTGATAATGATTCTTATGGAGATTGATAATGATTCTCATAGAGATTGAAGATGATTATCATGGAGATTGAAGATGATTCTCAAAGAGATTAAAGACATTCTCATGGAGATTGATAATGATTCTCATAGAGATTAAAGATATTCTCATGGAGATTGAAGATAATTCTCATGGAGATTGAAGATGATTCTCATTAAGATTTAAGGTGATTATCATGGAGAATAAAGACGATTATCATGAAGATTGAAGCCGATTCTAATGAAAATTCAAGGCGACTCTAGAATAAATGCGATTTTCATAGAGATTACAGGCCACTCCTATATACGGAGAGTTGAAAGAGATTTCCAGCTGCATTGTTGATAATAAAAAATGCCTAATACAATGCCTAGGTGATTCAATGTATTTTTAGACTCGGGCACTTACAACTCAGCTAGGAGTCTGAGATTTCACCCATAAACAAATCGTTATTTGTGATTAAGAATTGTATGATTTCGCTTTGAAAGCATTGGTACTTTTCTGACAACAGCAGAGCAAACTTCATACCCCCAATAGTTAGCAAAAATGGAAAGAATCAAATACAGGTCAGTCATCGAATTTCTTGTGCTGGAAGGCAAGACTGGCAAAGAAATAGATGAGCGCTTGCGAGCAATGTATGGACCCAATGCGCCATCCACTGCCACCGTTTATAACTGGGTGCGCGAAGTGAAGCATGGACGGCAGTCGCTGGAGGACCAGCCCCGGCCTGGAGGACCAAGGACAGCCGTCAATGAGGAGAGTGTGGCTGCTGCACGCACCATGGTAGAAGAAGATCGACGAGTAACCATTGCTCAGTTAGCTGAGTCACTGGGCATCTCAGTTGGGTCAGTGCACACAATCCTGCATGATCAGCTGCTGATGCGCAAGGTGACCACCAAGTGGGTGCCTAAAACTTTGTCGGCCCAGCAGCAGGCTGACCGAGTTTCCTGCTCAACCTCCCTGCTGAACCTGATGCAGGCAAATGAGGAAGCTTTTCTTCATCGCTTGGTCACGGGTGATGAGACATGGATTCATCACTACGACCCTGAGACCCAGGCTGAAGCTCGTGTCTGGC
>CATNEM010000094.1:1415000-1437500 GCA_950096795.1 Macrostomum cliftonense | reverse complement strand
ATCAGTCATTAGGAATCCCAATCATTTATTCAGAATCTCAATCAGTCATTAGGAATCTGTGACATTGTTCAATGTTCTATTTAGTGTCAGTTATTTATTATTAGTGTATGCAAGCGCTGGTGCGACTATCATTTCATTGGTTGAGTGTTTCAGTGCGCGTGCACTGCGCAGTGTAGTTTTGTTTGCGTCTCTCGCGTGGCTAGCTTGGGGGGGTTTGGTCTGTCTGGCCCAACCCTACCTTCCTTAAGTCTTAGGGTTAAAATCAATAAACGCGATGTTATATAAAGAGCCCAATTTTAGAATATGGCTCACTGACTCATTCTGCACTCAATTACAAGCCACTAGCCTTCAATTTATTACAATGGCGACGAGCACCGCGCTGGGTGGAATTCCAATTCTCTCGGCCAACACCAACATTGAGGTCTGGCTAGAACGGCTCGACCACTACTTCACTTGCAAAGAAGTGAAGGAAGAAGCAAAAGTGGCTACACTCGTCACTGCTATTGGCGAGGAAGCGTACACCGTGCTACGAAATCTGTGCCTGCCTGCGAAGGTCTCCGATAAGTCGCTGGCGCAGCTGACCAAGATCCTGCAGGACCACTACTCACCGAAGCCGTCCGAGCTGGCAGCCAGATTTCGCTTCCAGCGTCGCCTTCAGCAGCCCGGCGAGAGCCTTGCCGAGTTCGTTGCCAGCCTGAAGGCCCTGTCGAGCCACTGCAACTTCGGTGCTACCCCGTGCGAGCACTGCAACTTCGGCGGCACCCTGGAGGAGCGACTGCGGGACCAGCTCGTCTTCGGCCTGCACAGCGACGCCTACCGAGTGAAGCTGCTGGAGGAGAGAAACCCCACCTTCAACTCGCTGCAGGAGAGAATTCTCTCGCTCGAAGCAGCCGAGCGGTCATCACTGGAGATGGCGCAGAAGTCGGCGGCACCGGTGGCCCAGCTGCGCGCCTCGGCTGGCCAGCAGTACAAGCGCCACGGACCCAAGCCAGCATCCGATGGCTCGCAGCAACGCAAAGGCGGAGGCAGCACCGGCAGAGGTGGAGCCGGCAGTGGCGGCAACGTCGGCGGCAGCTGTGCGAGCTGCGGTGGTGCTCACAGCCGCCAGCAGTGCAAGCTGCGCAACGCAAAGTGTCACGCGTGCGGCAAGACGGGCCACATCCGCAACGTATGTCGCTCAGCCAAGCTGCATCTGCTGCAAGAATCGACACCGCCGCCGCCGGAAGCGTCCGCACAGCTGCCGATCTTTGCCGTCCATCCGTCCGGCAGCAATGCGGGCCCGACAGTGCAGCTGCAGGTCAACGGCCAGCCGTGCCGGTTCGTCATCGACACGGGCTCCGCCGTCACGCTGATGCCCGAGTTTCTGCAGCTCAAGCTTCTACCGCGGCTCTCGATGTCACCGTCCGGGGCTGTCCTGCGCACCTTCACCAACGAGAGGTTCCGCGCCCTCGGCCAGGCGTCGGTCTCCGTCCAGCACGACGGTCAGCAGCTGCAATTGCCCCTGCTGGTCGTCAAGCACGGCGACACGGCCCTGCTCGGCCGTGACTGGCTGGCCAAACTCCGGCTGGACTGGCCAGGCATCATGGCGCAGGTCCACGCCGTCTCCGCCTCCGACGACATCGGCGACATCGTCAAGGAGTTCGCGCCAGTCTTCGAGGACGGCCTGGGCGAGTTCCGGCACGGCCAGGTCCGACTTCAGGTCTCCGACGACGCTCAGCCGAGGTTCTTCAAGGCGCGGCCGGTCCCGTACGCGCTACGCGAGCGCGTCGACGCCGAGCTGCAGCGCATGGAGTCCTGCGGCATCATCACCGCCGTCAAGCACAGCGACTGGGCTGCGCCGATCGTGCCGGTCGTCAAGAAGGACGGCAGCGTTCGGATCTGCGGCGACTACAAGTTGACCTACAACGCGGCGAGCAGGCCGGAGCACTACCCGCTGCCCCGCATCGAGGACCTCTTCGCCAAGCTCGGCGGCGGCTGCAAGTGGACCAAGCTCGACCTGTCCAACGCCTTCTTGCAGCTTCCGCTGGCCGACGACAGCAAGGCGTTTCTCAGCATCAACACGCCCAGAGGCCTCTTCCAGGTCAACCGCCTGCCATTCGGCATCACCAGCGCCAGCGCGATCTTCCAACGCACCCTGGACACCCTGCTGGGGGATCTGGACGCCGTCCAGGTCTTCGTCGACGACATCCTGGTCACCGGCGGCACCCTGCAGCAGCACAAGAAGAACCTGGCGTCCGTCCTGCGGCGCTTGCAGGACGCGGGCCTGCGACTCAACAAGGAGAAGTGCCAGTTTTTCAAGGATTCGGTCGAGTACCTCGGCCATCGGATCGACGCCAGCGGCCTCAGCCCACTGCCGGATCGAGTCGCCGCCGTCCAGGACGCGCCGGCGCCCAAAGACGTCAGCCAGCTGCGCTCATTTCTCGGGATGCTGGCGCAGTACTGCAAGTTCCTGCCCAACCTGTCCGCAGTCCTGGCGCCGCTCCACCGGCTCCTGGCCAAGAACGCGCGCTGGTCGTGGGAGACGCCGCAGCAACAGGCATTCGCCAAGGCCAAGCGGCTGCTGCTGGAGTCTCCGGTTCTCGTGCACTACAACCCGGACCTGCCGCTGCGCCTGGAGTGCGACGCCTCTCCCTACGGCCTGGGCGTCGTTCTGACGCACCGCATCGGCGACAAGGACTGCGCGGTCGCCTTCGCCAGCCGCAGCCTGACAGCGGCGCAGCGCGGCTACTCCCAGCTGGACAGGGAGGCGCTGGCCATCATGTTCGGCCTGCACCGGTTCCACCAGTTTCTCTATGGCCGGCGGTTCACCATCGTCACGGACCACCTACCGCTGCTGGGTCTGCTCGGCGAGCGCAAGGGCATCCTGGCGCACGCGGCCGCCCGGATGCAGCGCTGGGCCATCCGGCTGGCGAGCTACGACTACACGCTGGAGTTCCGGCCGACTGAGAAGCACGCCAACTGCGACTCGCTCTCGCGGCTGCCGCTGCCGCACCTGTTCGAGGAGGAGGCGGCCGTCAACTCGCTGCTGCTCGACGAGGGCTCCGGGTCGGCCATCACTGCGCCGACTGTGGCTCGGCACACGCGGACGGACGCCGCACTCGGTCGGGTGCTCCGCTGCCTGCAGACCGGCGCGCCCATCGGCGCCGACCTGAGCGACTTCGCCCGGCGGCAATCGGAGCTGTCGGTGGACCAAGGCTGCGTACTGTGGGGGGCCCGGGTCGTCGTGCCGGCCGCGCTGCGTCAACAAGTGATCAGGGAGCTGCACGAGGCGCATCCCGGCATCAGCAGAATGCGCGCCCTGGCCCGCAGCTACGTGTGGTGGCCGGGCATCGACAGCGATCTGGAGGCCGCGGCCAAGTCCTGCCGCACCTGCCAGCTCAACCAGCCCGACCCGCCCAAGGCGCCGGTGCAGCCGTGGCCGTTCCCGTCCGAGCCGTGGGAGCGCCTGCACATTGATTTCGCCGGCCCGGTCGAAGGCCACACGTACCTGGTGGTGGTCGACGCGCACAGCAAGTGGCCGGAGGTTCAGCGGATGCGCGGCACAACGTCGGCGGCCACCATCGCGACGCTGCGGGAGATGTTCGCGCGCCAAGGCATCCCTCGCACCCTGGTGTCCGACAACGGGTCGCAGTTCGCCTCCGCTGAGTTCGCCGAGTTCACCCGGGCCAACGGCATCCGTCACGTGTTCTCCGCGCCGTTCCATCCCGCAACCAACGGCCAGGCCGAGAGGTTCGTGCAAGTCCTGAAGCGGCACCTGCTCAAGAGCGGCCACTCTGACGTCGAGCTGCAGCGACTGCTGCTCAGCTACCGCAACACCCCGCACAGCATCAGCGGCGTCGCCCCCAGCCAGCTGCTCATCGGCCGACGGCTTCGCTGCCGCCTCGACCTCCTGGCGCCGTCGCTGACCGAGGACGTTCAACAGCGGCAAGAGCGGCAGCTCCAAGGACAACGGCCGGCTCGGGAGTTCCAGCCGGGCGACCGTGTCCTCTTCCGCGACTACAGCGCCGGCGCGAGGGCCGGCGACGCGCAACGCTGGGCTCCGGGCGTCGTCACGAGCGCCGGCACGAGCGCCGGCCGGCCGCAACTGCACCGTCGACTCGGGGCGCGGCCAGCACTTCCGGCACGCCGATCAGCTGGTGGCGGCCCGCGCTGATTTCGCCGCCGCCGTCCCGACTTGGCCTGCTGCTGACGACGGCGCCGCCCCGAGCGAGATCGGCGCGCGCACCACCGACACCGCAGCCGCCGCCGCCACTGCTGGCGAGGCGGCAACCGACACCGACGTCGAACCTGCGAGCGGTGCGCGACTCGAGCCCGGCACTCCTCGGCGGTACCCTGAGAGTTCGAGGCCCACCTGAGAGACTTCAGCTGTGAGGGGGGAAACTGACTCAGGGGGAAGGTGTGACATTGTTCAATGTTCTATTTAGTGTCAGTTATTTATTATTAGTGTATGCAAGCGCTGGTGCGACTATCATTTCATTGGTTGAGTGTTTCAGTGCGCGTGCACTGCGCAGTGTAGTTTTGTTTGCGTCTCTCGCGTGGCTAGCTTGGGGGGGTTTGGTCTGTCTGGCCCAACCCTACCTTCCTTAAGTCTTAGGGTTAAAATCAATAAACGCGATGTTATATAAAGAGCCCAATTTTAGAATATGGCTCACTGACTCATTCTGCACTCAATTACAAGCCACTAGCCTTCAATTTATTACAGAATCCCAATCATTTATTCAGAATCCCAATCAGTCATTAGGAATCCCAATCATTTATTCAGAATCCCAATCAGTCATTAGGAATCCCAATCATTTATTCAGAATCCCAATCAGTCATTAGGAATCCCAATCATTCATTCAGAATCCCAATCAGTCATTAGGAATCCTAATCATTTATTCAGAATCTCAATCAGTCATTAGGAATCCCAATCATTTATTCAGAATCCCAATCAGTCATTAGGAATCCCAATCATTTATTCAGAATCTTAATCAGTCATTAGGAATCCCAATCAGTCATTAGGAATCCCAATCATTTATTCAGAATCTCAATCAGTCATTAGGAATCCCAATCAATCATTCAGAATCCCAATCAGTCATTAGGAATCCCAATCATTTATTCAGAATCCCGATCAGTCATTAGGAATCCCAATCATTTATTCAGAATCCCAATCAGTCATTAGGAATCCCAATCAATCATTCAGAATCCCAATCAGTCATTAGGAATCTTAATCATTTATTCAGAATCCCAATAAGTCATTAGGAATCCCAACCATTTATTCAGAATCCCAATCAGTCATTAGGAATCTTAATCATTTATTTAGAATCTTAATCAGTCATTAGGAATCCCAATCATTTATTCAGAATCCCAATCAGTCATTAGGAATCCCAATTATTTATTCAGAATCCCAATCAGTCATTAGGAATCCCAATCATTTATTCAGAATCCCAATCAGTCATTAGGAATCCCAATCATTTATTCAGAATCTCAATCAGTCATTAGGAATCCCAATCATTTATTCAGAATCCCAATCAGTCATTAGAAATCCCAACCATTTATTCAGAATCCCAATCAGTCATTAGGAATCCCAATCATTTATTCAGAATCTCAATCAGTCATTAGGAATCCCAATCATTTATTCAGAATCCCAATCAGTCATTAGGAATCCCAATCATTTATTCAGAATCTCAATCAGTCATTAGGAATCCCAATCATTTATTCAGAATCCCAATCAGTCATTAGGAATCCCAATCATTTATTCAGAATCTCAATCAGTCATTAGGAATCCCAATCATTTTTTCAGAATCTCAATCAGTCATTAGGAATCCCAATCAGTCATTAAGAGTCCTAATCGTTAATCAGTCAATCCTTATTTCACATTTAAAATCCCAATTAAATTTAATAATCCTAATATAGATTTAGAATCCCAATACTTTAAATAGAATCCCATTGGTACGTGTCCATCAATCAATTTTTATCTTTGCACTGTGCAGTTGGCAAAGAGCCCAATACTATAAAAGAACTTCTAAACCAGTTAAAAGAGCGGTATTAAATGCAGCCGTGAAAATCTTGGGATACAATCTGGGACCCATTGAACTTTATAAAACCGACTAAGCTACACATCCCTCCCTGCACTACCGTTAATAACTTTTGACTATGCTACATTGGCGAGATGTAGTGCAGTAACTGGAACTATATAGCGTATTAAGCGGTTATCTGTCTGCGTCTAAAAGCAGCAAGTTCCACTCCAGGGCAGCTTTTAGCAAGCGGGAAAGCGTCTAGAAAAGTTTACCGGCCGGTTTGGGTAGAAACTAAGGGTATGAAATTCTGTGCAAGCTCTAGACAAACCGCCCAACAGTGCATTCTTACGGCAAACCTCCCCCCTAAAACACTAGCGAACTGATAAAGTTATATCCCTGCAGACATAATTGATCTAGACAATAGTCATTGTGTAGATCATAGACACACATGATTGATCTAGACAATTTTCATCTACACACATGATTGATCTAGACAATAGTCATCTACAACCATGATTGATCTAGACAATAGTCATCTACAATCATGATTGATCTAAACAACTGTCATCTACAATCATGATTGATCTAGACAAAAGTAATCTACAAACATGATTGAATTAGACAATTGTCATATACAAAAATCATTGATCTAGACAATAGGCATCTACACACATGATTGATCTAGACAATAGTCATTGTGTAGATCATAGACACACATGATTGATCTAGACAATTGTCATCTACATATATGACTAATCTAGACAATAGTCATCTACACACATGATTGATCTAGACAATTGTCATCTACACACATGATTGATCTAGACAATTGTCATCTACACACCGAATAAACTAAAACAACCAATCAACACACAAATAAACGTATCAAGCACGAACCATCATCAGGACTGGTGGCAGCGGCCCCGTCAGCGGCGGCAGCGGCGGACTGGCCTGACGACCCGGCATAGTCCAGCACGCAGAACCGGTGCTGCACCAAATGTACAACCCGTTTCAGTTTGAATTCCTCGCGCAGACCCAACGCTTTGGCGCAGGCTTTCAACACAAACAGTCTATTGTTGAATAGGCAAACTCGGCGCTCGCGAAACCTTCCACAGCTGCCGCCGCCGCGATGCTCTAGATGCCACAAGCTGGCGTCCCGATAGAAGACGCAACACTTGGGTCTGGCGTCGATTTCAACAGCCGATCGAGTAGCCTGACGCAGCTGGGCCAACTTCTTCGAGCACTGCCTATCAGGATGCCCGGCGTCCGGAGCTCGAACCGAATTGTGACAGAACAATCTGGACGCTAGGGGACTCAACGGGCGGCACCAGCAATCGGAGGCACGGAGACAGTCGGGGACAGTCAATGCCGACTTATCGACAAATTCGGCAAGAAGAGTGTCGATCTTGTGCTTGGCGGACACCAATATAGATCGGCACTGTTTGATAGCGTCTCGATCTTCAGCATAGGACGCCGAGTCATCTGTACTAACGGACACGGCAGACTGATCGTCCTCATCTAAATTGCCAATAGCAGAACGAGAATCTGCCGGACTTTGAGGCGCGCGTAGTCGCTCAAAATGCGCCAGAATTCGATCGTAGAACAGGAAATGACCAACCGGTACTAGAAGCAGATTTGGTAGCAAATATCGACAGGCCAGTAGCAGACAGTTACGAGTTTCTGTTGTTGTATTGTTGACGTTGACGCGATCTAAACAACTGGCGTCTGTTGACTGTTCTAAGAAATCGGACCCAGATGCTGCTGACACGGAGACAAGATCTAGGGACGAGAAGAGGTAGTGCTGAGCCTGCTGCTGCTGCTGCTGCTGCTGACGCCTTCTTGAGTAAGCATTCTGCTGATGCGAGGCGGCGGCTACTAGCCTGACAAGGCAGCGCTGTTCAATTAATCTACCCAAAGATTGGTACTTCTCTTGCACTGTTGGATTGCTCAGTAGGCTGAACAGCCGTTCCGTGCAGCGAGGGTCCAGCACGTCCTTGAGGGGGGAGAAGAGTGGATTTGAAAGGGAGCCGTTCAAAATTAGAATTTTGTAGGGCGGGATCAAGAAGGGACTCTTATAGGGGGCGGATCGAGAGGGGATTCTTATAGGGGGCGGATCAAGAGGGGATTCTTATAGGGGGCGGATCGAGAAGGGATTCTTATAGGGGGCGGATCGAGAGGGGAGATTCTTATAGAATGCAGATAAGATAGCAATAATTATTGGTTACTCAAACCGGTTTCAAACAAACAGAACAATAAAAAGTGAATCAACCAGTAACCAGCCTCACCTGAGCATACTTGGCGAAGCTATCAAAGTGACCCTCCTCAGCTAATTCATAGAAACAGTGCCCAATAGGCGGCTTGTCGGTGACATTCCGACTATCGTCCAGAGCCGCAAACAGCAACGAGGCGCACTCGGTTACAGACGAGATTGAACCGAATATCGTGTCGATATCGGGCGAGCTCGTACTTAATTCGGCTAGCGGCTGTTTAAACAGCCGGCAAACTATTTGTAGTTGCCGAGTGAAAGTCTCTTCAAAGTAGAGCAGCTCATTGACGCCTTGTCGGTATTCTTTCGGCAGAGTCCACACGTACTCAGCGTCGAGAAGCTGCTGCTGCTGCTGCTGCTGTTGTTGTTGCTGTTGTTGCAGAGAAGAAGACGTCGACGAGAAGAATGTGTCCACAACAATCTGCGCGAAAGAGAAGTGAATTTTCCAGCGATTTCTATTAGAAGAAGAAGAATGTGACGATTTGTCTTTTTTCTTGTCAGTCTTCTTCTTTTTCCACATTATTCTCCCTAGCTAAGGAGAAAGCAAAACTCTAAAAGAAATTTTTCAAGAGCAGACAACTAAAAATTGAAATTGCATTTTTATACTCGTCCAATACGGACCAAATCGATTAAAGAGAAACAAAAAATTTTCTTTCGCTTAGCTAACTTGGCTTTTGGCACCAGGAATTTTCTACCATTCGAAGAAACGATTTCAAGACTCAGATATTTCCTTGCATGGTAAAAAGAATGTCGTTTTTTCTCCTAATTATTATTAAAGAGAAACTATCCTAACTTTGGCAAACGAATAGTTAACACTTAACTTGGAATCTTTATTGAGCTAAAAAAGAAAGCATTTCATTTGAAAAAGTTACTTAACTCTGATCAACGCTTGGAATATAGGAAATTTAATTTTTTGGAAGTTAAGGAGCTCAAATCGACTCAAATACCGACCTCTCAAGCTGCTCTCACTGACTCAAAACACTCACATCTCAAGCTGCTCTCACTGACTCAAAACACCCACATCTCAAGCTGCTCTCACTGACTCAAAACACCCACATCTCAAGCTGCTCTCACTGACTCAAAACACCCACATCTCAAGCTGCTCTCACTGACTCAAAACACCCACATCTCAAGCTGCTCTCACTGACTCAAAACACCCACATCTCAAGCTGCCCTCACTGACTCAAAACACCCACATCTCAAGCTGCCCTCACTGACTCAAAACACCCACATCTCAAGCTGCTCTCACTGACTCAAAACACCCACATCTCAAGCTGCTCTCACTGACTCAAAACACCCACATCTCAAGCTGCTCTCACTGACTCAAAACACCCACATCTCAAGCTGCTCTCACTGACTCAAAACACCCACATCTCAAGCTGCCCTCACTGACTCAAAACACCCACATCTCAAGCTGCTCTCACTGACTCAAAACACTCACATCTCAAGCTGCTCTCACTGACTCAAAAAACCCACATCTCCCCATAGAAATGCTCACAATAAACCTACATAAAACGCAACATACCTTGACATCAACTTTCTTCAACTCGTAGATTTTAATCTTCTTCATATAGGTGATTGACAGGCGGAGCATCTCGCAGACAACGTGCTCCATTAGCAGTACGGCAAACAGGCAGACTGAGTCCTCAGTTGCTTTGGGCAGTACCCGATGAACCGAGTCAAACAGAGCAATCGAAGCTTTCCGTTTCTTACGCAAAGCAATTTCTCGCAATTCTCTTATCGTATCAGAGTGCAGATTGCAGCTGGCGAATACCTTGATTGATAAGATGTACGAGACTACCGATATGTATCGAAAAAATTATACATAGAAAAAAATGAAATCCAAATTTTGCCATCTCTTACCTGCACAATTCGATCTTCGGCCTCCATTAGCGTAGCCGGAAGCGGCGGAGCATCGGTTAAAGCGGCCAGTCGCTCAATCAGGTACGTCTCCAGGTAGTCCAGGGCGTCGTCTGCGATTAAGTATACTGAACAGGTGCTCGGATGGTTGTCTGGCACCTGAGATAGTTGGTTTCATTGACTAAAGTTGCATTCTTTCTAAGAAACTATAGTTGAGTAATTCCAAGAAACTAGATGAGGCCATTCTAAGAAATTCCACTTGAATCTTATAAGGAAACTACAGTTCTGTCTTTCTAAGAAACTATAATACGATCTTTCTAAAATAAAAACTATAATTGAATCATTTTAAAAAATGGCGACTATGACACGGAATTTTCGTCATTCTAAGAAACGCCACCATGAATATTCTAAGAAACAAAATTTGCGTAATTCTAAGAAACGATAGTTAGTTCATTTTAGGAAATGGTTGTTGGATATTCGAAGAAGCGATTCTAAGAATAATTCTAAGAAGCGACAGTTAGTAATTCAAAAAAATTGTCAGCTTGTTCGTCC
Source organism: Macrostomum cliftonense (assembly GCA_950096795.1). Classification (NCBI taxonomy): domain Eukaryota; kingdom Metazoa; phylum Platyhelminthes; family Macrostomidae; genus Macrostomum; species Macrostomum cliftonense. The sequence goes on along the minus strand of CATNEM010000094.1, from coordinate 1,426,823 downwards.
TATGTAAAAAACTATCTAAGAAACGGCGCTAGTATTCCTAGAAACGGTTATTGGATCTTTCAAACAAACAACAAAAGAACTATTTCGAGGATATTTCTAAACAATAAGATACTAAAAGAAATCAAGGCAAACCGATCAAACAAAATCATTCTCACCTTCTCCTTAAACAATCTGCACAGAGCGACTCTTAAACGACCGCGCAGCTGCTTTCGAATGGCATCTGTGGCGGCGGCGGCGGAGGCGACAGCCAGCGACAACTGCGACTGGTTGCGGCTGCTGATGCCGCCGCCGCCGTTGCCGCCTCCGCCGAAGCTCATGCTAGCTGCAGGCGGATTGTTCCGCTGTTGCTGCTTTGATGCCGGTTGATCTGTACCACTACTACTGCTGCTACTACAATTTCTGGTGTTGCTGCTACTGCTACTGCTGCTGTAGAGCCTACGTCTGACGGCTGCAATTTCAGTACACGTGAGTGCCTCTCTTTAACGACTAAATTATCAAATACCTAGTTTTCTTAAACTAAGGTCAACGACCTTCATAATAACGTCCAGGACAATAGTCCTATGTAGTAAGTTCAGTTTGCATACAATTAAACCTATCGCTAAGAACCACCATTTTTATAGTTACTTAGACATCCAGGGTCGCTTGGTCACTGGGTGCCGTGTCCAGAGCTTTATTTATTTGCCCCAAAAACACACACACACACACGCCTCAATTCCTGAACCGATCTATCCATGTAGGGGAAGAAGTAAAGGAAACGAACCCCTAAACTTTTTACGAGGTATTTGCAACCCAATATTGACTCGTTAAGGTCTTATTTCCGCTTCACACAGAGATTTCCTTAATGTCTATCAATAAAGCAGTACTCAAACTAGTACGCAATTATTAGTCTAAGTAAGCATTTTATAATGCGACAGAATTACCTTTAGTAATACGCGATCCCATTACAATAAAATCTCTGACTCTGATAGGCAGAAAATCAATGTTTAAACAATGAAGATTATTGAAGACAGTTGGGTACAGGTATATCGAGCTGCAGTAACGGGCCCGCGTGCAAGGAATCAGCCGGGGCTTCGCTCTTATTTTTGCCAGCCTCTTTTATCCCAGGCAAACAAAAAAGCCAAGACAGGGAAAAGGCGGAGATTCGGAGCGTGTAGTCCTCATCAAAAGAATCAAGAATTTGACGAATTGTCCAGGCACTATACGCGCAAGTCTACATAGAGAAGTCGCAGGCATTTTCTAACAAAGCAAAATATACCTGCCTATTCCTCAGTGACTAGAATAGGAGCGGAGAACTCAAGAGGTAGCGAAATGTAGCCAAGAATTGGTCCCAACATCCAGACACCCCGGTTACCTGGACCTCGAATCTCTGGAACAGCCGCCCCCCAGACACAATAATATTGTTAGCGAAAAAAAGGCACAGTAGCTAGTGAGGGTATCTCGAGCCAGACACAAAGAGAGAACGGGAAAACTGTTATTTGGCTTCTGTCCAGCCAGTCAGCTCTGTCTCTCTGTCGAGACGAGAGATCTAGCTGAAAAATAGGGAAAGACCCTGAACGCGGCGAAATCGGGATTTTTATCCCTAGGAAATTCTGGAAATAAAAGAGGAGACTTCGAGAGGTTCTGCGTCCAAGAAATGGGGCACTGAGAGCTGCTCCAGTTAGTGGGCAGGGCAGGCATAGCCCAAGAGGAAAAAAAATACTGTTGGAAGTGAGCCAAGCGATCAAGAGAACATAGAATTTTCCTAGACCTAGGACAAAAATCGGATGACATCCTGCACTGCTAGCACAAAAAAACAATCTAATTTTTTTCTTCATGCAACTGTTACCCTAAAGAAAGAAGCCACTGTTCTAGAAAAACAATCATTCTCAAATAAAATCATGAATCAATCAATCAGTATGAATTTTTTAGCTGGTTAGTGGCCAGAAAAAAATAATGCATACTTTATAATTTTGGAATAACAATAGGAAATATAATATCCCTACCATATCATATGCTACTATTGGAGAAAAACAACCAGTTACTAAGGAAAATATAATTATTTCATTTTTCTATAGGCTCTACCAGAGAATTTTTCAAGGATATTAACAAAATGGGATAACATCACCTGGATACTTTGGCTAAAGCATGCAATACCTATTATATTTGCAATGCTTATAGAATATATTAACTATTAGCCAAATAGATTTCAATGTGAGCATAGCTTCACTTCTATTTGGTAAATTATTTTGAGTACATTTTTAAAATTGTGGGAACGATTGTAGTGTCATGGCATGGCACAAATTTAAATGTTGTAAGTTAACATGGCATAAGTTAATATCTATGGGTAAAACTCTGAAGGGGCTTGAATTGAAGGGAATGACAGTTTTCTTTGCAACTGGGTAGCTGGCACTAATAATACTAGCATTTTTAGCTCTCACCTTCCATACAAAATGGTTGGTCATCCATCGGCATTGATAACAATTATTCCTACCAAAGACCCCAATGTACATATGAATCTGATGGAGGGGACTTGGGACATACATATCTGTAGGAGCTCCTGCAGCACCGCAAATTTCCTTGGCCTCACTTTGGGAAATTTCTCTGGTGCATCTGCAAGCAGTACCTACTATAAATAGACATAAGACAATTCATTATCTTTGAGCTATAGACTCAGCACATAGTTGGTTTGTTCCAGGTTTCATTTGTCCAACTTGTTTTTTGTTGCTAAGTTCAAAACTGTACTCAAAACAATTTACCAAATGGAAGTGAACCTATGCCTTAATGTGTTCTTGACCTTGTCCTAACCTAATATGCTTATTAGTATCAACTTAATTACAACAAAGTAAAACTTTGTGAAATTATAAGAATATAATATTTGAACAATATATATTTGAAAAAAAATAACTTTTTGATTGGACCAGTCTGGGCTCCATTTAAAAAGGTAAACTTATTGATAAATATTTTAATGTTTAATAAAATAAAAGTAAGCTTTTTAGCAAACAAGATATTTTTATACACTTGAAGTGGAATAAAATAGGCCTAGGCCCTATCACTGATATACAACTAAAGTTCAAAAAGATAAATTAATAGTTAAATTCTTAAAAGATTGTAATAATTTGGAGTAGGCCTATGGGCCACTTGATATAGCTAATGATAGTAATTAGTGTCATTTTCTTTTAATGGTTTAGCCCCCATAATCTTTTTAATGCAGATTATAGATTTACACAAACTAAGCGTTTAAATCATTATAAGCTTAAAAAGTCACACCTAAATGCTACATTGTGAAAATCGTGAAAAATTGTGGGCAGAAAAATTGTGAAACATTGATATGATGGAACTGAAGAATATAATTCAGAGCAAGTAAAAATCGATTCTGGTTTAATTGCCAAAAAATTTTAAAAAATATGGACTAAATACTCTATGCTATTATTAGATACTATTATATACGAAAGAACAGCGGCAGATGCAACCCAATCTGAATGGCAGCGACGTATCTCTCATGCATGTAAGACAGCTGAGTTAACCTTTCTAATTATTATGGGGAGGAACTCGTTAACAAGCCGAATTAAAGCTTAGTAGCTGCGTTTTTATTGCATAAAACTAGATAAAACAATTTTTCAAATGCATACTTTTAACACCGTTGCATGTCAACGCATAAAACATTAAATATTTGCAATAATTGTTAAGCTTTGCCACGAAATTTCACGCGTAATTTTAAATACATAAGGTCCTTGAACGTGCAAGCAGGAACACGAGTTCATATTTTTACACATGTTTCTATCAAAAGCATCAATTTTCTATTAATTTTACGGGGCAACTTGCATTACGGCTTCTGAATCTGTATTATCCTATATCCCCAAGAACAAAAAATTTATTACCAAGGACCACTTAAAGTTACGCCAAAGTTCCTTTTTCTCAAATGCATTGTATTGTGTATGCATGAATTGGACTGTGCTGGTCCTTCACATGTTTCTTGTGCTTAATCACTCTGCTGTGATACCGCATTGGGATTGGCAACCCAAGGACCACTAGAAGGCCCTTGTTTAGAACTACTTAAGATGTTCTTGTGGCAACTATGCATGAAGAGTCGGTACTTACTTATCGGTCGCTACTTAAGATGTCCTTGAGTCGGATCCGTTGTGCGTGCATTTTAATTGGAGATATCCATATTATTACCCCTAATGTGTACTTTTTTAAATGATCGAGATTTTATGACATGAGGGTTTTTGATTATCTGGTGTAGATTTTTGGATTTTGTATGCATATTAACGGTCTTCAAACGACGCATTGACTACATCACCTCATAAAAATTCACGGGACCTAAACAGCCAAATTATAATGCGACTAACATAAGAGAAAAAAGACCGCAGCAGTAAAATGGTGCAAACTTTGAATTTAGGCTTTCTGAGAGGTCTTTTCAGTGCATTTGTGAACAATAGGAAGCCTGAAAGCTTTTCCTCACCAATTGAACCAACAGCTCCACTGGCTTACACGCATGTGATGCTTTTAGATACTGTTTGAATACTATTAGCTGATTCCCATGGATGCAAGCCACGCAGCTAGTTATCTTTGCCCTGAGTGTTGTAATTCTTTTTAATTGCAAGAATAAAACGAAAAGTCCTCATTCGATTTATCTGTGAAAAAAGGAATGGCACACTTAAAGTTGTGTTTGCGATCCACTTGAAACTAATGATGCGATTCAAGTTCTACATCTCCTTTGCAAAAAACACCAATGTAAAAAATAAAACTGAGAAAATATTTTTTGACAAATTTGAAGAGCCTTGAATGTCAAGGAGAGAAAATTCCCAGTTTTTTAGCTTTTCTTTTTTTAAGACCCGATGAAAACTCAACTGGCAAAAATTTTCCCGATTTTATAAACAAGAAGTAAAATTTATCAAGATTTATCATGCAGCTCCTTAGGAAGTTTCAAGCAGCAGTCTTGATCCCGACCCTCTGCTTCTTGGTCTCCCTGGCTGCCGCGGACAGTCCGCAGTGCGGCGCAGTCGGCCACTCGTTCGCGGCGATCAGCGCCAGCCTGTGCATCAACAGCGAGTTCACCGAGACGCCCATGGGAGCTGCAGCCGCGTCGGAGCTGCAGTGCGCGCTGCTGTGCCTCAGTCGGCCTCGCTGCCAGGCCTTCAGCACCGCGCTCGGTCCGTGCCAGCTGTTTGTGTTCGACAGGTGCAGCAAGCGGGTGAGGAACTGCGCCTGCTCAGCCACTGGCCGGCTCTTTGTGAGGAGACAGGCGGGACTGCAGGCGGGCCAGCTGTGCCCGTCTGGCTTCGATGAGCAGCGGTGCGGAGTGAGGTACAAGCTGGGGTCGGACTCGGCTGCCAGCTGGCAGCAGAGCAGGCAGAGGTGCGACAGCCAGCCCGGTCTGGTCATCATGGCGGACGTGGAAGATGCTGGAGAGATGAGCTTCATCAACTCCAAGTTCAGCAGCGCGTATTCGAGCGGCCAGTCCGTGTGGCTGGGCGGCTACCAGACAGCGGGCAGTGCGCAGCCTGGCGGAGGCTGGCAGTGGGTCAGCTGCGGCCTCAACGTGAGCGCCGCTCTGTGGGGCGGTGGCGAGCCCAACAACCAAGGAGGCAGTGAAAACGCCATCAGTAGGCACTCAACTGTGGATGGTCTCAATGATGCCGATGGTTCCACTGTCCTGGAATTCTATCTGTGCGAGTGCGTGTCACCCTTTGACCGAGCCAGAAAATAATTATGCAGCCACTACTGCTGGAAAAGAAGTGAAAATGGCACTACTCAAAAAAACAATTTTGAACCTTGTCAGCAACAAAAGTACACGTGACCTTGCAATCACATTTCACTTGCTAATTCAGCCTTTTATGCGTAGCAATAGCTTTATTCCTGTAATAATTTCATGTAATTTACTTCGATTAAGACTTTTTGCGTATTTTGTTCTGAATAAAAAATCCCCAGAAAAAATTAATGCGCTACTTTGCTTATATATATTTAAGCAAAAACTAGATGCGTTCTACAAATTTTCAGTAACCATTTAAATAAGCAAAATAGAAAAGTAGAAAATATTTTTGCGGTGCAAGATACAAAAGTGCAGATTTGAACTTATTTTCTCAAATCCATGACTTCAATGGCTTCAGTTAGTTTCTCTATGCCAATTAAGAATGTAGATGTTTCATTTAAGAACATATTTTTGAGCCTTTGAGTTGTAGGCATATTCTTTTAAGTGAATTCTGTTTGTTAAAAATTAAAATTTATACAGCTCAGAAAATTGCTTAAGAAGATTATCTGTTGTCACTCATAACTAGAGCAAGATCATTTCGCACACCATCGAACTGCAAGGAAGAAAAGAATCCTGCTGAATATGCATATTTAATTTTTTTCTTTTAAAGTATATTAGCTTGACCAAAGCATTCCGCATGCATACGAGCTATCGATGTTACATGTATGAAATGTATCGATGGCAGCCCCTAATGTAATTTTAGTATTTTATGCATTTTGTGCAAAGAAATTACCGGTAAATAAAAAGTTAATATGATTTTTTGCTACCAACTTGAAATCTTTCTAAAAGCAAAGCTGTTTGACTTTGTTCTTTTTATTATGAATTTTTTCGTTAATTATGTGAAAAATGCCAATCGTTTTAAACGTCGTGATTACTGAATCTAGATAAACAAAATTAAAAAGTGAAAAAATTAAAGAGGGTTTTGAAGTTAGACCTTAATGCCAAAAATTAAATAGCAGTTTATTTGCTTTTATAAAGAATAAACTAGATCAAAAATGCCACAAATATGGACACGAAAATTAGTTTAAATAAATTTTCATATTTGAAATCCAACGGAAAGTAAGGACAATTTTTGTCTTATCAAATTAACCGAAGAAAGCATACAAATATACAGTAAGAATTATTATTTTTCTGGCTAAAATGTTGTCCTGTACTGTCATTCTTTTTTGTCTTGATCCGTATCTATTATATTTTAAAAAATAGAGAAATATTTCAGTCTTACTATATATTTGAATTATTTGTCTTATTTTCAAATAGAATTCTACTTTTACTTTTTTTACTTTTTTATATTAGTGACTGTTACATGCAGCTTCTTGTAAACAAAGTTTTGCGTAAAATTTTCATAGATTTTTCATCGATAAATCGACACGTAGCTGATCAACCAGGCATCAAACTGATCAGCTCATCCAAGCCAAGCCAACCATGTCCGACTGCAAAGGTCCGTTTCCCTGTCAGAACGCCAGCTCCCTCATTCTGCCACTGTTGGATGAGTCCAGCTGGCGGACCGAGGTTCGCGCCACCCTCTACCTAGTCGGCCTGCTCTGGTCATTCATGGGCGTCTCGATCGTTGCCGACGTCTTCATGACCGCCATCGAACGAATCACCAGCGCCACTAGGAAAGTGACGATATTCAATTCGGACTCTGGAACTGACGAACAAGTTGACATCAAAATTTGGAACGACACCGTAGCTAATCTGACGCTGATGGCGCTCGGCTCAAGCGCCCCAGAGATTCTGCTATCAATCATCGAGATTGTCGGCAACAATTTCAAGGCTGGCGAGCTCGGACCCGGCACCATTGTTGGCAGCGCCGCCTTCAATCTGTTGATCATCACGAGCGTCTGCATCTGCGCCGTTGGTGACGAAGGCAAACGAATTAAACAGTTTACGGTGTTCTGCGTGACTGCCACATTCTCCGAGTTTGCCTACATCTGGCTCGTCATCATTCTGGTATTTAGCTCCCCGGATTATGTCGACCTGTGGGAAGGTGTCGTCACTTTTCTCCTATTCTTCATCCTAGTTGTGGCGGCCTACATCATGGACAGGGGCTTCTGTTTTAGGAAGGCGGAATCCGAGGCCGATAAAGAAGCTAATAAAGGCCTGATCATCAGTGAGTTGATTTCTTTCTTAACTATTTTTTAACTGCTTTTTCTGACCTTTTAACGGGTGGCAAGGGGATACTTGAGTATCAAATGGGACTCTTCAATTAATTCATTCCATATGAACCATGAGTTAATATGCAATCAAATGTTGCTGAAAATAATAACTTTTCAGCATTGTTTTTCTGCTGCAGAAGAAGTCACGACCACTTCGTGTGCTACCATGCAGCATTCTGGGGGGAAGGAATTTTCCTTTCCTTCGTTGTAAAAATCCCCCCCAGACTTGCACGGTCTGATCCCGGGAAAATTTATCAACGAGGCTGCATCTTTGCTGCTTCCTCTGGTTGGGAGGAGGTTGCCGTATTTATGTTACGGTTTTTTTACCTAGCTCTCTAATGTACTTTTAAATAGCTCCGGTATTTTGACGTTAAAAGACACGAAAAATTGAATTGATTTAACAAAAATGAATGAATTTTTAATAACAAAAAGTGTTTTTTTTAACTTATAGAAACCTCATTAAACTTGGTCGAGGGCCCAACAAGAAAGGGATTTGAAATTGCAGAAAAAGTGGCCAGCTTGTATTTCAATCCCAGACGGGACGAAAACCTGGCGCCCATAGCGGGGCGGGGAGGAACACATGGATGCATGGATGCTCCTCGGGGCTTGAAATGTCAAATTCCCATCTTCCTGTCGGCCTTCTCCCTCTCCTCCACTGGGGCCAGGTAAAAAAAGCCCATTCTATGTTGGTACTTTCACTGAGCCCCGGCGCACCGAAAGAATTTATTGGACTATCGATTAGTACTGCTGTAATCCCCGGATGGATACCGCATAGCAACCAAGGGCTGAGGCTGGTTTGTTTTAAAGGTTAAGCCACGAGGGAAACCCTCGACTAGCCAAAAGTTTATGACACCAATGTGGCATAATTAGGCAGGCTTTGGACATGGCAGACAATTATGGTTTAAAGAGAAAAAAGCAGCTAAAAACATGCATACCATTTTCTTCGAAATGATTAATTCATTCTCTATATGCACGCCAGTCTGGTTACCCCCCTTCCCAATAAGAGTACATTGCGCCAACTAGTAACTTCAGACAGATAAGAAAGATTTGCGTTCGGAGGTTAATAAAATATACACGCCTGTTTTAACACGCAAATTTTACGTATGGACTTGTAAAATTGTTGAATCTTTTTATTCTAGTTGTATAGTGCGTTCAGTGCACTTGGTGCGTTTTAGCTGGACATTGCTGAAAACATTACACTATTAGATAGCAAGGCAAATATAAGACTTTGGTTCCAGAACCAGGGGGAGCGAGTGGCTCGGCGGTCTGCCTTGTGTGCCACTGGTCCAGGTTCGATCCCGAGTTGTAGGTTGACTTTTTTCCCTAGCGCGGTTTCGTGTTCAGGGTCACATTAATTTGGGGCCTTGTGCACGAATTGGTTTGGCTATGGACCAGTTGCGCAATTTACGCCCATGAGGGCAACCCCCAAAGACATAGAGAGTGTACATTCCTGGAACCGCAGCTTGTACACCCTATGTGTGTGCGTGACTGGGTGCCGGCCTGTGTGTGTGTCTATGCCTCAATACCGTATTTAGTGTGACTGAACGCGCTTCAGGAGTCAGCGCAACGGACAGTCATGCCCAGTCGCTTGTTGTGGGACGATGGCGCTTTAAGCGTCAAAGTGCCTGCAGCCTATAGAGACACAGACGGAAACCCAATACAACTTTTTTATCGGTTATCTAAGAAAGTCAGCGACAGCATGTTGTAGCAGTAACAATTCTAATTTTCTCAAGAAGCTTTACAAACACAGCCTGTGGTTAATGGATTAGGCCAATCGTCTTCAACCAACATAAAGAAAGCGGAAGAACAGGCAAAAGGCAACAACAAACGAAAGGAAACACACATTTGCTTGAAATTGAATGTCACAAAGGGGCGCGTGTTTGCATCTAAGAGAGAGATAAAGAGATTGATCCGCTAGCATGCGTAGTACTATTGCTGCCGCCCAGAAATCCTGCATGGGTGTGGTCTGGCAACATATTTTTTCAAACAAGCAATTTTCACTGTGGCTTCTTCTTTCATCTGTGTCAAGGCTTCCCATGGCCGAGAGACGCAAAGATTCACTTGCGCAAAGGTCGGAACGCTTAGATTGGATAGTTTTTTACTGGGTAGGAGAAATTGACTACAAGAGTCATGAAGTGAAAAAGATATGACGGAGAAATGAAGGGAGGGATTTTTTTACAAGAAAGTACAGCTTGCTCAACCTGTAGATTTGTGCTAAACTGGATTGAACAATTAAAAAACTGGATTGAATAATCAAAATTGGATTGAACAATCCAAAACTGAATTGAGTAATGCAAAACTGAATTGAACAATCCAAAACTTGATTGAACAATCCAAAACTGGTTTGAACAATCCGAAACTGGATTGAACAATCCAAAACTTGATTGAACAACCCAAAACTGGATTGAACAATCCAAAACTGAATTGAACAACCCAAAACTGAATTGAACAATCCAAAACTTGATTGAACAATCCAAAACTGAATTGAACAATCCAAAACTGAATTGAACAATCCAAAACTGAATTGAACAATCCAAAACTGGATTGAACAATCCAAAACTGGATTGAACAATGCAAAACTGGATTGAACAATGCAAAACTGGATTGAACAATCCAAAACTGAATTGAACAATCCAAAACTGAATTGAACAATCCAAAACTGAATTGAACAATCCAAAACTGGATTGAACAATCCAAAACTGGATTGAACAATCCAAAACTGGATTGAACAATCCAAAACTGGTTTGAACAATCCAAAACTGGATTTGAAAAATCCAAAACTGGATTCGAACAATCCAAAACTGGATTGAGCAATGCGAAGCTGGTTTGAACAAACGAAAATTGGTTTGAATAATGCAAAACTGGTTTGAACAAAACAAAATTTGTTTGAACAATGCAAAACTGCGGGCACGTTTTGAGCAAAACCTTACTACTGCCGCTATCTTTCAGACGACGGCCACCACGTGAACGAAGAGAAGCTGCGCGAGTTCATCAAGCAGATTGGCAAGGATCCCAGCCTAAGCGAGGAGGAGGTTCGTCGATTGGCGCTGAAAAAGTTCAGCGACGGGATGCCGCACTCGCGAGCCTGGTACCGGATCAACGCCACGAGGCAGATGATGGGCGGACACAAACTGCAGGTGCAGTTGCCCGAGAAACTGCAGGGCAAGCTGGCCGAGATTGAAAGCGGCGACGCGGCCTCGTCAGATCCCCACCTGCGCGCCCAGCAGGACCTGTTGTCGGAGAATGGCCGACTGTCCGTGGTGGAGTTCACTTCAACCAGCGTTGCTGTGTTGGAACGCGATCAGCGAGCTCGTCTAACTATTCGTCGCTATGGCAACTTAAAACAACGCGTTGTAGTTAAAGTTGAAACTGTTGACGGAACGGCTACTAAGGGTGAAGACTACGTGCCATTGAAGAAGACTATTGTATTTGAACCGGAAGAGACTCAGCAGACGGTGGACGTTGAGATTATCGACGACAATAATTGGGAACCGGACGAGAATTTCTTCGTCAAACTAACCCTGGAGAAGGATCAGAAACTGGCCGCCCTGGGACCAAAGAAGATCAACCAAGTGACCATTATCAATGACGATGGTAAGAAGCTATCGCTTAATACGTGTTCAAACTGTGAAATTTTCACGTGCTAATGGAAGTAAGAACTTTTCGCACCTTCACACACAACTTAGACGGGTAAAATAAGTGGCTGCGTACATTAGGGGTAAGAGAGTTAAAGTTGTGGAAAATTATGTACAGTGAGTTGGTCAGGGTTTGAAAAAGGGAGTGAGGAGGGGGACTGGAAGAAAACATGCACATTGTTTATTATTGGTATGTTCATGTAGCGTACATATCGCTCATTTTTTTATTTCAACTTCCTCACAATCTCGCTGCACAATATATACTCTCATGGATTGGAAAAAGTACGCAAACCTAGTAGAT
>CATNEM010000094.1:1217500-1402500 GCA_950096795.1 Macrostomum cliftonense | reverse complement strand
CGGAGTGTTTCCTATGTAGGAAAAACCAAAAGGCATTTGTACACTAGAGCTAGGGAGCACTGGCTAAAAAACTCTGCAATTCAAGATCATCTGCTTTGCTGCAATGAGTGTTGTAAGAGTGAGCCTATCGATCTGTTTACCATCATTGACCGGAGTAATTCGGACTTCAAATTGACCATTCTTGAGGCCTTACACATAAAGAAACTTAACCCTAGTTTGAACACTCAGCTTATGTACAGTGGTGCGGGCCACCTTCTTAGGGTTTTCTAAAGGCTGCACTCTCCATTTTTGGACTCTCTGATTGAACCGTCCCCGATTTGTCTCTCCACACTGCTCTATTGTACTTATTGCTCTTAACCCCTTTTGTTACAATAATTTGATATATATTCTCGGTTGTCCAGTTGAAAAAATAAAAATAACAAATACATTCGTGCTTGAAAATGGTCAGAGTTGGCCGAAACGCTCGTATTGAATGTTGATCTTAACATTTTTGTTTCTTCATTAGATGCTCCACATGTTCCTGACTGCGCTTGCTAAAAGTGTACATTAGAGTGAAAAACACTTCATCCTGAAGGCGTGAATGCCCCCCACTAAAATAGCTTCTTATTTTCTCCATGTACTTAATTAGGCTCAATCGGATCGTAGTGCTTGGCGTCTACTCCGGCCTGAACACACTCCTTAATCTCTAGCAGTCGATTGGAAAGAATCGCAGGTATTCATTCAGGATTGCGGGCTCCATTGAAGGCAGATCGGTGGTGCTATACTCTTGGCTCGTAAAAACCGTTTAAAACGGCCTCCAATAGATAGAAATAGAAATACAGTCACAATCCGCAGTGAAAGTAACTGCGTCACTAAGCTCGTTGGTCCCTGTAAGATGCTCAACACGTAGCTCATCTTCACTTGGTAGAGGAAGAAGCTCATCAGCGTCATTTAGTGAGACTTTTCTCGACGGTAATAACTACTTGAAGTAGCAGACGCCAATGCGTCTTCACCCCTGGCTGAAAAGTTATGCATTTTGGCTGAATTTAATTGCAAAAGCCTATAGTAAATAAGATTATGGTTACGTTAACCTACCACATATTGTGCAAAGTTTAACAATGATATTTGATGTAACTGCGGCCTGGGCGAGGTCGAGGGCGCAGAATTTTTCCGAATTCCGCGCACTTCCCCTAGACGCAGCTGCTAGAGCGTCGAGGTGGGATTGGGATCTTTTCCTCTCCCGGCCTCCCCTCTAGCCACGTCCACTCCCGCCTGCCTGTCTCCGTCACCTCCCGGACCTGGGATGCGCCTGCTGGAGCCCCCTCCTCTTGCCTTTTTTCCCTCTTTTTACCCTCCTTTCTCCCCTCTTTACCCTCTTTTGCCTCTGCGCATGCTCTCTACTTACAGTATGATAAGTCTTCACACCCATAATAATCTGCTCAAACCCTCTATTTCTACCCCCTAAATTTTGCTACTAACAGTATTTTCTGCGCGTTTTGCTAACTTATTTATCGATTCTTCCCCTTGTTCTACCCCTGCCTAGTGACATTTTCATCCGCGCCCCTGTTTGCCCCCAACCCCATTTCTCATGCCGTCCTCCCCGCCTCCGCTTCTATTGTTCTTTTTCCTCTAATGTTTACCTTTCTATTGTTCCCAATTTTTGTTTATCTTTCCAATGTTTTCTTGCTAATTGCTTCTCTATTGTTCCCCGTTTTTGTTTGCTTTTCTAATGTTTGCTTTTCTATTGTTCTCTGCTCTTTCTCATTGTTCTTCATCCCCTCTCAACGGCCCCCTCATCATTTGCGCCTCATTATCACCTACCTCCCACCCCTCTCCAGCTTGCGTAATTCCCCGTTGTTCTCATGCGCTGGCGGCCATTTTGGTTGTTCTCATTTCAGCGTCATCAGCCGGCGGCCAATCGGAGAGAGGGAGCCATGGCAACATGAGATGAGATGGCGGCCATTTTGGATTTTGAGGCCTATATAAGCCGCTGCCTTTGGCCTCCAAAATCCTCAGAAGCGAAGCGTACCGACGCTCAATAGTTTGGAGTCATCTCCCGTTCAGACTTCGGTCTAATTCGAGTCTTAGGACTCCAGTGCGGCTCTTGTGCCCCTTTGTGGCCCCCGCACTCGGCCTTGTGGCCTATCTGCGAGCCTTAGAGCTCTATCAGCGCGGCTAACTAGCCTGCCCATCCATTCGCGGCCTTAGCGCCTCTCCGTCGGCTTCGAGCCTAGACAGCAACAGCACCGGCCTTCGGCCTCGTCGGCGTACAGTCCGCCATCTCAGCGACCATCAGCCAGATCGACAGCCGCCATCTCAGCTCCGGCCTCTCTCTCTCTCTCTCCGTGCCAGCCGCCGGTAAGTTCCCCCGCTTGTTTTATTGCTTTCCGCCTAGCGCGTATTTTTGGGGATTGTTCTATTTCGGCCCTTTTGCTTTGCACTAGAGAATTGAGCCTACTTTATTAGTAGTATTTTATCTGGCTACATTAATACATTAATTCCGCTGAGTGAGTGATTTAGCCTTGTGCTACTTTAGGACAATAGTCTGCCTAATCATCAAATCCATCTTCTTTTTCACTCCATCTTTATTAGACTGCTAATGGCTTGCTAAGCCTTTCACCTTGGGCGGTGAAGTATGGGGAAGTTAGGGGAAACTAGCGAACAGACTCTCGAGGGCGGCTCGCCGCGTCTGGCGGCGCGCCTGTGTGTAATGAGCGTATGAGCGGCGTAGTAGCTATGTGCACGTGACGGCGGGTAGAGATAGCAAAACCTGGTTAAGCGGACCCATCTCGCACTGAAGCGTTCGAAATATCAGAGCCCACGTTCTCACCTCACTACTCTTAGTAACATGTTCCCGGATTCTCTCTCTCCGCACCGCCTCCAAGGACTCCCTGCACAAAAGCCCTTCAGTAATGATCCCGGCACTCCCGATAGAAGCCCGTGCAGAGCCCCTAAATCAGCTACGCCCTGCCCCGCTGTTTAGCTAAAACCCCCGAATCAATATCCGGGCGGAGCTCTGGCTTCGTTAGATCTGGAGAGTCATCAGGTGCGCCAGGTCATACAGAGTGGTGGCAGCCTTGGGGCTCATACAATGACCCCCAAGACCAGTCAAAGGCACCTTAGCTACAGCAGAGCAGGCGTGGGACCTTGCCCTCAGGCCAATCGCTACCCAATTCTACTTAGTTTCCTCAGGGCGGGTTTGCACGGTACTGAAGGCCCGTGAGTGTCAGCCTCAGGTCATTGGCGACTCATGGTCATCCTCCTGTTAGTCATAGTCATTTCTCTTCCCCAAAGGCTAGGGCTACGCAGGCGGGAAACATCATATTGAAAAAATTAAAATTTGATTAATTTTTCAAATGCAAAATCTTCAGCCCTCTATCGGTTCACTTAGTTCCGCTACTAACTAATTAACCGTTAATATCGATAATTCGAGTCTACGTGATTTTACCGCAAGAAGTTTTCCCACCGAGGTTCTCCTGCCGACCTTTTCCCGCCCAGGTTTTCCCCTAGGAAGTTTTCCCGCGGTAAGTTTTCCCTTCGAGTTTTTACCGATCAGCAAAGTTTTCTCGTAGCGAGCGAGTTCTTCGATTTGATGAAGAATTTGAGATGAGATTCGCATCTGCTTCCAATCGAGCGCAATCTTTGATTTTATGTTAAAAAAGTGCAAATTTCCTATCTCCGTAGTGTATTTTTTCGCGAAAATTGGACTCCAAAAATCTCCAAGAAACGAAGTGTCCCGTCTACTTAAGGTGTCCGTTACAGATGGAAAAGTAATCGATTTTTCATCGGATTTCATAATGGCCATAGAATTTCTTTTATGGCTTTCACAATATCCAGAATTATAACAAAACTGCAAGCTATAAATATACAGATTGAGCAGAAATATTCAGTGGGAAAAAACTTCGAGAAACAAGCTACGTGGTAAAACTTCGTGCAAGAGAACTCGCTACAGCAGAACCTCGCTGTGGCAAAAACTCGATGGGAAAACTTACTACGGCAAAATCTCGTGCTCACTAATAATTCTGTTAATGTTAAAACAAGTAGAAGCATTGCAATTCATAATTGTTATACAACTTTACATAGTGACAAAAAATCACTTAATCATTTCGATTTAGGCAGCAGAAACAGGTATTACAAAACAGCAATTCTGTTGTTAAATAAAGTTATATATAAATCAAAATTCTTTTTAGAAAATATGAATTGTAAGTCAATTAAATCAAACGAACTGACGTATGTGCATTTATAATTATGGTGATTGTTTATTAAGAGGCGTTAATTTTGAAAATTATTAATGCTAACTATCGATTTCTAAAGTTAAAACGTCTACGGGAAGGATATAATTTGATGGAACCAATATAATTTATCAAAGCATATTAATGATCAATCACTTTATAATGAGCTGTACTTTCATCAGATGCCTTACCGTGTCAATCAAAATCATCAATCATCAAATTCAATCATCACATCAATCATCAAATTAGATCATCGCATCAATCATCAAATTCAATCATCGCATCAATCATCAAATTCAATCATCACATCAATCATCAAATTAGATCATCGCATCAATCATGAAATTCAATCATCAAATCAATCATCACATCAATCATGAAAATCAATCATCAAATTAGATCATCGCATCAATCATCAAATTCAATCATCGCATCAATCATCAAATCAATCATCACATCAATCATCAAATTAGATCATGGCATCAATCATCAAATTCAATCACCGCATCAATCAAAAATTCAATCATCGCATCAATCATCAAATTCAATCATCACATCAATCATCAAATTAGATCATCGCATTAATCATCAAATTCGATCATCGCATCAATTATCAAATTCAATCATCGCATCAATCATCAAATTCAATCATCACATCAATCATCAAATTAGATCATCGCATCAATCATCAAATTCCATCATCGCATCAATCATCAAATTCGATCATCGCATCAATTATCAAATTCAATCATCGCATCAATCATCAAATTAGATCATCGCATCAATCATCAAATTCAATCATCGCATCAATCATCAAATTAGATCATCATATCAATCATCGAATTGGATCATCAAGTCAATCATCAAATTCAATCATCGCATCAATCATCAAATTCAATCATCGCATCAATCATCAAATTCAATCATCGCATCAATCATCAAATCAATCATCACATCAATCATCAAATTAGATCATGGCATCAATCATCAAATTCAATCACCGCATCAATCATAAAATTCAATCATCGCATCAATCATCAAATTCAATCATCACATCAATCATCAAATTAGATCATCGCATTAATCATCAAATTCGATCATCGCATCAATTATCAAATTCAATCATCGCATCAATCATCAAATTCAATCATCACATCAAACATCAAATTCAATCATCGCATCAATCATCAAATTCAATCATCGCATCAATCATCAAATTCAATCATCACATTAATCATCAAATTAGATCATCACATCAATCATCAAATTAGATCATCGCATCAATCATCGCATCAATTATCAAATTCAATCATCACATCAATCATCAAATTAGATCATCACATCAATCATCACATCAATCATTAAATTCGATCATCACATCAATCATCAAATTCGATCATCACATCAATCATCAAATTCAATTATCACATCAATCATCAAATTCAATCATCGCATCAATCATCAAATTCAATCATCAAATTCAATCATCGCATCAATCATCAAATTCAATCATCGCATCAATCATCAAATTCAATCATCAAATTCAATCATCACATCAATCATCAAATTCGATCATCACATTAATCATCAAATTCAATCATCGCATCAATCATCAAATTCAATCATCACATCAATCATCAAATTAGATCATCACATCAATCATCACATCAATCATTAAATTCGATCATCACATCAATCATTAAATTCGATCATCACATCAATCATCAAATTCAATCATCACATTAATCATCAAATTCAATCATCACATCAATCATCAAATTCAATCATCAAATTCAATCATCGCATCAATCATCAAATTCAATCATCGCATCAATCATCAAATTCAATCATCAAATTCAATCATCACATCAATCATCAAATTCAATCATCACATCAATCATCAAATTAGATCATCACATCAATCATCACATCAATCATTAAATTCGATCATCGCATAAATTATCAAATCCTACGGACGCATCCTAATTTATCATCTCACAAAGCACGAAATGATTTTATATTCCAAATAAAAAAGGAAGCTTTGCAGCTTAGAAGCTTCAAATTTCCCCTTGAAAAATGGACATTTAGCGTACAAAATCCTGCACAGATTCACAAGCGAGTAATTATCGAGGTTCACCCGGCGACTTGCCAGCAACCGCAGTGCTGGCGGCCGCGGCTGCTGCGGCCACGGCAGCGGCAGCGCCGATCAGTCGCCAGAAATCGACAATCTGTCGATCGACGCCGGTCAAATCGACTGGAGCACCCGGCGGCGGCTGCGGCTGCGGAAGCTGCTGCTGCTGCTGCTGCTGGCGTTGAATTCCCATCTTTATCGACGACTTAGCGGACTCAGTGTGGCCCAGTTTGCGCTGATGGCTCAGCAGCGAGTGCCGGTACTTGCTAGCGTAGTCGCATCGCTCGCAGGCGAATCGCCGATCTGACGAATGCGACCTCATGTGCGAGTTCAGCATGCTCCGGTTCACGCACCTGTACTCGCACTGCTGACAGGCGAACGGCTTCTGGTTGCTATGGTTACGCTCGTGATAGATGAGGTGATGCCGGTGCTCGGTGACGAACTCGCAGGTTGGGCAACGAAGAATTCGGTCTGGCCGCATGTGGCCTTCGGAGTGACGCCAGAAATCCGTCTTTGTTGTTGAAGGTGACAAGGATGAGAAAAGATGCGGTAAAAGAATAGATTAGATAACATAATAGATTAGATGTCTTCCTACGAGTACCTTGTTGACGGCAACAAACGAACACTTCCGACATGCAAACCGTTTGAGATTGCCTTGTGGAGACTTCTCAGACATCTCATCCAAATCAATCTAACGAAGATGCTTGCCCGTTAAAATCGCTGTTGCGCAAAAATGGACTTAAGAAAAAATTCGGCACCTTTTATCAATATTTTTCTTTCCACCGACAGGTTTTTACAACCCTCCAAGCCCTCCCCCTCCGTGGCCGCATAGCAGGAAATTTCTACTAGTAGAGAAAATGGGCAACACACTTCTAAAAAAGCAGCAACAGAAATTCGTCACTCTAACGAAAAGCCAATTTGAAAAAAATGTGCGTTGCGCAATTAAAATTGACTTGCTTGGCAGAAGAAAAAAAGGCAGAAAATAACACATAGCATAGCGGAAAGCTAAGTTGCAAATAAACTTTCGGTCAAGAAAAGTTGCTGGCATATTGGCTGATGGAATTGGTCATTTATATCAGATTTGCAAGGCTGGTTATGCGCTAAAGGTAATCAAGGACCTCGTCGTCTTTGTGAAGTAGGAAAAAATGCTAACTGGACTGGAAGATTTATTCACGACTAGTAAACAAAAAACTGACAAAAATCTGTTAAAATATAAACAGGACTTCTTTTGATCCTTTCAAAATTAAGCTTCCAGTCCAGATGATACCCAGGGATAGAGGTCCCTGGCTATATCACAGCAGCTTATATTACCGTTGCGGAAAAACTAAAAAAGAAAAACAAGCAAGCAAAAACACAGCCTCCTCCGAATCTGCACTGCCTTATCAGCATCAGTAAAACAAGCTGTTAAGCAGAAATTTAGCGAGTTTTACAATGTATTAAGGGTTTGCTTTTATCAAACCAAACTTGTTAGAAAACTGCATACAGATGAAAGCAGATCTTATTTGGCTCTGCTTTTTGCTATATAGTTTTTGTTGCTAGCTGGGTTTGGCAAGTTTTCGAGAAAATTTTAATTAATCTGTTGACCAGTTCGTCAAAGCAAGACCAAAAAAAGACATTAAAGAATGTTTTGTTACATTTTTACCGCATTGCGTAGAAGCTTGTTTGTAGAAGGAATTGCAACTGGCTTTAAGTCTCTGGTACGAGCGTAAAAGAGGTCAATCGCTTAATAATTCAATTTAAAAGAAGAATTTCCTAAGTGGGAGTTTAAGAGGTCCAGTTAGGAGTTTGAAGAGGTCCAGTGAGGAGTTTGAAGAGGTCCAGTAGGGAGTTTGAAGAGGTCCAGTTAGGAGTTTGAAGAGGTCCAGTAGGGAGTTTGAAGAGGTCCAGTAAGGAGTTTGAAGAGGTCCAGTTAGGAGTTTGAAGAGGTCCAGTTAGGAGTTTGAAGAGGTCCAGTAGGGAGTTTGAAGAGGTCCAGTAGGGAGTTTGAAGAGGTCCAGTTAGGAGTTTGAAGAGGTCCAGTAAGGAGTTTGAAGAGGTCCAGTTAGGAGTTTGAAGAGGTCCAGTAAGGAGTTTGAAGAGGTCCAGTAGGGAGTTTGAAGAGGTCCAGTAAGGAGTTTGAAGAGGTCCAGTAAGGAGTTTGAAGAGGTCCAGTAAGGAGTTTGAAGAGGTCCAGTTAGGAGTTTGAAGAGGTCCAGTAGGGAGTTTGAAGAGGTCCAGTAAGGAGTTTGAAGAGGTCCAGTTAGGAGTTTGAAGAGGTCCAGTAAGGAGTTTGAAGAGGTCCAGTGAGGAGTTTGAAGAGGGCCAGTAGGGAGTTTGAAGAGGTCCAGTAAGGAGTTTGAAGAGGTCCAGTAGGGAGTTTGAAGAGGTCCAGTAAGGAGTTTGAAGAGGTCCAGTGAGGAGTTTGAAGAGGTCCAGTAAGGAGTTTGAAGAGGTCCAGTAGGGAGTTTGAAGAGGTCCAGTAAGGAGTTTGAAGAGGTCTAGTGAGGAGTTTGAAGAGGTCCAGTGAGGAGTTTGAAGAGGTCCAGTAGGGAGTTTGAAGAGGTCCAGTAGGGAGTTTAAAGAGGTCCAGTAGGGATTTTTAGTTGTTCGCAGTAATTTTTAAAGTTCATGGGTAAAAAACATGAAAGGATTATACTAATCTCTGACGTTGCTTTACGTAAATTTGATGAAACTGCGACCTGGGCGCGGTCGAAAGCGCGGAATTTTTCCGAATTTCGCGCACTTCCCCCAGGAGCAGCTGCCAGGTATCTTTCCCTGTCTCGGCCTCCCCTCTAGCTACATCTACTCCCGCCAGCCCTGTCTCTGTCACCTCCTAGCCTTGGGATGCGCTAGCTGTCTGCCCTTCTTCCCATATTTTGCTCCTCATTATAATCTGCTCAAACCTTCTATTTCTACACACCGTAATTTATACTACTAACAGTATTTCTTGGCATATTTGTTAACTAATTTGGCAATTCTTCCCCTTGTCCTATCCCCGCTCAGTAATAAGTCCACCCACTCGCACCCCTGTTAGCCCCCAACCCCATTTCTCATGTCGTCCACCCCACCTCCGTTTGTATTGTTCTGTTTCCATTTTCGTTTATCATTCCAATGTTTTCTCGCTCATGGCTTTCCCATTGTTCCCCTTTTTGTTTGTCTTTCTGATGCTGACGTTTCCATTGTTCTCGGCCTTCTCCTATTGTTTTCCATCTTTTTCTCTACCCCTCTTCTAGCGTTTGTGCCTCATTATCACCTACTCCCCACCCCTCTCCAGCTTGCGTCATTTCATGATGTTCTCATGGAGCTGGCGGTCATTTTTAGAGTTCTCATTTCAAACGTCATCAGCCGGTGGCCAATCGGAGAGAGGTAGCCATGGCAACGTTAGATGACAGCCTCCAAGGGACTCCCTGCACAAAAGCCCTTCAGTAATGATCCCAGCATTCCCGATAGAAGCCCGTGCAGAGCCCCTAAATCAGCTACGCCCTGCCTAGCTGATTAGCTAAAACCCCCCGAATCAATACCCGGGCGGAGCTCTGGCTTCGTTAGATCTGGAGAGTCATCAGGTGCGCCAGGTCATACAGAGTCGTGGCAGCCTTGGGGCTTCAGGCATGACCAGTTATAAAGGCACCTTAGCTACAGCAGAGCAGACGTGGCACCTTGCCAAAACTACCTTAATTTCCTCTAAATCCTCAGGGCGGGTTTGCACGGTACTGAAGGCCCGTGAGTGTCAGCCTCAGGTCATCGGCGGCTCATGGTCATCCCCCGTTGGTCATTAGTCTTCTCTAAGGCTAAAGGTAGGGTGGAAACATCATATAGACATTAATCACGACATTTGCCATGTGCACTACTAACTAGCTATCAGTAGAAATGAAACAAAATTGTTTCGATATTAATTGACAATGCAATTACACCAGTACTGTTAGTACAGTTGCATTTGTTCATTCAACATAACAAAATTTCTAGCATCAAGAGATAAAAATCAATACTTTGTGCTATTTTTACAATAGACAATTGTACTTTTAGCCGAAAGAAAGCAAGCGGAAGCATTCTAAGTAGAGTTGCGCAATGCCTGGCGGTTTTTAACTTTTAAGCAAATAAAGTTTACTGAAATTTAAAATGATTGAAATTTTGATCCCCTGTAACTTTTAACTTCCCCTTCTTTGCATCGTTATCTTTCTCAAGTTAGTGCTCCATGGCTTGCCTGTACGTGTAGCAACATCGAATGAACATAAAAGAGAAACATTTTCAAGATGAAATTTACAGTTTCATGCATAGAACGAGTAAATTCTAAATAACAATAAATATTTATTAGCTGTAGAAAAAAATTGAAGCATTAATTCAGGTGCTTTAGGAAAATACTTTGTTTGTGTGTTTTTTTAAGTTAGACATACGGCAAACAAAAAGTGCGCATAGCAGCAAAAAATATCCAAGACTAGCAATGTGGTTGATGAGCAGGAGTCAGTCATAAGTTAGCTTGAACGAAAGCTTGAAGAGACAGTAATTTTTTGTTGTTTAAACACTTTAAACTATGCTAAAGAGTAATTAACTCTTCTGAGGACAAAAGACACCTCACAGGGGAACTGCAACAGGGAGGGAGACACCTCACAGGGGAATCGCAACCGGGAGGGAGACACCTCACAGGGGAACTGCTACAGGGAGGGAGACACCTCACAGGGGAGGTGCTACAGGGAGGGAGACACCTCACAGGGGAGGTGCTACAGGGAGGGAGACACCTAACATGAAAATTTATTAGAAGTTGAGTTAAAACTGCTCTAATCAAATCGTCAATATCAGAATATTAGCGCTAGAATCATTATCAACAAAGACAAAACTACAAAGACAGGCTCGGATAGGGCTTAAGCAACCAAAAGCAACGAATATCCGGTGCTTAGGACATCACAGATGATGCCGCTTTGACCATCACCAGCTGCGCGAGCTCTCGCACCATCACTAAGGAATCGGCGATGTATCTCGACAACTGGCCGACGAGATGCTGCTGCCATTCAGCCGGCGCCGTCTCCATGACGGTCTTGGACGTGCGCAGTATAACTTTGAGCTGGTGGCCCAGACGGGCAATCAGCTGCTCTATGGACGACTTCAACTGCACCGAGTGCAGGCCTTCGTGCAGCATGGCAGCCATCTGGCTGAGCTTGTAGGCCCGCGATACCAAATTGCGACATAGGCCGCCAATAGTCGCTCCGGACGCCTGTCGAGATGTCAGCGCCGACTGCAAGTCCTGGCACATTACGGAGTAAACCTCCGCGCCAGTGCGCAGTCGGTCGCTGTACACGCCGAGGAGTTCACGATCGCCCTGAGGCAGGCCAGTGGCGGCGTCTGTGAGCAGGCTCATGCGCATGTAGTCAGCGGATGCGGGCTGCTGCTGACGGCTTTGCGATCCGCTCGAATTGGATGAAGCCAGCGATAGCCTGGGGGAGAGGACAGATAAGATCGAGATTAGATTTTTACCGGATCAGAAAAAGCTCCAAGGTCAAATACAGAAGCCCTAAGGTCAAATACAGAAGCTCCAAGGTCAAATACAGAAGCTCCAAGGTCAAATACAGAAGCTCCAAGGTCAAATACAGAAGCTCCAAGGTCAAATACAGAAGCTCCAAGGTCAAATACAGAAGCTCCAAGGTCAAATGCAGAAGCCCCAAGGTCAAATAAAGAAGCTCCAAGGTCAGATACAGAAGCTCCAAGGTCAGATACAGAAGCTCCAAGGTCAGATACAGAAGTTCCAAGGTCATGAGGAGGGGAAGAGAAGAGGCTCAAAGACGAAAGCTACAATTTCAGGGAAGATGGAAAGCCTCAACCTCAAAGAGGTAATCCTCAACAGCTAACAAAGCAGATCAACGCACCGCTGCTGCTGCCGCAACTGCCAATCAGCAGCAGTCTCAATCGGGATGACTCTCTCGTCCAGTTGTTCCATCGCGGCGGGAAACAGCAGCGGCGCATTCGCGTGCACCGCAGTGGACAAGGCCCTCTGCTGGATCTGCAGGTCGCGAGCGGAGCTGACGCAGAAGCCCAGGTAGTCGGTGGCCGGCTCCGAGCAGGCGCTCGCCAACAGGCGAGGATTCCAGGCTAGACGGCCGATTCCAGCCGCGGCGTCGGCGAATTCGCCGGCGTTGCGCTCGAAAACGCGCAGATGCTTCCAGACCTTCTTGCACAGAGCGCGGTCTGGACAGGCTTCCAGGCGGGCGTTGTTGAGAACGCCATAATAAAACTCCACCAGCTGATTGAGCAGCTCGTTCAGCTCGCTGATTGTCGGTCGAAGGCCCGGCATGTTCAACGCTAGCGAGGCCTCCGCCTTCCATCGGCTGTGGATGAATTTGTACAGCCGGGAGCAGCGATCGGCGAATCCGGTCTCCAGTTTGCGCAGCTTGTCGACAGCCTCGGCTAGCGGCAGCCGGAGCTGGCACTCGGGCCGGAAGCCGATGTCTTCCGAGTCGATGGACTCGGTGTTTGACATCAGGCTGCGCTTGTCGGCGTCTAGGAGTGCATCGCTAATGCTGCCGCCGCTCTCGCGACCGCCGCCAGACGCCGGTGAGGCAAGAAGATCGTCTAGGAACTCTTGAGTGATCCGGTGCTTCTGCTGCTGTCGTTGCTTCGGCGAATCCGACGACGCTATAGACGTTGCTGCGGCTGCCGCGCTGTTGACATTCTGATAGTCGGAACAGCCGGAACCATCGGCGCTGCCGCCGACGCTAAAGTCGTAGTCTCCGTCTGTTGAAGCTGCTGGCAGCGCTGGCGGCACCGCATAGTCGCCCGCGTCCTGCGCAGCGTTGCTGTCGCCACGTTGAATCTCAGCCTGGCTGGGCAGTTCGTCGTAGTTCGCCATGGGGCCCGGGCCAGTGTTCGGCACCACCGCGTAGTCCAGATTCTTCAAATCGTCGTAGAAACTGTCCGGCGTTCCTCCTCCTCCACCGCCGCCGCCGCCGCCGCCGCCGCCAACTCCTGCGCCGACTTCGCCTCCATCAGGGACGTCGTCGAATCTGACAGATTTCTGCTGCCGGCCGAGGAAAAGCATCAGGTTGTTGTTGCCGCTGCTGTCGCCATTTGATTGCGCCAGCGGCGACTGCTGGGTGTGCGACGCGATCGACTGCGGAGACGGTTGTTCGTTTGCTGTCGCCTGCTGTCCCGCGTTGTCGTACAGATCCCAGTTTGAGCCGGATCCCCCGACTGCCGACGTGCTCGACGGAGCTGCCGCCGACGTTGAGTTGGTCGGTTTGTCTTTTGAACGCTCGACTGGAGAATTTTTGTGCCGTGCTCGTGGGCTGTCGACGGCATCTTCCGGCGCCTGCAGAGTTACGTGAGAGATGCAGGGGGGATTTTTTGGTTGCTGGACACTCGTACCCTCTGTTCCCCTGCTCCTGGCGAAAGATTTTATCTGGAAACTCTTTTCCTCTACAAGTATTTCCATCGTTCGTTCCTCTCCCCCCTCCCCCTCCTCCCTTCCTCTCCTGCCTTCGTCTCCTCCCTTCCTCTCCTCCCTTCCTCTCCTGCCTTCGTCTCCTCCCTTCCTCTCCTCCCTTCCTCTCCTGCCTTCGTCTCCTCCCTTCCTCTCCTCCCTTCCTCTCCTGCCTTCCTCTCCTCCCTTCCTCTCCTCCCTTCCTCTCCTGCCTTCGTCTCCTGCCTTTCTCTCCTCCCTTCCCCTCCTGCCTTCCCTTCCTGCCTTCCCCTCCTGCCTTCCCCTCCTGCCTTCCTCTCCTGCCTTCCTCTCCTGCCTTCCTCTCCTCCCTTCCTCTCCTGCCTTCCTCTCCTCCCTTCCTCTCCTGCCTTCGTCTCCTGCCTTTCTCTTCTCCCTTCCCCTCCTGCCTTCCCCTCCTGCCTTCCCCTCCTGCCTTCCCCTCCTGCCTTCCTCTCCTGCCTTCCTCTCCTCCCTTCCTCTCCTGCCTTCGTCTCCTGCCTTTCTCTCCTCCCTTCCCCTCCTGCCTTCCTCTCCTGCCTTCCTCTCCTCCCTTCCTCTCCTGCCTTTCTCTCCTCCCTTCCCCTCCTGCCTTCCTCTCCTCCCTTCCCCTCCTCCCTTCCTCTCCTGCCTTCCTCTCCTGCCTTCCTCTCCTCCCTTCCTCTCCTGCCTTCGTCTCCTCCCTTCCCCTCCTGCCTTCCTCTCCTGCCTTCCTCTCCTGCCTTCATCCCTCCCTGTCTCCCTCCCTTCCTCTTCTCCCTTCCTCTCCTGCTTTCCCCTCCTGCCTTCCTCTCCTGCCTTCCTCTCCTCCCTTCCTCTCCTCCCTTCCTCTCCTCCCTTCCTTTTCTCATTCAATCTACTAACCCTACCTCTCCACTTTTCACCTTACTTCTTTCCAACCGTCTTTTAACTCTTAATTTCTTATCTCGAATCTTAATATCTTATAATAAGATCGAATCTTCTCATTTTATCTTAGCTTGTATGCTATCTCTTAAAAACACAGCGCTTCGTTCATAATTACGCCCATGGCAACAAAGGTGGCGCATCAAGCGGATATGCAATGCAGGTACACAACATCAGCGTCTCAAAGTGACGCAAAGACTTAACCCACTAACGAGTCCCACGGCTAATTTATGAATTTCTATACCCAAGCTCGAATAACCAAAGTATTTCCTCGAATCCGCGTGTTTTTCGTGTGCACAGCAATTATATTCGGCGAAGCATGAATTCGTGTGGCCTTTATGGACTCGTAAAATCATTTTTTCGGCGCGTGATTTGCACAGACTAATTGGCCTTTTTTAAGCTTAGCTTTTCAAGCAAAGTAACCAGACCTTTTGTATAAAAAAGAATGTGGGGCAAGGAAGGGCCAAAGATCTGAGAGGTCTGATGCGATCTACTGAAGGGCCTGAATTGTTAAAGAGATCTACTAAAGAAGGGCTGAAGTATTATAGAGATATGAAGGGTCTGAAGTGTTATGGGGATCTGCTGAAGGGCCTGAAGTATTATGGGGACCTGCTGAAGGACCTGAACTTTTATAGGAGATCGACTGAAGGGCCTGAAGTATTATGGGGACCTGCTGAAGGACCTGAACTTTTATAGGAGATCGACTGAAGGGCCTGAAGTATTATGGGGACCTGCTGAAGGACCTGAACTTTTATAGGAGATCGACTGAAGGGTCTGAAGTGTTATGGAGATCTGCTGAAGGGCCTGAAGTGTTATGGGGATCTGCTGAAGGGCCTGAAGTATTATGGGGACCTGCTGAAGGACCTGAACTTTTATAGGAGATCGACTGAAGGGTCTGAAGTGTTAAAGGAGATGTACTGAAGTGCCTAAAGTTTTATGGGAGATCTACTCAAGGATGCGAAGTGTTAAATGGAACTTCTGAAGGATCTAATAGATCGAATTAACCCTCTAAAGTGTCCGCATGAGCAGTTCATGTATGTCAATTTCTAATAAACAATCTAAACATCGAATACTTACCGACTTGATGCCAACGCAGCACAGAAAATTTCTCCAAAAGGGCATGCGTGTTGACTGAGTCTTTGTTTTAACAATGCCTAGAATTTTTATAATTTTATCACAAACATTTCTCTGCTACTAAAAGCCCAGGCCAACGTGCAGTTCCGCTTATTTAGGAAGACGTTAAGATTATTTAACACAAGGCCTTTATTGACAATCTTTGCGATAAAGTATTATACTATTAAGAATACCCTATATGGAAGCAGCTTATTAATATACGTAAGATAGCGATAATAAACCTGACTTGGCCCTGTTTTAAACAAATTTAGTTAGCCATGGCCTAGAGCTTAAGTTTGGACAGAATGGTTGCTAGCTCCGCAGTTCTCAAGCCTGTATTGTACACTGCACAGTTGAACTGCGCACCTATACTTGCGCCTATACCTCGTACGAGCATTTAGCTATAATGAACAGGGCAAGGGTGAAATTGCTTCGAACCAAATATTCGAGGCTATGCGTTTGTGTGTGTGTGTGTGTGTGTGTGTGCGTTTCTCTTAGCTCGGTCCTCTTTTGCCTTCCTAGTTTTCTGTCTCTCTCTCACTCTACGAAGGAACGCTACTAGAAGAAACAGCCAACAGAGCGGGAGGGGTTGAACAACAATTTGGCTAACTAAAGCCTGAGTACGCCAGCAAATTCGGTGTTTTTTTGCTTTAAAAGAAAAGCATTTGTTTTCTGGTTAAAACTCCGATGCACTGGTCTATCATGATGATGACCCCACTGAGTAAGTGAGCAGGCGTGCTTTTGTACACAAATGAATTAAGAGCTCTCACGTTTATTGTTGCTGTGTGGGAAGCAGACAATGGTTGTCCAACTGCAATAGCTGCTCATGGTCAGCTGAGCTAAACAAGCATCAAACAGCGTGGGGCCAAATTTCAAGCAATTTTGTGCGGTAAAAACCGTTCTTAAAGGTTTCTAGAGATTCTTGAAGGTTTGCAAATTGTTTAATAAACAGTCCTAAAGCCAAGAAATCTCTCTAACCGTTTAAGGTAGCCCTGTAGTTAATGCTCTCCATTCACAAGTTAATGATTTCTTAAATTATAATTTCAAGCTTTCAATCAGATACCCTGTCAAATCGCACCTATTAGATAACCAATAAGATACCTAATAAGATACCCAATAAGATACCCAATCAGATACCCAATCAGATACCCAATCAGATACACAATTAGACACCCAATGACACACCCAATCAGATATCCAATCAGATACCCAATCAGATACCCAATCAGATACCCAATCAGATACCCAATCAGATACACAATTAGACACCCAATGATATACCCAATCAGATACCCGATAAGATAACCAATCAGATAACCAATCAGATGCCCTATCAGAAACCGAATCAGATACCCAATCAGATATCCAATCATATACCCAATCAGATACCCAATCAGATATCCAATCATATACCCAATCAGATAACAAATCAGATACCCAATCAGATATCCAATCATATATCCAATCATATACCCAATTAGATACCCTATCATACCCAATCAGATACCCAATCAGATATCCAATTAGATACCCAATCAGATACCCAATCAGATACCTAAATAGATACCCTATCGAATACTCAATTAGTTACCCAATCAGACACCCAATTAGACACCGAATGAGATACCCAATCAGATACCTAATCGGACACCCAATCAGATACCCAATTAGATACCCAACCAGATACCCAATCAGATACCCTATCAGATACCCTATAAGATACCCAATCAGATACACAATTAGACACCCAATGAGATACCCAATGAGATGCCCAATCAGATACCTAATCGGACACCCAATCAGATACCCAATCAGATACCTAATCAGATACCCAATCAGATACCCTATCGAATACCCAATCAGATACCTAATCAGATACCTAATCAGATACCCTATCGAATACTCAATCAAATACCTAATCAGATACCCAACCATATACTCAATCAGATGCCAAAGATATCTCGTGAGTTTCCCCCCTCGACCCCCCTCACCTCCAGCACGCCGATGAGCTGCAGCCGATTAGCCGGCGCGATGCCGGTGCGACCCCGATAGGCGCAGAGCCACCAGCCGGCCAGCCCAGGCGGCTGCTGGTCCAACACGGTCAGGATGGCGTCGCGCTGAAAGTGCAGCTCAGTCTCGTAGTTGGACTGGTTGTCGTAGAGGGCCTTGGCTAGCAGAGCCTGTGGTATTGTTTTTTGTGGGAAGGAGATATAAGTACAAAGATGTGGTTTAAAGTACAGGGATGAATTTAAAAGTACAGAGATGATATTTAAAGAACAGTGATGAGATTTAAAGTACAATGATGAGATTTAAAGTACAAATATGAGATTTTAAGTACGGGGATTCGATTTAAAGTAGAGGGATGAAGTTAAAAGTACGGAGATGAGATTTAAAGTACAGAGATGATAGTTAAAGTACAGAGATGAGATTTAAAGTACATGTAGAAAGTCCAAACAGCTAGGCGTTTGTGTGCTAGGCTCGCTAGCTGGCAGTAAAGGCTTGCTCCGGCCTAGAGCTAGAAAGGCTTATTTTATTTACTAGACTTAGAGCCAGTTACGTAACACTAAACGCACGAAGTGAATGGTAGCGTGAGGGACAAAAGCTGTACGTTATCGATGTACATACATTTACGCTGGGGCAGTGGCAAGCGAGCGAGATATAATAATAGTACAGGAAAAAGAAACCACTGCCCCACATATCTCCCTACGCGGAAAGAAAACGCAGTTTTATTCAAGGGGATTGCGATCGAGGAAAATTCGAAAAATATTTGTGGGAACATTAAAAACAACACGCGAAAAAAAGAATCGAGTCAGGAGAGCAATATTGAGAAAAAAATCAATAGCAGTAGCGAGAGAATAACGATTGCCAGCAATTCTGATAAAAAAAAAGATTTTAAAGCGAAAAAATTTTTATATCGAATAAAAAGGAGCGATATTTTGAGGGAAAATACAAGTACTTTTGAAGACAACAAACTTAGAGCAGCAGTCTTTTTTAAAATCGCGGCAAATACGCTTGAAAAGTCAGTCACTATTTTCAACAGTTAATGATCACAGTTTGTAGCTGATCACTGCGTCTTTAGCTCTTCTCGGATGGCTGCGCATAGCGATCGCCTCGTCACTGTCTGCGCCGGCCGCACCCTCGCTGAGTGCCGGCTGCCCGGCTGAGGCCCCGGTTAGAGGCTGCGGAACCGGCCGGATGTGCGCCAGGTGGCGCATGCACGACTGGCCTTGACGCTGCAGAGTGAACGTGTCGCCCTTGACCGACTCGACCACCCACGGCTTCATCTCGAACGGTGTGTGCAGCTTCGTCTTGTGCTGTCGCCGCAGAACTCGGTCGCCCGGCCGAATGCTGTGCTGCTGGACTCGCTTGGCCCTGTCGAAGCCGGCCTTCATGTCCTCAGTGTAGCGCTTATGGTGGTTCTTGATGTCGTCCAGGGACCAGTTGGCGGGCTGCGACGGCTTGTACGATGGAACCACGTCATTGAAGCGCCGCCCCATCAGGAGTTCAGCCGGTGCTTTGCCAGTTGCTCTGTGCGGTGTCACCCGGAAGGCGAGCAGCCACTCGTCCAGCGCTTCTTTCCAGCTGCGACCTTCGGCGATCGCCGCTCTGACGACTTTGTTCACGGAGCGATTGACGCGTTCGGTGGCTCCATTGGCTTCGGGATGCAGCGGACAGATGAGTCGGTGCTTGACGCCGTACGAGGCCAGGAAGGAGCGGAACTCGTGTGAGCTGAAGGGCGGGCCGTTGTCCGTGATCAGCTCCAGCGGGATTCCGTGTCGAGTGAAGAGCTGTCGCACGTGAGGGATGACGGTCGTTGCTGATGTCGAGTTGACGTAGTTGATTTCGGGGTACTTTGAAAATAGGTCTGTTGTGATGAGTAGCATCTGCCCTTGGATCGGCCCGTAGAAGTCCATTCCTAACAGAAGCCACGCACCGTCCGGGATCTGCGTTGGCCTCAGCGGAGCATGGGAGGTCGCATGCGACGTGGCTTGGCACGGCAGACAGGCTTGAACAAATGCTTCGCAGTCCGCTCGAACTCCTGGCCACCACACCTTGGTCTGCAGCCGCTGGAGTGTCCGCTCGGCACCGAGGTGCCCGGTGTGCGCCAGTGCCAGGACTTGCCGTCGGAGCGCTGAAGGCACGACAATCAGGTCGCCCCGGAGCAAAATTCCGTCGTCTTCTGATAGCTCAGACTCGATCCCTTTGAAGGTGCGCTGGGTGCTGCTGTGCTGGTTCCAGCGCCGCGTCCTGATGGCGGCTATTGCAGCCTGAATGTCCGTGTCGCTTCTGGCTGCCTTTCTGAAGTCATCTACGGACAGGCCACGCGGGACGGCGCCTTCTACCACTGCGTTGACGTAGGCGGCGTCCAGAGTTTCTCCGACCGCGCGGGACAGGTCGGTGGCCATCGGCTGACGGCTCAAAAGGTCCGATGGGTTCGAAGGGCCAGGACGATACTCGAGCTTGAACTGAAGGTGTTGAATCCGGAGTGCCATTCGTTCGATGCGCGGGGGAGGCCGCGAGCCCGGCCGAAAAAGTGGAATTAGCGGCTTGTGATCCGTGACGACTGTAAAATTCTGGCTGCCAGACAGGTAAAAGTCGAACTTGAGGCAGCCGAATTTCACGGCCAGGGCCTCACGCTCGATTTGTGAGTAGCGCTGCTCGACTGGAGTCAGCGCTCGGCTGGCATAAGCGACAGGCCTGACGGTGCCGTCCGGCTGCTTCTGGCTGAGGATTGCTCCTAGGCCGATCGGTGAAGCGTCGACTACCAGTTCGGTTGGCTGATTGCATTCGAAGAAGGCCAGAGTTTCAGTGGAAAGCGCCAGCTCTCTTCCGCCTGTGTAGCTAAGAAGTTTGCACTTTTGTACTTCTTCGGTAATGCCGGAGGCTGCGATAAAGTCCTCAAATCTGCTCGACCATGCTTTCCACTGTTTGCTGGAATTCTGAATGTCGTTTGACGGATTGAATGGCTCGGGCGGTGGCAGTGAAATAAAGTTTGCCATTGCGCGCTTGATTGTCCGATAGCTTGCGACGCCAATGTAGAAAGTCCAAACAGCTAGGCGTTTGTGTGCTAGGCTCGCTAGCTGGCAGTAAAGGCTTGCTCCGGCCTAGAGCTAGAAAGGCTTATTTTATTTACTAGACTTAGAGCCAGTTACGTAACACTAAACGCACGAAGTGAATGGTAGCGTGAGGGACAAAAGCTGTACGTTATCGATGTACATACATTTACGCTGGGGCAGTGGCAAGCGAGCGAGATATAATAATAGTACAGGAAAAAGAAACCACTGCCCCACAGTACAGACATGAGAGTTAAAGTACAGAGATGAGATTTAAAGTACGGGATTAGACTTTAAATACGGGGATTAGATTTAAAGTACAGGGATGAAATTAAAAGTACAGGGATAAGATTTAAAGTACATGAATGACATTTAAAGTACAAGATTGACTTTAAAGTATGAATTTAATCTCAAGTAATGATATTTAAATTACGAGGATGATATTTAAAGTACAGAGATGATATTTAAAGCACTGGGTTAAGTTTTATAATGAGTAAAATTATACTTTACCTACCGGAATGAGATTTAATTCACTATAAGCTCTATTTAATAAATTTGAATAACAAAAGAGCGAGAATCATACAGTTAGTAAGCATTAATAAACTACAATTAAATTTACATACCAAAAGAGATAACTACTGTCATTAGTAGTGCACTTTCTAAAGAGTACAAGAATAGCGAAAAACAGCCACATAGAAACAACTACATACACACCAATATTTAAATATAAACAAATATATTCTCACTGATTCAAACCGATGTCTCCCTTCAATAGCTCCGAAATTGCTCGATCGAAACCGGCTCGCCTCAGAGCCAATGCAGCGTAGCAGCAAGTTCATTATAATAATTATGGACTTAATTTTTTGGATCGGATGTTTTTAGTAACGGTCCAACATTTTCATTTTGGACAATTTTTTATATAGAAAACCTGGACTGCGCTCTCTCTAACTGCTGCCTGATAGGTTCCTCGGTCTTATTACATGTATTTCGGTTCGCTTCGGCTATTTCCAGTTGCTTCTTGTGTTTTTTCTTTTGCATTTCCTGAGCGTAATCAAACTGCACTGCGCGTACCTGTACTTACATTGGCTCAAAAGCGCTCGCCCGTTGCACTCACATTTAACTATATTTTTTGTCGTATTTTTTTAAATCTGCGCAAAATTTTTGTGGGTCTGAGTAGAAATTTACCCCATTTTCGCTGCATTCCTAACAGTTAATTTTATGTAAATTTTTGTTCACCTTTTCCTGCCCTTCATTTTCCATTTCAAATTCTCAATCTGATCCCGTCAGATCGCCTTTTCTCTTATCCCTTAATCTCCCTTTCTTCCTTTGTATGGCATCGTTCTTCCTTTCTCCGACTTTCTTCGGGAGTGTAAAATTGACAACTGTTGATATCTTCCGAGTTTTATGTAGTCAAACATTTTACTATAACTGAAAACTGTAGCACATGAATAAGGCATCGTGTGCAGACGTTCCAAGGTCTTAGTCAACTTAGCGCCTTGCATATTCCCACCGACAATTTTGCGTCAGCTGCTCAGAACTACATTGTAAAGTCGGTAGCCAAAGTAACACTACCCTAAGTACCTACCTATACGTCCGTCATACTTCACAACTTTTAAAACATTCTAAGGCTGCTGTCGATCTGATGTTTAAGCAAAACTATATGAATGAGTCATAGCTTACTAGACGCAAGCACACACACAGACATGGTCAGGCACACACAAAAAGAGAAAATAGCACTACCTTATTCTGAATGATGAAGAATGCAAATGTTCAGTGAATGTCTCTGAAGGATTTATGGTTATTTAAGGAAAACCCTCCCCAGCAGGATGTTGTTCCTAAGATAGAGAACTTAGTAGATTAAAAATTATTTATTTCATGGTAAGTAGTACAGCATGTCTCACCATAAATAAAAAATATGTGCTCGACAATTGCTGGTCAGTCAATAATTTGACTTTGTTGTTAGACTCAATGGCTGCTCCTTTTTTAATTAAATAAAATTCAGTTAATAGATTTATGCCAACTAGAAGACCATGCAGAATGCGCGCCAACGGCTAACTGACTTATCTATCTTAGCTTTGGTTTGGTCGACTACGTATGCATTTATTTAGATGCGCAGGGCAGATAATCTGAGCCACTTAATTACTGCAGTTGACGCTGTAAGCAAGGCTTAATAGATGATAAGAGGTGTTTATTGGTGTACACTGTACATTCTATTGCAGTTTACACTCTGTTATCGTTCTTTAGATTAGTTAAGGCTGTACACAAGCGTGTGTATGAAGCGCTTATTTAAAATGCTAACATTTTTGCATCATACTACTGACTCAGCCTGACATAGTAGGAATAATAAAATATGTACGCTTAAAAATTTAATTTTTTCTTGACAGACTGACTGTGGAATGAGTCAGCAAATATGAGTAAACAAGTGTGTGTATAGGTGATATGAGATTTTTTCTCTCAGTTGCGACTTTGCTTCATGGATTATTCCATGCTTCATAGATTTATGAAGCATAACTCGAAGCATTTTAGTACATCCGTCATCCCCATTCCCTTTCCCAACTTTGTTTTTTGCCATATGTTTCACACACATGGACGAGCGAGTCAAGTCATGTGACTCGAGTGGAGTATGGTTTACAAGGTCGGAAATTTGAAAGGCACTAGACTTTTTTCGGTATAATCTAAAAGCATGCGAGACAAGATTTCACCGTGCTTAGCTGGGACTGAAGATAGATAAAACTAATCTGCATTTGCTATAAATGTAAATAAGACAGAAATTTATCGCACTGGTACAGGCAGGGTGTTTTGGCTCCACATGCGAGCAGAATTCTGCATTGTGAGTGTGCACATTGTTCAATTGTAAATTTCGCAATTCATCTGCAAAGCGTAATGCGCAATACTTCAAAACAGGCCGCAAAAACAACTACAGTAATAGTGCTTATTAAAAGCGTGTTCAAAGGATGCGTGAAATATTGTTTTTAACCATGTGACTGCGATGCTTGCTGTGTTTACTACATGGAGAGCAACAAGACTGTTAATTCCGTACTTAAGTTTCGAAGTTCCGAGTTCCGAATCACTAACAGTTTATCAAGAGCAAATAGAAATGTTTAACTTATTAACTGAGAGTGGGCAGTAGGCGGAATTATGTCCTAGCATTGGCTGGCTGATTGCCATTCAATTACACTGATTTATATTAGGGTATTAAATTAAAAAGCTTAATACATTTAATACTTTAGTAAGCAGCGGAAATGAGCAGCATTGGGGTTGGTCATAAATGACGGTTGGTGGCGCCCAATTTCAGGAAATATCGACCCGAAGAGTGGAAACACTACAGACAGAAAATAGTCTTACACTAAACAAGTTAGAGAGAGGAAGGGGTGTGCGCGATGGTGGAATGGAAATCAGCTAGCGAGTCAGTTAGTTTACCCTTCGTCCATGACCCCCTCCTTCGAGATAAATGTACGCTCATCGGCAGGACTCACTCCTCGGTTTGAACACAAAAACTGTACATTTAGGGCACTGTACACTGTGCCGCGCTATAGATTTTTGGCAATCCGCCTCTCCCGTTTTCATTCCACTCAAGCTGGTCACGCGACCCCGCCCCCAGCATAATATAATATAAATCGTGTGCAGCGTGCTTTTCTTATTCCTATACAAGAGCTGCCACATTTACAACCTCACCTATACATATTTAATAATACACAGAGTAACAAGGTCTAAGCGAAAATGGCCGACCCTAACGCTGTCCTCTCCGACATTAGCAAGTTCAACAAGGACCAGATGCACCATGTCGAGGTAACCGAGAAGACCCATCTGCCAGACAAGGAACAAGTTGAGAGCGAGCGCAAGGAGGTCCAACTGCGCCAGGAAATTGAAAAGGAGCACCAACTAAATCACGTGAAAGTCGAAGAGAAAGTACAATTGCCCTCGCCAACTGACATCGCCCAGGAGAAGCAGGAGATGCAGCTGCGCGCCGAAATCGAAGGCGAACACGCTCTCAAGCATGTCGACCCGTGCGTGCGCAACAGTCTGCCAGACGCCGAGGCCATCGCCCAGGAGAAGAAAGCTCTTGGCCAGGAATGAACAGTAAAATTGAATATTTATGCGGGAGTCCTGATTAGCGGGGACAATTTCCAAGAAGCTTTATTCGCGCTATTGATTTAGCTTTAGTTTAGCCACTTTTTAAAGTTTGCATGGCGCTAATGAGCTTTTTGTTTTAATGAATTATGGTTATTAAGCAAGTTGAGCATGAAGGACCACCGGTGCGATAATTATGTCACCCAGTCAGCATTATTTCAATTTTGAGTAAGTAGTTCGCTGGTCAAAAATATAAGAAATTTATCAAATTTATCATTCACACTAAGCTTATTTTGTAAAACGTTTTACTATCCTTATCAAAACAAAATATATTTACTTATGTTAGTTAAACTTTTTTCTCTATGCAAAACAGGAACAAAAGCTTTTTAACTAATGGATTTCATTTTACTGGGCTATTCTTGCTAAGAGAAAAACCCTGTTAATAGTCCCCTAATATTTGTAATCCTATTCTTCCTCACTTTTTTGATCCATTTCTTTTACTTTCAGTAGTACCGGTATATGCAGTCAATTTTACGTTTGTATCAAATTGTCAATTTTTCCTCCCAATAACAAGTGTAATAAAGTTGCAAATTTTGTGCTTATTGATAATTTTTTTACGCAAACAACACACAATATTCTATTAATAAAATGGTAATAGGCAAAAGCGTCACTGCATATCCTATGCTTGCCCTCTAAGCTTATTCTTATATATCTTACGCATACACATTACGCATTACGCATTCTTTGTTTTTTGGTATTTCCTTGCGGGGGCGTTTCCTTTCTCAAAACTTCAATTTCTCAAAATTTCACTTTTTCGAAACTTCACTTTCACTAATTTTCATCTCATGATGCTTTCGTTTACTTGCGCGTATCGAAAACTAATACTTCGAAACAAGGCATGAGTGGTCATTTGTATGGTCAGTTTTGTCATGGACGCCTAGAAGTAGAATGTTAGCATCTGTTCACAAGAAAGTGAAGGTGACATGCTTTGTTCTTCGAGATAGTGATATTTCAAGAATCTGAAAGCGTCCCTCTGCTTGCTGCAATAATATTTACTGCTTTCTTTAATCCACCCACATAAATTAACGAGCCAGCAAGCAAGCAGAAACTGTGGCTACAATAATCGCCTTGCAAGTATATTTGCTACTTGCAGTTAAATTTAAATGCGAACTACGTAATAATGCCTATTCTATTGCGCCACGTGCATTTCTATAGAGATCGGAATTCATGCAACAAGAAGCAAGGCATTTAAAAAACTGTAGATTGAATTTTGAATGTGCGCATATTAGCTATAGATTGTTAGGGCAAATCCACATGTAGCTTCTCTTCAGGACGAGAGGTCGACCCGCTTGTTAAGACACAATGCTTTTCTCTGATGATTTTATGCGTTTCCATTAGGTTAGGATCGAGTAACTAAGCGGTGGGTGAACATGTACATGTTTACCATTTAAAATCAAGCTGCCTTTAGTTTAAGCGAAAAAAGCATAGCACTGAAAGAAGGGGCGCTTAATGTACATGTGCATAAACACATGAACATTTATAGGTGCTTAATGTCTAGGTAAAGTGGTACTAAAAGAATGGGGCCGAATAAAGGAGTGCTGAAAGAAAAAGGGCGCTAATAATGGGGATGCGCTGAATAAAGGGGCTCTGAGTGAACGGTCGCTGAATCAAAGGGGCTCTGAGTGAACGGTCGATGAATTAAAGGGGCTCTGAGGGAACGGTCGCTGAATGAGAAGGCATTGAAAGAACGGGCGCTAAACGTACAGTGTCCATGTACATGTAAATTTAGAGGTGCTAAATTTCTAGGTGCTGAAAGAAAAAGCCCTAAAAATGAATTGGTACTGAAGAAGGGATACCCAGCAGAAATAAAATGACTGCATGCATGTACAAAAGCACAAGTTAGAAGAACACTAAAAAGGGGTTAGCTAAACAACTGCGTGTAGCTAGCATCGTGGTTTAAGCAATTAAAGAAGATCGCCAAAGCAAAAATGACCCTTTTACTAGAAGCTCCTATATTGTACGTTAAAGGCCACTATTTGTCAGACTCTGCATTTCGACTTGGAGACTATAGTTTTATACCATTATACTCGTACATGCACATTAAAAGTATAAGGAACTCTATTATCTGGGACCTCTTCCAAGATCACCTTGATCAATTAATTGAATTTCGTACGCGGGATCTTACACTGCGCATTCGAATTATATACGAGTGTATACATACTAAACAGGTAAAAACTGGATTTAGCCGAAAAATCTGCGAATATAGCTATAAATTTATGCATCCATTCATCCTACCTGCATCCTGCAGCACATCCCTATATAGCATTAATTGGGGTCATGAATTTCATGTTCCGATAGCGTATAAAGAACAGATTTTATAGGATATCCAAAAGATATTCGTTACGCATCAAGGGTGACTCATCCAAGTTGAATGGTATAAACCAGATCAGCAGCTATCGCAGAGGTTGGTCAGAATTTTGGGCATGTGTAAGATTGATTGACGTTTGTAAAACTACATACTGTAGCTTCGCTAAGCCTAATCCACCCCCACAAACGAATTAAAATACCGTTTTAGCAAGATAAAAGAAAATCAATTCAGGTAATGCTCACCGGCAGCTGGATCTCAACATTAACTCGACGTTGGCAGTTTTGAAAAAAGTTATTACGTAATAGCAAAGGCGAACATCGACCGTTGATCGGGTTTGCGGATGCAAAATTTACCGAGCTGCCAACGGCTGCCGTGGAATTTTCCGTCAAATTTTTATGCATTGGTTAATTGTGTTACCCAAAAAAGTTGCTCTGTACAATTCTCAATAGCTGAGATTGCGCATAAAAAGACTTGTTAATAGTTAGATTTTTCTGCGCCTTATTTAACTATCATCATTGCGATGGGAATTAACCAATCTGTAAAAATGCTGTAGATCAAATTTCAACTGCAAATATAGAAGAAGGAAGGATCAAGGATGAGGAATTATAAATATAGCAATTGACGCAAAAAAATAAGTTTGGGATTTTTAAAGGCGGCCGGGGGTAGGGAGGATGGTGAACAACAGCAACTGCGTTGGGGATTTCAGCTTGCAGTTTATGGAAGGCTGACTGGCTGGCGGGTTTAGTCGGCAAGAGCTGCAGGGGTCGCGGGCTATCGGGCTGAGGGGGTTGGGTCAGAAAGGCCTCGGTCCAAGAGATAACCGCGCGAAAGGAAAGTGAAAGAACGAAAGAAAGAAAGGAAAAAAGCTCGAGAGGGCGGGGAAGAGCGCGCTGCAAAAAGCGGGCGGGAAAGTTAAGAGAGAGTGTGTGTGTCGATCTGTGTTGCCTGCCCTGTATAGCCCTGTGTGTCTAGATAGGATGTGCAGCTAGCAGAAAGGTATAGTGGCGAAACACATGCACCCCATCATGGAGTACCAGAGCTGCTGGTAATGCGACTACTACGATGGGTTCAGCAGCCAACCAGGGCTACTGAAATTGATAGATACGTGTATGGGAGGCTCTATCACCCATGGACCACCGGAGTTAAACTTCGGACTGGATCCACGTTCTGCTAAACTAAACTACTATTCTTCTGTAATTTATGACACGCTTTAAGAAACAAGTACAAGGTCAGTCCACTTACTGGAAGCCAAAAAAATTATTGGATAATTCAGTAAATGGTGGCAACATTTTTTCGCTCGCGAACTGTGCGGCACGTACCGTGTATGCTGCTTTGTGCCTCTGCAGTCCAGGTATAATTCTGGTTCTGGTGCAGAGAGTCCCTGGTTACCTAACCGCTCGTTATTCAACGGTGAAGGCCCTAATTTCTTCCCCCCTCTTAGCACCGAATTGTTTCCCTTTAGGTTGGTAAAAAAACACCAAAAGAACGATGCGTGGCTTCTTTTGGTGCAGCGTCAATACAAAAAAATGGTTGCTGCACTTCTAATTCTGTGTAACATACAGTGCACCAGGGGAGGCAGCACAACAGAAAGGAGACGTTGCTTTTAGAAGCAAAAAGGAAATCAAACAGGATGTTGTTGCTATCCTGTGCAGTTTTGCTGCGCGCAACAGTGTCAATTCCAAGGTACGCGCCGAACAAAACAAATGGGCCCACGTGCACGAGTTGGAAAAATAATTCCTTCCCTATAATTCAGGCATTCCTGCAGTAGATGTTTAGTCAACTTAACCAATTACGACTAGCTAATAAATACTTGCGGTTCAAAATATGTGGCATAGAAAATCTAGCTAAGATCGCATTTTATTACAAGCATAAATTCTTACTTGAATTGACAGCGGCGGTTAAAGTTAATTAAGCTATCTGAATGTAGATGCCATTATCTGTGTTTCATTATCTCTTATTATCAATTGATGAAATATACGAGTATGTAACACCCTTGGGACATTAGGATCGATCTACAGTAATACTAGTAGCATAATGTTATTTGCTTTATTATGCCATTTAATTTGCATAAATTGTCCAGCGAAAAAAATACCCAGCAGCAGGTGTAAAAATACCGCACAGCGCACTGCGTCATCACTGATAACTTGGGCACGCAGAAGATCTGCGCCAAGTGGTTGCCCCGCCTGCTGACAGAGGAGCAAATTGAGGAGCGAAGGAGGCTGTCCCGATAGCACCTGCGTCGATTTCACAGCGACGTGTTGTGACAGGGGACGGGACTTGGGTCTACGAATGGGATCCGGAGTGGAAGCGCCAGTCAGCGCAGTCGCTTCCATAAGGATCAACGCACCCGGAGGTGTAGCGCGAGCAGAGTTCAATGAAGATGATGCAAATCATCTTCTTCGACATTCATGGCCTTCTGGTAGACTGGCCCATAGACTTAAACGCGGAGTCCTACAGATAGATCCAGCAAGAGAAACTGCGACCCGCAAACAGAAAAAAGCGACCCGGCTTGCTGGAGAAAGAGGTCATCTTCAATCACGACACAAGCGCGCTGCACCGAGCCAGAAGAGTGGAGGAGCTCCTGTCGTCCTGGGACTGGGAGTTCTTGCTAATCACCTGGTCTAGCTCCGGCAGACTTCTGCGTTTTCCTAAGGATGAAAGCGGCCAAAGTTTTGCCTCGGTGGAACAGATTAACAACAGCGATTCGTCAGCTCTCCGGCATCTGGCCATTGACGGCTGCAGCCCTGCCTTTGAGGCTTGGGTGCGTCGCTGGCAAAATTGCATTGACCTGACCTCGAAATTTGTAGAGTACATGTAACTATATGACTTGATTTTCTTGTTGACATCTATGACATGACCACGTACATAGGTGGAAAAAGCAACTTTGGCCTGGAATTTCAGTAGCCGGAGCAGTCGGCAGTCGCTACCTGGGAACTTAAAAAGACGCTGTTCTGCACTGCACATACGCATACAAGTAGCCAGCGTGGAAAAAATCTGGCAGGTAGTCTCCAGAACGGCAGCAGGCAATAAAGCTAAATAAACTGTCATTCTGAAAAGGTGTTGTGATGTACGTGGAACACGGGCACTTAGCGGGACAAGGTTCGCCTCTCTGCCATCCAATAACATAAACTCAGGGTATCAGTGCGTGCTAAAGTTTCTTTTCGCTGGATAGTGATTTCAGGATCAGTATGTCATCAACACAGACGGCGCTATGTCGGGCGAGTTGGTTAACTTTCTCTTTCACGACTTTGCCGTGAAATATGGCACGGCATCAAGCAACCCACCTCCAATTCCCTCAACGGGGATTCTCGAGTCAGTAGAAGGCAAGAGGGGGCTTCTGGGACAAAAAATTCGACATTTTACATATATGCCTACCACTAACTAACATATCCTCGACTACTTGAAAAAAGAGGGGGGCCTCCTCTTAAAATGCTTTTCCCCCCAGGACATAAAATTTAGCCTAAATTTATTATTCCAGGCAATTAGCAAATGGGGTTTCTGGGACAGAAAAAAAAATTGCTATTTTTCATATCCTCGAGATGTTTTTGACATTTTTATTAATGGGGCTTCTAGGACACTGGGATTAAAACCCTGGTTATCCACCCTAGTTCTGCGCTGATCGGGGTACTCACCCAAAAATTTTTTTTTTAATTTTCAATAAAAAAAATGTTTCCGACCGTTTCTCCAGGATCTTACTACGAAAAATCTCACCCTCAGTTCAAGTCTCGGTATCGTTGCAAATGGGAATGTGAATTTTATATGAAAAAATATTGGCCTAATGTCCCACTAACTATTCCGAATCTTAATCAGGCAGTTAAGACTCACTGGTACCGTTTGCACGGGGTGATTATTGGTGATTACGACAGCTATTACAACTTCGCTGAAATTATTAATCAGTTGTAATTTGTTTTTTTCTCACATTCTTTCAATGATAATTGTCATTGCGAACTCTTCGCCGTTAAAATCAACAGCTTCTCCATCCTCGGTCTCAAACTGTAGCAATATTCCATTAATTTCTTTGTTACAGAGCACAACTCTTTTTACTGGATTGGGCTTCTCAACAATCATCTGTCCACCAGCAACAGAGTTAGAAATATTGTACAAAATATTTGTTCGCTTTCCCTTGAAGACCCAGTCCAGACTGAGATTGCTTCGGATCAAAATGTTCAAACTTTTAACAATGTCTGCGATATTTTCTGCCATAAATAAACCGCGTGCTGGCTGGCGGCTCAACATAACCGCCCCCGGCGAAGGAGCTGTGGGTGGAGCTGCAGTTTCCGCCTTGTAAACTTTCTTTTCAAATCCCAACTCCCGATACCAGGTGCCATCTTTAAACTCCACCTCTGCGTCTTTATGAACTTGCATAACCACTCTCATTACAGTGAGATCATAGGACAATTTAACAGGAAATAGTTTATTCTCGGGTTTGCTAGTATCAGGAGTTTCAAAATGCCCCCTTTTGGTAAAAACGTTCTCCAGAAAGTAATTATAAGTATCCACGCTCTGTGTGCTCACAGGGAATTTAACCGGAAATTCTTTCACTTCGCCTCCAATTTGTTTCCATTTGTAATAAAACATGTTATTCTTTTCT
Source organism: Macrostomum cliftonense (assembly GCA_950096795.1). NCBI lineage: Eukaryota > Metazoa > Platyhelminthes > Macrostomidae > Macrostomum > Macrostomum cliftonense. The sequence goes on along the minus strand of CATNEM010000094.1, from coordinate 1,370,677 downwards.
GTCACATTGGGGACATTTGACCAGCCAGTAAAGTCATTGAGATAAACATGGTAGTTTGCCTCTGGGTCCAGACGAATGGGTTGCTCAAGTTTTTCAATAAAAGTTCCACTTGAATCTGTAAGTCGACCAGTTATTGTAATTGGGATACTTTCCTTCGAATGCGACACGATATTGTTTAGTCTTTCAGCAATCGCTTCCATTTTTTTTTACAAAAAAAATTATTTTAAACCTTACTCGAAGAATTATTAATCATGTTCAGCTTAATTTTCCTCTCAAATGCATAGATGATAAAAAGGTCAACGGGTGTAGCAACGGGTTCATCACTTCTGTCGATAGTGGTCACAATATTCACCGGACTGTTGTCAGTAGGCATTTGCCTGGCCGACACGTCTGCACCGAAAATGGGGAAAAGAGTCTTGTACTGCCATGCCGTAATGGCGATTCCGTTGTTCTCCTTTACGGCTAAGTCAACCAGCTCGCAGTAAAATTTACTAATTTTGTTTGTTGCAAAATCTCCATTCTGTGGCATTGGCGGGTAAAGATTATCACTGATTTCATGCTGAATTGTTCGCACATTTCCATGTTCATAACGACTTATAGTTAATGGATCTCTCAAACTGACAATAATGTACCTTGGGTTGCTGCAAGAACCCTCCTTAATACAAATCTGTTGCCTTCTTTCATTGCGTTCATCCCTGCACATGTAAGCTGTGTAAGCAACATCAATATCTTTTTCAATAGCCTTCAAATATTCAGCTTTCAGTGCTGTCTTTGGTTCAATGATTTCCAAGTACAGCTCAACTCCCGCTAGCTTAACTTCCATTCTAGTATGCTCAGCTCCTGTCCAAACACTCCTGTTGCGATCGTCCCTGGTAAGCCTAAATGTGTAGCTAAAGTTGCTGGTCAGGCGATTAAAAGTATTGCAGAACCCGCTCATGAATCTCAAAGGTACAAATATATCTAAATTTCTATACTGAGTATTCTTTGCGCCATCATCAGCACCCGTCAATGCATAGTTATATCTCCCTTTTCTTTTTGCATAACCTGAATCATTTACGTCTCCTTTCTCCTCATTAGGGATGAAGCCAGCGCCGCTACCAAGTTGAATAAAATCTGGGTTTTCAATGAGACAATGAGTGTCATACACTACACCAAAGTTGGCAATTCTCTCCAGCTCTGTACTCCCGTTCGACACGCTAAACTCCTTAAACATGTAGGCCCAGAAGTTGCTGATTAGCGTGACATTAGCGTCATGCTTGTCAGTATTAGCACCAGCAGCATTTGTACCACCTTTAGTCTTGTATTGGAATGTCATGTAAAACCCGCTCCTTAGACTGTGAACGCTGACCAGAGATGAACACCCAGTGTAAGTAAATGTTAGCGTTTGACCGGGGCCCAAATTAGTTTCATTCTGATTTTCATGACTGGGGACTCTTACTTGAGTCGCTTTGATTGTGCTGTCATCACTCAAGATAGGCTTGTTGATTTTATAGAAAACTGGCGTCAGAGGATCGTTCATTTTTTTAGTTTAAAAATTAAAATTAAAAAATGAAACGAAAAAATTCTCATTACATCTCTGACTTAGAGAAGCTCGCAGAAGCTGAAAAACGAGTCACTGGGTTAATTAACAAAGAGCAGCAGTCCTACAATGAGTTTATCCAAGCCGCCACTGAGTTTCACAAACCAGGTTACACCGAAGCAAAGAAATCCATTGAAACAGTTAAGGAAGCTGTTGATGAGATTCAAGAGAGCCAGTTTCAGAATACGCTGAATAAAATTCCATCTGGCGAAACGTCTCCTCAAGCATCTCAGCAAAAATTAAAAGTAACAGATAACTTCTTTGGGCCAGTAGAATATGAAGGCAAACTCGTCTTTGGTGTTAGTGTCTGGCGTAAAAATATTTCTACTGATCGTGTGGATTATCATCTTGAGATAACGAAAGAAAGTATTGGAGTCATCAAAGAAGGCGCGGCCGGGGAAGGAGAAAACACCTCAAAGAAAGTTGCTTTCACCCAAGTATTGCTCAACTTCATGACTAAAAATCAAGAAACTATTTCTGCGAAACAGCTACAAAATTATAAAGATCTGGTGACTTTTGCTTTACAAAGAGACATAGACATCCTTAAAGTCCCTGACATACTCAAATTTTTACATGACAATGGGGTCGACCTGAACAGCTTTAGAAAGTATAAGCACTTTAAACAATGGTTCGACCTGCCAGATCAGCTAGAAGTCATAAATTACCTCGAACAGCAAAAACAACTCTCTCAGCAACAAGAGATGCCTCAGCAACAACAAAGCCCTAAAAAATTAACAGAAGAAGATGTACTCTCTCAACTTGAGACAGCAGATCCAACTCAAGTAGCTAATTACAAAACGGGAAATCCACAAGTATGGAGGCATCTAGAACAATTCTCGCCAGATAGAATGCAGCGAATTTCAAACAGAGTTTTCACACCAAGGCAAGACATTAGATCACCAGAAACATCACCAGAGACATCACCAGAGACATCACCAGATACATCAGCTGCAAGTACCGGCACAGGGATGCCTGAAGTTTACAAGCGGCTAGTTGTTCTCCTAGGAGCAGCAAAGACAGGTTTAAAGGATGAGAATAGAAAAGAGTTTGTTCACATTCTTGATAAAATGCTACAAAAGAAGTACATCGATAAAAGAGCAAGAGAACTTTTACTTTCAAGGTTCAATAAAAAATAATTTTTTTCCCAGATAAAAAATGCCACTAATCTTCGAAAAAGACGTCCCTAAATACTACGATGAGAATGAATTAAAGCTCATTAAAAGAGGATCTGGACTTTTTCCAGCAGGTCATTATCCAAGAAAAGAGCGATCGGGTAACGGTATTGCTGATTTGATCGCCCAGGGGGCAAAGATTTTCAAAGTCATCAGTGAGAACAAGGAAAATATTAAAAATGCTGCCGAGGTCGGGGCCCAGGCGGTGGGAAGTGTAGTCACAGCTGCGAAGAAGATCAAGGACACTATAAATGACGGTCAACCACTCGCACCAAATTCATTGGCGCCAAATTCATTGGCACCAAGCGCTGATAGCATTGATCCATCTGTTTATGCTAAGATGAGAGCCGATCTTAAAAAAGGCAGCGGTTTTAAATACGACTAAGGTGCTTTCTTGGGGTAAAAGACATGTGGGGGTACAAGACGTCTTGCAAAAAGACATATATAAGTAAAAAAACCACACACACACACGCACCGGTTATGGACCCAGTGCCAGAGACACTAACGTTGTTAAAGTAAATTTGGGAAGGTTTGTGTTCGAATCGCAAGACGGTCTGCCACGGTTGCCTCGTTTCAAATTTTTTATTTCGTGTAATAAAGTTGACCAGGATTGTTTTTCATGACCATATGTCTTTATCTGTAGTGCCGATATTGCGTCCATAAGTGCAGAAAATATAAAGGCCGAATGTATTTTTACACAGTTGCTTTCTACTGCCGCGTCGGCGATGCCTTTACGGTCCGCGGCCGTGAACTCAAGGCGATTTGCCAGGCGGCGTTCCAAGGCAATCGCCTTTGATTCTAGGGCATTTGTCTGCGGTTCCAGGGTATTTGTCCTTATTTCCAGGAGATTTATCTCCGATTCTAGCGTAGTGACCCTTGATTTCAATGCAGAATTCTCCGATTCTAGGGCTTGTATACGTTTTGATAGGTCACTGAGTTTTGCGTTTTGCGAAATGTCTTGTCTTGTGATTTCGTCTGTGTTGATGTACCTAGAATCTAGGAACGACAGCTTGTAAGTATTGGAAGGTTGATTTACGACGCCAGCGAAATTCATGTTGTTTTTTTTTTATTTTAATTTTTATTTTTAAAATGGATTTTTCAAATGATTTCAACCCTCATTGGACTCGGAACCAAATCAAATTTAATCATAACGAGGCAATTCCTGGTCATTTCAGATGTATTGTTGTTGGAGAATCAGGCTCAGGGAAGACATTTAGAATCTTCAACATGCTTCTGAGACCAGGATTTCTTGACTATGACACACTGCACATCTACTCACCCACTCTGTATCAAGATGAGTATAAAATGTTGATTGCAGGTCTACAGAACAAACTTAAAAAGGAGCATATCATTCAGTGTTTTAATAACCAATCCAAGCTGCCAAGTGATCCAGAAATTGTCGCCAGAGAATATGCTAGCCATATCCCAGATAATGAAAAGTGGCACGACATTAAAGTGTTCACATATGGGGACCCGCAAATTGATCCTAAAACTAAACTTCTCCCTCAGCCTGATGAACTGGAAAAGGGAAGGAAGCACTTGATTGTCTTTGATGACTGCATGACAGGGCCCCAGAAGCAAATTGAAAACTATTTCACCAGGGGTCGACACAACAACTGTAATGTAATCTATATTACCCAAAACTGGTTTGAGTTGCCAAACAAAACTATTCGTGGGAACTGCAATCTGATCCTCTTGTTCCCAACCATACCGCAAGACCGACTGAAGAGGTTAAGTAACGAGGTGATTGCTCCTGCCCATTTTACTAAGCCTGCATTTGATCGAAAGGTATCGCAGGAAGAATTTGTTAACCTATGCTTTGAGAAGTGGAATAAACCTTATCAGTTCGTGATGATTAACAAAGAGAAAAGAACAGTAGCGTAATTAAAAAAAAACAAACAAAAAATGTCCATAAACTTTGCTGGCGAATCTACTAGTGGCTCCACTGCACACTCGCTTGCTTTCCTTGACAGGCGCTACATTAACGTTGACGAAAAAATCCCGGAGATCGGACCAATCAAAGGCCGCTTAAAACCATTGGAACGGTCAGCACACCATCATCAAATAAACATTGAAGACTTGCGGACAAAAATAGCAAAGCTGACCGCCATCGTTGAGACTCTAGCTCAAACTCTCAGATCGGAAATCAATGCAAAAGACATTACTTTAAGAACAGCGATTAATAAAAAGCGAGACATCCTTGATTCCTATTCACAAGCAGAGACTGATGCCTTATTTACCGCTTGGAGAACAACCATTAATCAAAATGTTGCAAAAATAAAAAAGATAGAAAGAGATGTTGCCACGCATACGCTCTATCTGGATAGAATTTATAACAAGTGGGGGAAAACTTTGAGACGAATTAGTCGCCTGGAACGACAGCACAATCTCCCTGACATTGACATTGAAGACGCCCGATCGTAAAATAGAAAAAAAAATTTTTACCTATAAAAAATGGCCGAAAATGATTCTCTGTATGACCCACCTATGGCACCTAGTGCGCCAAATCTCTATCCAACAATCAAAACTTTTACCTGCAACTCTCAACAGTTCCGACTTGTAGAGATTCAGAAAATGCGAAATGACATTGAAACCGCCCTTATGAAAAACTCTAAAAAACTGAAACGCTTCAACAGCCAGTGTCAAGCTTTCGAGTATATTAATATGGTTCTCGGGTCAGTGTCAATTATAAGCGGATCTGCAGCTGCTGTTTCTACACTTCCCATTATCACCGCACCAGTCGCTGTTCCACTTGGAATTATTGGGGCCTCGTGTGGTCTCATTTCAGCGGTTACAGGAGCTCTAACTCGAAACAGACGCCAGAAGCTAAAGCATCTGCAGGAAATGCAAGCAAAACAGAAAAGCATCCAGTCGGCAGTCACCGGGTACATTTCAAAAGCAATAGAAGACAAGTTCATTTCAGAAGACGAGTTTCAAAGCATTCAAAAACTTTATGAGCAGCTCAATGAGCAACATGTACATCTGAATAGCATTGATGACATGAGCCAATTGAGAAATGATATCGAAACTGTCTTCAAAAACTATGCAATCAAACACGCTTCAAAAAAAAAACTAAACATTTAAACTTAAAATGATTTCCCTATAGCTTTTTCGAGTCTTAGTCATTGCATATAAAACAGTCATACACAGCTCACCGCAAATATCACTGCTAAGCCCCTGCAGAATAAAGTCTGAGCGGTAGATTTTTGGAGCTTCCATATATTCCCTTAGCTCATCAGGAACAGCCGTCCCATAGCTATCAAAGTAGTAGTACTTATGCTTTCTGTTTGGATCAATCACCCAGCAAACCCAGTGAGACCCTGGTTTCTCGGCAGTGTCAAAGTTCATGATGCCACATTCTTTCAATGTGTGGGATTCAGGTAATGTATCCTTCATAAAGACGCCTCTAAAGTTTGGGATTTTTAGTTCTTTGGCCAACTGTTCCAGAAAAATATTTGTCGTCATTATTTTTTGTCATTTTTTTTTTAAATTCAGCCTACGTTTTTAAACCTTATACTTCAACCTACGCTTTTTAGCCTCCAGTGCCCAAATGGAAGACTCGTAATATTGTCGAGGTAAAATCTCTTATTATCTGCGCCTGACAGGCCTATTTTTTTCTGGGTTATTGTAAAAACATCATGGTTCTTAGACTGAAACTTCACAAACTCATGTGTAGTTTTCTTATTATGTAACAGGGCATCTCTGTAGGCTTCTTCATGTAGAGAGTTCTTAACTACATGTTTCGGAATTCCCTTGGACTTCTTAATTACACCGCTTTCACCACACTTTACAAAATAGGATTTGGATCTCAAACCGATGAACTCAGAGATGATGTCACCTGCCTTTTCATCTTTCATTTTACCAATTACTTTTTTATTGGATGGGTCAATCACTTGATCACCTTTCAAAGTTTTAAATGATTCTGGATACTCTGACAAATCATAAGGGTTTTGGGGGCCCCGGTTTTGTTCAAGCATGTCCTGATAGATGTCCTCAGTCTGAATGTTTAGAATTAGGGAGTCAGTGTCAGTGTAAAGAAGTTTTACGCGAGTGTCGCCTGAGCTCCGATCCCCATATTGTCGTTTCATGTCATAGAAGAAACTGTACATAAGACGCTTCGATTCATCAAGTACAGTGACACCTGTAAAGATAGGTTTGCAGAGTGTTGCTTTCGTTTTATAAAAGAGTATGGCCCCTAGGTTATCGTTAAAGATGTGAAGTTGTTTAAATGTCGGTTTAGAAATATTTCTCTGAATAATGTCACGCTCATGAACGGTGACGAGTTTTAGATTCGTGCGGTTGCGCTCATTTTCAAGAGTCTTGCCATATACAGAGTTGTTTGCCAGCTTGAACAGATCCTTGTCAAAGTTGTTGGTTGCTTTGGCTCTGAACTGGGTGTTCTTTTCTATGTAGGATTTCATCCAGGCCTCTTCAGTGAATTTGAGTGCCCTATGTATGTGTGTGACTTTACAGCCTAAGGATAAGAAATATTGTAGCAGCTTATAATGAATTTTGTAGCGAGTCTTGTTGTGTAGGTTTTGGGTGAGTTTAGTGGTGTGTTCATTTTCTGTAGACAGGCTCCAAGTGCCATCCATGTGTTCGATAATTTTCGGACAGTTAATATTCTCAGGGAATGGCGCAAAGTCAGAAAAATGATCATGGAGTTCATCGGGAATTGTAACGTCAACTTCATAGAAGGCGGGAGTAGAAAAGTCGGGTTCGAATTGTTGAGTCCACTTGAAATCTCTTATGGGTAAGTCTTGACTCATTGCCCATCCATAGAGATTGTTGGCGTCTAAATAAACGATATAATTTGACGGCTGATTTTTGTCATAAGATTCTAGATACGGATTGTTGGCTTTTGCATGTCTGTTCACGCAGATTGATATGCCGCCTCTTTTCGCTGTGTCTATAAAATTGTACATGTCAATGTCGGTTAGTAATTCGATATACCAGTCTGGGTTTTCATCCCATTTCATTTTAAGTAGCGATTCCCAGCTGGTGGCGGGCAAACTTACAAAATGCGCAGGATCAAGACCATATGCTGTGTACCAGGTGTTTCTGAAGGTTTGAAATACATCAGCCAAAAGAAAAACATCAGTGTAAAGATATATTAAGTGGTAATCAAAGAAGTTTTTGCAGTTAAAGTGTTTGTAGACTGCTTGCGCGTGCTCATATTTTTCGTCGGTGAGTTCAGTCATTTTTAAATGTGAGTAGAACTTCTCTTTTGGTGGAAGTTCGCCTTTAAAAACAGGATTTTCAGCGGTGGGCGACCCCGTCACATATTCATAAGGGTAGTAACCTTTCTTTCTGAGTAGTTTGAAAGACTCGGGATCTGAATCTTCTTTACCTAAGATTTTCGCCAGTTTTTTTGTATAGACGCATTGGTCATCTGTTAAATTTTTTGCGAGATCTTCTAGGGATAATTGAAGAAATTGATAAGTATCCTTGATTTTTACAGCGCCACTTGTGGACGTTCCATTTTCTTTAATATTGAGGCATTTAAACTTTTCCTTGTTCTCTGCTATGCAGTCAAGGTTAATGCCCTCTATTTCACCTATTCTTTCAACAATTAGGTGAAGGTCGTAATTGCGCGCATTATGTATAAAAACATTTAAGTCGTGGACATTATTTTTTAACTTTAGGTTGCAGGTGTTGTGTGCGGCACCGCGGAAATGGCCGTCAAAGTGCGAGTGGTCTCTAACTTTTGGATTCTTTAGGTTGTCATCAAATGGCTTTTTGCATATGTAACACCGGGTTGCCGATTGGTAATTGAGTTCATCTTGAGTTGACATATTTATTGGCGCAGGAGTGACTGAGCTTAATGTTTTACGCAGCTCTAACATTCTGAATATAAATTTTTTAATGCAGTCTTCACCGAAGAAATGGTTATACTCTATAATACCGGTATTTCCAAGATAATCAATATTTCCAATGCAAACGTACGCTGCTGAATTTGGGATGTGTTTGTTATTAATGAATGAGCATTCAAAGTCGGCAAATACAATAAAGGGAAGTTTTTCCATCTTGTGGTAATTTTTAAACCGTAAATACTTCTGGTTGCCCATCGGTAGAGAGCAGTTAGTTGGATGGTCCTCACAGGTAAGCTCATGCTCGGCGAGCTTAGCTTCTCGATTTTCTTTATTCCCGCGATAATACTTAAGACACAGTCTGCAGATGGAAACGGCTTCGTTGTGGCTTGTCATTTGCTTGTGGAGTAGCCTGGAAAGATCTTTTATCCAAACATAATGGGCTAAAAATTGTAAGTTCCCAATTATTAGAAGATCGATATTGGTGCTGGCGGCTGGATTTTTCTTGCTACTCCTAACAATTTCAACTTTCTCTTTGCTTTCATTCCACTCGAAGACGGTGATTCTGATTTTGTTATCAAACACTTCTTCTAGTTTTGGGATTTGAGAGACTGATAAACCACCTTTCTCAAACAATATTCCTTTACTGAGACACTTGATAAAATATCGGTCAAAATATGTTTTATAATGTGAAGTTCTTTCAGGATGTGACCGATCTTTATCGTAAAATAATGCTGATAAAACCGCCCACAAAGCACAGCAGTTATCATAGTTCTTTACGTTGACACAAGCCTTTTTACTGGCGAGCTTTGTTGGTAACTCCAGGTAAGAGGAAGCTTTAAGAGGATCAAATTTATAAATCATGACTGAGACTTTTTGAATCCCAGTAACAACCCAACCAGAACCTCTTGATGTAAAGGCGTCAATCTTTTTAGTAATTTCTTGTAGAAAAGGGTCTGGTGAATCGGTTGGACTAAAGGGTGAAGCCTTAGTTGTCATGTAATAATCAAGATATTCGGTGGGCCTTGTAGGCATATAAAACTGTATTAAAAACGATAGTTGAAGCTTGAATGTTTTACGTGTTTTAAGCACGTGATCGATAACTGATTGAATGTCATCTCTAAAGCCATTTATGTTGTTGGTGTTGGGTTTTACAGGAATAGCATATTCTATATAGTGATCAGTAAAAGTTCTCTTTGCAAATGGAATATCTTCTTGGTTCATCTCCGATTCAATTTGGTTAACAATTCTTTCAAGTTCATCCTGTTCCTGCTTATTCTGTGGGTATTTAGACACATTTAGTCCTGTGAGAGTTTGGTACTTTTTAACTAGGGTGCGGCTTTTCTGTTGGTGCTCAGCTGCTGGGTTTTTTACTGGGATATACTGATCTGATGACTCCAGCTGTTTTATTACTTCCAATTGTTTCTCATAGCTGCCAAGATAGCCAGGATCCAAACCGAATTTTTCCCTAGTGAGTTCTTGAAGCCGTTTGCTTTTAGCTTGAAATGAAAGATTTTGAAGCTGCGGAAAATTTTCGGAAAAATATTTGTCCACAGAATTTTTTGCAAAATTTGCTTTTGGCATGTTTTTTTATAAAAAATAAAAAATATGTTTTAGGGTGATCACCCTTCGTGTTGCTTGAACTTCTCTGGATTAATAAATTTTGATTAATTTGAGTATTATTAATCAGATCCTGATTGTTGGTTTTTCACATCCGGAGTATTGTAAATCCCGCTTTGTGCAATGTCATAATGGCTTTAATAATGTCGGATTTTGAAATGCTTTCGGTTACCGAGGGATTAGGTTCCAAAGGGCATCCTTCACCCGCCTTAATTGTGACTCCCTTTTCTTGGGCAATTTTCTGCATCTCTAACTGGTGAGCTCTGTCATTGCCCGCTTTCACAGCCGTCGCAACCCCCCCGGCAACGCCACCGGCAGCACCAACTGCACCCGCAATGATTGGAATCAGTGCAGCGAGGGGCAGAATTCCACCTGTCTTTTCATCTGTAATGCTGCGGGGGTTGTGGGTGTGGTTATTGCAATCTTTACAATGGATTTGCTGCTGTAACGGATCGACTTTCACTTTCATGCCCTTAATAGTTACAAAACCTGGCTGTTTAGAGTCGATGATTTTGCTAATTTTATTAACTGTTCTGGTTTCGATCATTTTTTGTACATTTTTATTTTTCAATTTATTTCTGTGTCACTTGGAATGACGAGAAGTTCTGCTCTGGCAAATGATCTTGTAGGGGATTTAGGATTAAAGGCTTGAGACAGAAAATAGTAGTCACCAGTTGCTGTTGTAAAGTGCCTGTCTATTTTATGTACATCTAAACTGAAATAGGGGTCAGTTGCTCGTCTCTTTGTGTCCTTTTCTAATTCTCCCGGCAGGTAAAGGAATCGAACAAACTCAGAATTTGTGAGAATTTCCGGAGAATAAACTCCTGGGAGCTTTGGATATTTTTTTTGTTGTGGATTGGGAGATTTAAGCTGAACTTTGTCTTGTTTAATTGCAATTGAAGGTTTTAGGCCTGTCATGCGAGAAACTTCATTGTTAAGCTGACTGATTACTACTGGGAGTTGGTCTTTCCATTTCGTGTAGTATTGTCCGCTCTTCAGTTTGAGCTCCTCTGCTGTCTGCTTAGTAAATAGTCGCTTGGCTAAAGTTAGATTAAATCTTTCTACGAAGGCTTGATCTCTGTGAAGCTCGGCTCTACCGTAACGAATTTTTGTATTATTTTTTTGCATTAGAGTTTTAACTCGACCCATGAATTCTTTACCCGGGTCTGTCATCAATGTTTGTGGGAAGGTTAAGGGTGAATTTTCGTATATGTCTTGCAGAGCGTCCGCTACAGCCTGAGACTGTTTTGTCTTCAGTGGCCTTGCTTCTTTATAACGCGAAGCTACATCAATGACAGTGAGAGCGTACTTATACCCAGAATCGTTTGGGAGAAACAGAAGATCAGCTTGGTGCGCCTCGTTAGGCTTATAGATGTTGAAGTGGGGTCTTGTAAATTTAACAGGTGGGAAATAGACTTGATAGACAGCCTGTTTAGACAGCCATTTTTCTACTATTTGTTTTGGTTCTTTACTGAGTTCTGTTAATTTGGAGACGGCATTATTTCCGATAAAATAACCGCCGTCCCGGTAATAAATTGCTTGTAATTTGTTCTCAATCATTATTTTTTAATTTTATTTTAAATAAAAAAAATAAATAAAAAAATGCCCGACATTCACGGAATAATTGAAAAGCTTCCGAAGCCAAGCAAAGGGTGGACAATCCCTGGATATAAGTATTGCGGCCCTTTGAACCCTCTTGAAATTCAATTAGATGCCAACAATGTGCCTAATCCGGGTCATGAGCCTGTGGATGAACTTGATGAGGTATGTATGGAACATGATATTAAGTATCGCGACTTCCCAAATGAAAAGCATCGGTGGGACAAGGAAATGCTTAAAAGGCTAGACAATATGGGGGCATCGAGCGGGTTTATAGAAAGTATTGCGCGTAAGTTAGTTAAAGGAATCATTTTTGGAAAGACTAAGTTAGGGCTGGGGGTTGGCGGGTGTTTATGGGAAGAGAGATCGGTGGGGGTAGGATTTATACTGCACGCGCCGGACAGGGAGTTGGGAATGCTGCTGAAAGACATGAGAATCGGGCGTGTGCATGAGGGCGTAGTGTAAAATAATGTTTGCTATTAAAATTGTTTCGTTGGCTACTATCAGTAAACGGTAAGAATTTTAATTCTAAATTTTCCTTGACAATTCAAGGACAATTGAATTGCGTGCAATTCAAGGAAAATTCAGAATTATTTTGCGTGCAAGCTACTGTAAATTCAGCTATTGGCAGTAAGCAAAGTATTTTATTTCTAAATTTTCCTTGACAATTCAAGGAAAATTCAGAATTATTTTGCGTGCAAGCTACTGTACAGCGGTAAGCAAAGAATCTTAATTCTTTTTTTTATTTCTCTAATTGAACATGTTGTGTCAATGAGTAAATCGGAGACCGATATATTTGCAGGCCCAAAATGGCAGAGAAAGGTGGTGTTAGTGATCGCTTCGCGTCCGTTTATTTATAGTCCGTAGTTATGGTTCTAGAAAGTTCTTAAAATGCACGCTAATAGAAAGTTCCAGAAGTACATTGCTTATAGAAAGTTCTAGAAATACATTGCCTATGGAAAGTTCTAGAAAGAGGTCTAACTACACTACTTATAGCGGCAGTATACGTAAATTACAACCTAATAATTTCGTATTAGTTTTAGTCAATACACAACAGAACAACCATTTAAAACGCTTGGAGCAAACTGCTTTCTATTTATTTCAAGCGTTGACTTTCATCTTTGAGATTGCTGTAAATAAATTAATTCTGTGGACTTAGTTAAAAGTAATTCCAGAGATGATAAGCCTTCTTGTTTATTTGGCGAAAGTTTTATTCTCAATTTTCATAAAGATGTTAAGCATTTGCATGTATGAATCATGTTATTTAATAAAATGTAAATAATTTCAGTAACATGTTTCACTATTTAGTTCACGTCAGCTGTTACTCAGTCTTAAGGCGAAATTTCGCACAGGCAACCGCTGTCTGCTTGCGCTCTTCTTCGTAGTCAAACGAAACCGTTGGCTGTACTCCCAGCCTGGCTTCAAAATTGAGGTCACAATTCATCTCGTCGATTATGGCCGACTTATACTTAATTATGACCTCGTACGAGTAGCCGCAAAAAAGTAACATTGGGTATTGCTCGACGAAGCGGTGGAAGTTTGAAGCACGCTCCACATAGTTTAGCGGCATGTCCATTTTGCTAGCCACCTGGTAATGGAGAAAGTGAATATAAAAAATAATTCAGCATAATAAATAAAATAAGAGAGCAGTAACTATGGAGCTATAGTGACAAATTAGTGACACTCACCTGCATTAGGCTGTGTTCGAACTTCTCCTTCAGCTTGTCGATGATTTCTCCTTGCTTGAAAACAGCAATAGACTTCAAAATCTCTACATCCATGATGAAGGAATGCAGATTGCCTAGTTTGGAAAACAATGTTTCCTCGTTTGCGTCATCATATCGCTGATTCAAAAGTTCATTACAATCTTGAAAATTCGTCTTGATAACGATTTCTTCATTTCTGACTAACGAAAGCCACGCTTTTAGCCTTGCGATGAACTTGGCCGCCGCTTCGTTATTTTCTTTTTTTTGTTTTTTTTCGCCTGTCTTCTTCGCATCAGCAGCCTGCGACGTCAGCTGCGAAAGTATACGCTGAAGAACGCTTTTATCTTGAGCCGACATTTTGTCCACAGCAAGCGTAAGCGAAGTTGTATCCTTACGGCGGAGCTCGCGAAGGCACTCTTGGATATTAACAACATCAGAGCTATCCATGTTTTAGACACGAACGATTACCGAAACTCACACGATACAGAAATGTAAAGCTTTGAGCAGGGGCAGGAAGGTAGGGCTGAGGCAGAGGCACGGGCAGGGAGGTATTTGTAGCCATGGGATTCCCTTTAGAAAATTCTAGAATGTTCACAATCTCCGACGATTACGATTGTCGTTAGTACCAGTCCATATACTTAATAATTCCGGAAAATAGGTAGCGTTATAGTTGCTTGAATCATTACTGCTCCAAAAATTTTTCTGTGTGATTTTTTTATCGACTTCTGTGGGATTAACTAAATTAAATGAATCTAGATTATGTTGAATGGTTATCCGTAAAAGTCAACGCCTAATTTTAATTATTAATGCTGGCATAATTGATTTAAAGAATCTAGATTGTGATAGACGCTTGTCCGTGAAAGTTGACCCCCCTATTTTTAACCATTTGTGTGGGCATATTAAATTTAAAGAATGTAGACTATGATGGACGCGAAAATTTCTGTCCCAGAAGCCCCCTCTTGCCTTCTACTCGAGTCAAACGTCTTAATTGATTCTTCAACGAGATTGAGCCGAAGGTTACTACAGTACATGTAGTTCAAGGAAGACATCAGCTGGATGCTTCTGCGAGCCGAGTGACCTCCACGCACTAACTGGCATCTCCGGTAGGGAAAAAGATGGCCAGCCCACTATCAGCGAATAAACCAAGCAAGCCAACAGCTGGGCCAGAGCAAGAGGCTTGAGGATAGTCAGCTCGAGGATGTGCAGCCTCACCACTGGTACGAGCGTACACAAGACGACGGCTGCTGCTGCCACGCCTCAGCCCTAGCTGATGCAAACGCGCAGGGTTGGTGACCCACAGCGGCAATGACAGACTCGCGCATGGGACAGATTCGGATACTATATAGCTGCCGAATCGACGATATATGCGTCGATGCCGACGACTTCGCCGAAATGAAGTCGCCGCACCAGAACGGTTTATCAGCCTGGGGGCTAGGGACACACTAATTAAGAGATTATCTGAGACTGAACTATGAGACTTTAAGTAAGATGTTTATGATATACACAGTAACTCGCAGTGCCATGCCACCTCAGTTCCCGCATTGCTTCAGCCTAAAACAATGTAGTTCAGAGGGCATACCAAAGTGAATGCACACGATGGCCTATGTAAATTGTGAACAAAAACTATCGATCAGGTCAGTTGGCTGTGCATGTGGTGTCTGGAGTTGCAGAATTCAATCATAAGCTAAAAAGTGCCATAAACAAGAATTTAAAGCTATCAGACTCACCGAATCTTCTTGGGTTTATCAAAGTGGAGAGGGACGCTGCAACTAGGAAGATATATGACATAAAATAACAAAATAATTTATCAACAGCAGGTCTAAATTTTAATTACGATTGTTACTTAGAAAAAAAATACACAAGTCCACGATCAACAACGATCACAAAGGCAATTATTCATAAACGGAAACTTCTTTAGCACAAAGTTGGCTTGGTTTCAACGGCATATTAATGTATTACGCTATTATCATTAAATTCATACGATCAGTGAATTAGCAAACACGTGGATAATATAAATTTACGAAAAAACAGAGAGTTGATACAACAAACTTACAAAAAGTTGAAGAAAGAGAACATGTAAAACTGACAGTAGAAACATAAATTGACGAAATGTAACCTTTTTTTATTTTAAAGTGTGTTTGCTCTTAGATTCTGTATACCCTTTAAACTCACGGCTTTTTAAATACACTATAGAGTTTATCGGCATTACATTTCGTTACTGTCGCCAAAACAAAAAATAAAAAAATTACGTCTTAAGTAAGTTTGTAACTTGAAAGCTGGTGCAGTACATAAGAAAACATACACAATAAGCGTATTAATATTGAATAGCAACTGATAAAAAACATTCAAACGAACTTATATACAAATTCCAAACGGACAAAAATATTTTTTAATACTTTATTTAATGGTTTGCACAAATCAGGAACGCAAATTAGCAAGCGTAAATTATTAATCCAACAGAATATTACTCCAATTGTTTTGAAGGGATCAGAGTATTAATCAAAATTTTTTTTAAGTCCCAAAGGCCCAAATTACGGAAGTTGAAAACAGAGTGAGTTGCAATTGTACCAGAGGATTAACGCTAGTAATCGGCTAAGTCTTGTTACTGAAACTTCATAACTATAAGAGCTTATGATTTTATAGAGCCAAGCTAGCGTATTTACCCTTTCTAAAAGTCAAGCTACAGTCAATTAAAAACTGAAAATTTTTCCAAACCAAATCCAGATCGTGCACTTGGTGAATGAACAGTTCTTACAAAATGCTCACCGTTCATCGATTCACCCCAAGACACGTTTTTTAACTGTCTGTAGCTTGAAGTTTAGAAAGCGTCAAAACGCAAGTTTGGTGTCCAAATTCCCATAAAATGTATAGTTTAGTGAAAGTAAATTTGATTCAAAATTAGCTTTTGAAGTTGCAGACGACTCGCTTTCAGTGAATAGCAATGCAGCAGTGCTGTAGCAGCGGCGACCCGTGCACTGACAAGACGAACTATTGCAATCCTAGACTTGTCAAAACTGCAAAACAAAAAACTAACGTGGGCTGTTGCTTTCGAAAATCTTTCATAATTTGGATAATGCAATTGCCAATCCGATCTGATTCGAATTGTGGTTAAACAAGATTTTTTCATTTTGCTTGCTCCTTGAACTGAAGTAATGCAAATTGTGCTGAAATCCATGACATTGCATTGCGAATGCAGCGACTGTCTTATTCGTAAAATCCCACATTATTTAATACCTCGTTAAAAAAGTTCAACCACTTGGTCAACTCGTGGATCAAACATAAATTACCAACCCACTTTTACTTATAAATTCACAAGCCTATAATGATGATCAAATTTGTTGTTCTCGTTGAAAAGAAAAAAAGTTATTATCTCGCCTACAGTACACTGTAACTGTTTGTACTGTAACTACAGTACAAAACACTATCTCAATGACTTTTCAAGTGATCAAAAAAGCATCCCACTACGAGCTTAAAAATAAGATTTTACATAGCAACTTAACTCGTTGCTCGCTACTTATAGTAAAAAATATTATTTTCATTGGGCACACGGATTTTGATGAACAAAGAAACGAAGAAATCAATCCATAATAGTTGCTCTCGGCTTTTGCTCAGTAAGTTTGTTGACTGCACGCGGTGATCCCTTTCAGTTAACAATTGCGGATTGGTATTATCTTGCAGGAGTCCAGGACAGAAGTGCAGAACCGGCTGAAACAATTGCGAATAAATATTTGTTGCAGCGATTGTCGCCTACATCGGCCAGGGTTCTATCAATAATATTGCAGCTTTTTGACTTATAACGAAACAGATAGTGACTACTTAAAAGCTAAAACCCCAAAGAAAGTTTAGAAGAGGAAAGAGACAGGATTAGGTTCGATAAAACTTTGACTGAAAATTTGTAGAAGTAGCAGTTGTTGCAATTTGAAATCTTGTAGCGTCCGCAAAATGCTGTGCAAGGCGGCAACTGTACGCTGCTGCTGGCAGCATCTCGATAAACGCAGATTGATGAGGAAAGGGCATTTATTTGAATTATAGACAGATTTGGGACGCGCCCCTCAGTTTTAAAAAAAACCCGACGCAATATTTTTATTGATTGGTAGCCCGCTTTTAAATTAATTTGCGATGTGTCCCAAATGCATTGGAATGGCAATCATTTTGTATGATAATCATTCTTAAGCATAGCTGAGAGATGCTACAAGAACATACAAATCAACACAAATTACAAATTAGCATTAGCTAAACAAGTTTACGCATACAAGCCACTTCGGCAACTACAGTATTACTATCACCCAAGGTTGGCTTTTTGATTTTGTGACCTGGTTTTTGACTAAGCATCATGCATCAAATGAAAGCAGCTTGAATGAATTTGAATTAAAGCTACGTGATGACCTTTGGAGTAATATTTTTAGTGCTTTTGGCGTGACGGCACCTTAAACGACTTTTGACAATAAAAACTACTCCGTTTAATATTTGCTGAGAAGACAAATTTGTAGGAATTGATCAATCATATCATAACTTCTCAAAAAGGAAGTTAAAAACATCGTGACAGGATTTTTTATGGTTGATGCGTCGCGCTAGCGTTGTAATCGGCGCTTGCGTTGCAGATTATTCCCTTCCAGGGTTCAATATTCGAGTGGCGAATTGTCTGGCATGTTTGCCTAAACTTTCCCCGAAAGTTGTGGTAAAATAGTAAAATAGATTGCGAACTTGCATGACGCCCTTGTCTCGCTGTGGAACAAAGATTAATGCAGCCTCAGTGGATAAATTTGGATACGATTGAAGTCGATTTAGAGTCTAGACCGAAAATAAGCTTTGTAATACTTCGGATTAACTTCATGCTGTAACTGCAATTCTGATCATCAAGCAGGAACCATGTGAACAAGTTAATAGGTGAAAGTGCCTTATTTGGTATTTCGGAAGAGTACGGCTCAAAGAAAATTCTTTCAGATGTAAGATATTATGAAATAACGTAGTTTATGAATGACCAGATAGCTGATACATACTTGATTGTTTAAACGTCTCAAAATTAGTCACTAAAGTATTGAATGTGCTTTAAGCTTTGTAACAGTTGCAGTAGAGTAAGAAAAACGTGCTTGAATTGTTACTCTGTCGAAAATGATTTTATCCCTCTTTCAGGTTGTCAACATGCGTATGAAATTGTTTTTGAGCTTTCCAGCGTGGTTTTTTTCACTGATAAATGCTTAGAAGTTTTTAAAAAATAGCCCTTTCATCGTTGCGTTGCGTTGCCTTTTCCCACTTCCCTCATCGCGCATGGCTAAGAAAAATTTTATTATGAAGCGTTTTGATTGGCGTGCTTTAGATGGATGCCTTCCAAAATTCTTTCATTAAAAAGTGTAATTCGAGTAAGGTGACATTTGAGTTCCCCAGAGCTTTTATAACTTCCTTAATCTCGTTGGCTGGCTCTCCTCGATTTCCACGTCTTTGAAGCATTTGATGAAGTTTGATTCGTTGAAATATCTTGAAGATTGCTGATCTTATGGTTTCAATTATTGAATATCTTAACGGAATCTTTAGTGTAGTTTTACTGTAGCTGTAGTGGATCGGTCATTTGATGGAATCTTAGGAAGGAAGTGTGTTGGATTTTTCACTTGAACAGAAATATCTATTAGTTCTGTGGTAGTGGGTTTAGTGGCACAATTTCAAGTTGCCGATGTCACAAGGATGGCGACGTAACAGTGCAAGAGACGGAGTAATTAATGACGAGGTACTCGTTTACTTCGTGAATTCATACCTTTTACTACTGTCTAGACGAACATGGACGTGAAGTTCATTGCTAAATTTTTGTCAAAATACACCATTTTACACCAACTTTGAACAAGCAGAAATTTAAGTGACAAAATCTAGTTCAGTTTTTTCAACCTGTGGCTTAACAGTAAATGAGAAGAAACCAAAGGCTGGAGCAAGAGGGTTGAAATGGGATAATGAAATCCAAGGCTTTTTGTGTGTTTGATTTTCCGGTGCAATTATCCCGTTAGCCAGATGAACAGCGTGCTTCGCAGTAGATTCCCCAACAAGCCGTATGTGACTGACAACACCATCACTTTTAAAAGTTCTATGGTGCGCTGTAAACCAGCAAAATGGTTCGAGACATTCCTGTGGAGATAGTCTGCAGCAACAATCGAGAGGCCGGTTTGCCGAAAGATGCTCTGAGCATGCTACGAAATTGGAGAAGATTTTTAACACCAAATTTGGTTTTCAACAACCCGGATGCGTAGCTGAATAGGCAGATTGCAGCGGGGTCAGCGAGCCTGGCCGTAAATCAGTCTCGTTATCCTGCTATACTAAAGCCATAAGGCAGGACCAAAAGAGCGCTTTGGAAATTCTTCACAATTACCATTGGCAACAAAAAGTGATCTCGAATTTCTATTAGTCTGCTTTTATGTGCTTTAAATTGTCATTTAAATTCTGAAAACAGTGCAGCTTTTCAAATCAACTGTGTTCTGAAAATCTTTTCAGGTGTTTTTCGCATAAATTAAGCATGATAGCAAAATAGCATGAGCTCTGCAAAGCATCTTTGCTTTTTTTAATTGCTCGGATTGTTTAAATTATGTTTTAAATGGACATTTTCACCGCGAAAATTCCACCACAAAACTAGATACAAACGAACCCTCATTCTTCACGTGAGTTTATACCCTGTTATGTTCGCTTTTAAGTGTATGGTGCGTTTTTTCAGCATATTTTTTATTTAACACCAGCAGCGTTTAGACAGTAATTTTTCAAGGCGCACTCAATAAAATGGTAGTTGCAAACCGTTATGAAAAATAACTTTTCGATTAAAGTTAAAATAAAAAGGACAACTACTTTTTCCGTGCCTGTGGAAGAATGAGCTAAGCGTCAAATAATTCCTGAATGCGTCAGAAAAGAAAAAGATAGGAGCATAAAATTTGATATCGAGCATAGAGACGAAGAAAGATTTAAGAGGATTTTAAACCGGTTAGCGAATTTTGTCAGCTCATGTGAAAAGGGTTTAAAGATTATTTTTTAAGATTTGATAGCCAAGTGCAATCCTTGTATGATATGAAACGTTACGAATTAATTACAAGGTCTGATGTAGTCAAAACCTTCTGGACGGGTTTCCTGGATTAGCGAAAATTTTGAAGGCCCATTTTTGTCGATATTACGACTACATCCAAAAAATGGATTTCTTGCCGTTATTCTTGTAACTGAACAATATTTAGTATGTGCGATCTAAAATAAAGTTGTGCGTTTAAATTCTGAAAATTAAGATCAAAAGTAGGCACCGCTTGGATTAAATTTGAACGAAAGTTATCCATTCTCATAAAAACCCATCCAGTTGAATGTACAGTACTCTTACAAAAATGGGTCTCTAAAATAATACACTAATCAAGCGTCCTGTCTCTTTCATTTTATGAGTCCCAATTTTCAATACTTTAATAAATTCAAATTAGAAAACAAGAATCCCATGACTTAACGGCCTCACCAATGTTATTAACTTCATCAACACCGGGCATTATTGGCTTTAATTAGCCAATTAACATTAGCGCCTCTTGTCGCGCCTGCCGCGACTGCGTCGCCTACTACGTTTCCTAGATGATTTGGACGATGGCGACGAGGAGGCGGATGACCGTTTCCTCGCGTCTGATCCTGTTAGGGACGATCGGTCAGCCTTGTCATCAACTGTCCCTGGATAAGCGGCAGCGGCAATACCGGATGCCAAAGCAGCTAACGCCTCCCGCCGCTGGCCCAGCGTGCGAAGGCGAAGGGTGAGGCTACATCCGCGCAGGCGTCGACCATTGTTTGCGGACACAGCGTCACTGGCTACTTTAGGCTCGACGAACTGGACAAAAGCCTGAAGAGAAGTGTCTCGCACAATAAGCTGAATGGCGTCCCGCTCGATGCTAAACGGATGAAAAAATTCTCGCAGCTCCTTCGTGGTGGCATCCATAGGCAGGTTTAGCACTTCAACGCATACTTGTTTGCTATCGTCGGCAATAAGGTCGCTCCTGACTCCTGTGTTGACAACGGTTGTTCCGCCAGAAGAAGCAGCTAGTCGTTGATCTCGAGTCAGTCTGAAGTCAAAACTGAGGTCGGCAAGCGGCGTAATGGCCGCTTTTTGAGAGATATTTGCATACTCTCGGAATTGGATCATAGAAATGGCGCATACTGAGGCGCCAGGGAAGCTCTTGCTAGCATCAGTGCTGAGAGCAGTTTGAAATTCGCTGTACAACGACAAATGAACATAAGCCGTAGCAGTTAGAGGGCACTTGCTCTGGTCGATAAATATATCTTTGAGAGGATCAGTGATAGCCGATTGACCAAAAATTGATACCAAATCATCGCGCACAACAGGCTTTGGTAGGCCGCTTATCTCCAGACAACAATCGTCATGGTAAGGCGACGGACACGGTGGATAGGTAGGCAGCGGTCCACCTATTTCGGCCAACAGCTTAGAATCGCTAAGTGTAGGATCATTAGCGCTAATAAACTCGTGCTCGCACGACTGGCGTACATGAATACCTGAAGCTGACTTTGGAGAAGCTAGACAGCGGCGCTGATCGGCAACGTCTGCCAAACGAATGAAAGCCTGGCCTGTTCGCCTGCGAAGCGAATCAGCTTCGTATTTGATGGCGGAATGCGATAGACGAACACCTGCCGGCAGTGCGCCAACAATATTGTTATAGCGTGCATCCAGAGGCACGTCGCGTAGTGCCAAATAGTGCGCATCGTTGCTACCGCGTATGTACTTAATCGAACCGAAAGAAAAATTTGAACTGACTTCGGGAACTTCATTTAAAGCGGACGAATCAATAGAAGATAGAGCGGTGGCGCTATTAGATCCATCTTGCTGCGATTGGAATTTTAACTGAGGCAGTGACGGCAGAATCGTGGAGGCAGAATTTTTGGCATCCGAAACTTTTATTGAAGGCTGATTGTCTGCCTGTTTGATAGGCTTTGGCTCAGGCGGTGTTGGGCCGGAGAAACTAGGAGCGAACCTGCTACATGAGGCTGTCTCCCAGGGTCGTGGTCGGAAGAGACCAGTCAGTGCAGCCGGAGCAGCTTTTGATGCAGAATCACCGCTGTTTCTAATACTTCGTATTCCCATCGAGATAGAATCTTCAACACTCGTCTCTGACGTAAGTGGCGGCTGAGGTTGCTGCTGCCGCTGCGGCGGCGGGTGCATCGGTTCCGGTGGTCGAATTCCAGCACCAATAGCGGTCATACGGCTGCGGTTCAATGAGAATGCGATACCACGGCCACTGCCCGGTGCCTGTAATAGTGGAGGCACATTGGCCGCTTCATTAGCAGGCCTCATCTCAACACTAGCGGTTTCCTCGGCTGAATCAAAGCGGCTACGTCGGAAACCGATTCCACGGCCACGTGACGAGACGGAGTCTGCTGATGGTGGTGCTACTACCTCTGACGAAGAAACAGTCGCGGGTCTTGGAGGCGTTGGCGATCGCAGGTTAGGTGGAACAACGGGTGCCTGAGGCCGCGGCGGTACAGGAGCGCGCATCATAGGATGTGCCGGAGGTCCGGAAAACCTCTGTTGCGGATACATCAATAGTGCCGCTTGCGCATTACTTTGATTCGGGCGCTGCAAATTTCTTTCGGCAGCTGCGTGTCCAGCCTGTACACCTGGAAGATCTCGAGAAGGCTGATTTTCTCTCCTAGCATTGACGTCTTCGGTTTGCATATCTTGTGTATTTAAGAAACCCTGCAGATGCTGGCTGTTTCGTCCAATGATATCTCGCTCAGGTGGAACGTCTTGCATTTCTCCGGAGAACCTAGACGGGCCAGCGCGGCCTTCCAACAATCCAAAATGACCGCCTCGCCCACTTGAGACTCGATTGCTGAGCGCATCAGGGTTTTGATTGCTTCTTACATCTAGATTCTGACCAGTTCTTCCTCTTAAGTCACCTGACTGACTTCCAGGCCGCTCTAGAAGGCTAGTTGATTTAGCAGCACGTCTTTCAGATGAGAAGCCAGCTCCATATCCCAGTTCATTAGTGATCTGGCCAGCTGCTTGATTCAAATTAGGAGAATCAGAAGCGAGAGCATTTTTAGCAGGTGAATGGTTTATTTGTACTTGAGAAAATTCGGATTGACCATCACTAAGCTTTTCATCGAAAGCCGACTGAGCACCACGTCTTTCAGCGAACCCTTCATTGAAATCAGGCCGATCAATTCTTTCAGCAAAATCTGGAAAACCGCGGTCTCGTTCCTCAGGCCGACCAGCAAAACCAGGCCGACCACTTTGTCCTTCGGTAAAACCAGGTCGCCCACCTCGTCCTTCAAAAAAGCCAGGCCGACCACTTTGTCCTTCGGTAAAACCACGTCGCCCACCTCGTCCTTCAGAAAAGCCAGGCCGACCACCTCGTCCATCAGCAAATCCAGCTTGGCCGCCTCGTCCCTCGGCAAAACCAGGCCGCCCACCTCCACCTCGTCCTTCGGCAAAACCAGGTCGACCACCTCTTCCTTCGGCAAAGCCAGATCGACCACCTCTTCCTTCAGCAAATCCAGCTTGGCTACCTCGTCCTTCGGCAAAGCCAGGTCGACCACCTCGTCCTTCAGCAAATCCAGGTCGACCACCTCTTCCTTCGACAAAGCTAGGTCGACCACCTCTTCCTTCAGCAAAGCTAGGTGGACCACCCCGTGCCTCAGCAAATCCAGGTTGACCACTTCGTCCTTCTACGTAAGGATGACCACCACCTAGTCCTTCTACGTAAGGATGACCACCACCTAGTCCTTCATAATCAGAATGACCGCCACCAAGACTTTCACTAAACACTTTTTGAACATCATTCCGTTCTGCTGTGAAAACAAGTCGATCACTACCTCGTTCTTCAGCCGAACCAAAACTTTCGCCGCGTGCTTCTATCATATCTGGTTGATTTATCAGTTCGTCATTCAAAGCAGATTGGCCCTCAATTCCACTCTCGCTAAAGCCAGGTTGACTACTGGTTCTTCCTTGGCCAAAACCATGCCGATCACCGACTCTTCCCTGTTCGAAACCAAGCCTATTACCAGGCACTCGTCCTTCGAAACGAGTTGGACCACCGCCTCGTCCTTCAGCGAAATTTGGTCGACTTGCGCCTCTCCCTTCAAAACCAGGTCGAATTCCGCCTCTCCCTTCAAAACCAGGTCGAATTCCGCCTCTTCCTTCAAAACCAGGTCGACTTCCGCCTCTACTTTCAAAACCAGGTCGGCTTCCACCTCTTCCTTCAAAACCAGGTCGAATTCCGCCTCTTCCTTCAAAACCAGGTCGGCTTCCACCTCTTCCTTCAAAACCAGGTCGAATTCCGCCTCGGCCTTCAAATCCAGGTCGACTTCCACCTCTTCCTTCGAATCCAGGTCCACTTCCGCCTCTTCCTGCACCAAAACCAGGTCGACCGCTGCCTAGTCCTTCAGAAAAATTTAATTGATTGCCCCGTCCCGTTAGAGAATTCTGGTCGACGGGCTGCGAGGTATCGATGCGAGTGTCAATTCCTACACGTCGATTGCTTATCTCTGCAGAAATTTGAGACTGCTGATGAAAAGATCCGTCGTCCTCTCTAAAGCTACTTCTATTGTCTGCTGAGGACGACCAAGCTTGGCTGTCCACATAGGCCTGCTCGCGCGGAGTAACAGAAACGTTATTCAACTCAGGATTAACTCGCTGTGCATCTTGAGGCTGCTGAAACGGTTCCTGCTGAGGAACGCTTCGAAAAACAGGCTGATCCCGACCATACGGCTGATTCTGATGCTGTTGGCTATTAGGAAAGCGGTCGAAACTTTCTCTGCTGTCAGCGCTAATTAAGTCACTCCGCACTTGAGGGGCATCAGCTCTCGGCTGCCGACCCGAGGGATATCTATCGCCGGGACCAGGTGGGAAACGATCTCCGCTGCCAGATGGAAATCGATTTCCATCAGCGCCAGGATGGCTCGGCATCATTGCGGCAGGCTGCTGATAGCGCTGACCATCGCCGCCGTAAGCTTCTTCACCATTGCGACGATAAGCCGATTGATCAGTCGCATACTGGCTGGCCGGTTTATCATAAAAATTCGATTCGACTGTGCCAACTTCTCCAGTTTCGTGGCCATAGTCGGCGTAGCCAAGAGACGAATCGACAGCTTCACGTCGTCGCTTCTCAGGCGGATAGCCGCCGACGGGCAGTTCGCGGGGCGGCCGAGATTGATGCAACTGAGACGCTAAATGCTGCAGATCGAGCTAAAAGACAGACAAGAAAATGATTAAAATATTTTGTTTAAAATTCTGGTTTAGAAACATTTATTACAGGACGAGAAGAGCTTAACGCCGAACTCTTAAAATACATGCCCTTCTCAAGATCTAAACTCTAAAACTATCTCCAAACTAGAAAACGCATCTCTCAGGGTAAAATTAATTTCTTCAAGTTATCAGAAGTACGACATAGTACTTTTAACCGTGATACGCTAAATCTTAATATGCATAAGATTCTAGGTTCGAGTTTTCACTTAAATCTCGAGTAGAAAGTTCAATTCAATCTTATGCTTATCATTTTATTTATTATCATACATGGTCCTGAAAAATTGTTCCTTACTTTGCGGCGTTATGAATTTTTGGTCTTTTGAAACAATATAAGGCTAAGCACATCCGTATCTTTTGGTGTAATAATTAAGGGACTTCCTTACTCTTACCTGTCTAGTAGGCGGCTGCTGCTGCGGCACAGCACTATTAGAAGGTTGTGCAACAGGCAAGCCAGCGGGCACAGTTGCAGTCTGCTTAGGGGGCGGAGCTACTGGAGCCGCCGCAGCGGCGGCTGCAGCGGCAGCGGCTTGTTTAGCCCTAGCAACAACCTGCTGCATCTCGCCTGTAGAGCTGACAAACAATTTAACAACTTCGCCACACAGTTGCTGACCGGCAAGCCTTAGAGCTAGTCTGGCATCGTCCTCGCTGCCGAATGTGATGAATGCATCGCCGAATTCGCCGCCAACAATGTGCACCCCGCCCTCAGGGATGAATAAGCCAGAGAAGAAGCGGCGTATATCAGCTGCCTGAGCATTCCATGACAAGTTTTGCAGCCGAATTATCATGGCCATTTTCTGCTCAAATGGCAAAAAATCTGCACTCAGTGCCTAGTAGACTAAACTATCGGACAATGTTGATTTGTAAGTTTTGTCTCAGAGAAAAACAGCTGAAGCAAAGGTTGATAACAAAGAAAGTAAAATGAAAAAAAACAATAGCCATTTTTCTATTCTGTAGCCCTTTAGAGACATTATATAGTACTGAATCAACATAGTGAAAACTATAAGTCTAAGTAAAAACTAAAAATACTTTTGAAAGAAAATTAGATACAAATTAAATTTGCCTGTTATAGCTTCTAATATACCAACTTATTTTATATAGGTCTTCTAAAAGTTGCTATCTTTAGATACTTAAGGAAATATTTTTGATAATTTTATAAAAAGTAAAAAATTCACTATTACTAACAAATCAATATACAACTAAGGGAGAGTATAAAAACCAATACTTTTATTTAGCAGAAAATCTACAATAAAAATAACAAATAGAATAGAAAGATAACCAAGTAGTACAAACCAAGAAATACTTTTAAAAAAGGGGAAGTCTAAATTTAGCTATATAAGTATTTTAATTAATATTCATATTTTAATAACTTAGTTAATGTTGAGGAAGGCCCTAGTGAATCAATTAAACTTGTGCAATTTTTGTTTTACTGCCTTCTATAAAAAATATGAAAATCCTATAAAAATGTTTGTTTTAACACGCTGTATAAAATCTATAATATTTTTATAAAATTTTGATATTTTGCTATTCAAACAAATTTTAACATCTTCTGGTATAAAAGAAAGCGATTTTTAAGGAGGAAAAATAAAACCCATTGACTTCACTGTTCACTTGTGATTAATAATAAGAACTTTGTGACCGATTAGAAATCCTAGAGTTCAGTCTTACTAAGAGTCTTGTTGAATTTACGGCCATAGAGCCAGGAAGGGCCATTGTGCCAATTGAGCCAAGTGCTATTTGGGCCAAGTGCCAGTTGAGCCAAGTGCTATTTGGGCCAAGTGCCAGTTGAGCCAAGTGCTATTTGGGCCAAGTGCCAGTTGAGCCAAGTGCTATTTGGGCCAAGTGCCAGTTGAGCCAAGTGCTATTTGGGCCAAGTGCCAGTTGAGCCAAGTGCTATTTGGGCCAAGTGCCAGTTGAGCCAAGTGCTATTTGGGCCAAGTGCCAGTTGAGCCAAGTGCCAGTTGAGCCAAGTGCTATTTGAGCCAAGTGCTATTTGGGCCAAGTGCCAGTTGAGCCAAGTGCTATTTGAGCCAAGTGCCAGTTGAGCCAAGTGCTATTTGGGCCAAGTGCCAGTTGAGCCAATTGCTATTTGGGCAAGTGCCAGTTGAGCCAATTGCTATTTGGGCCAAGTGCCAGTTGAGCCAAGTGCTATTTGGGCCAAGTGCCAGTTGAGCCAAGTGCCAGTTGAGCCAAGTGCCAGTTGAGCCAAGTGCTATTTGGGCCAAGTGCCAGTTGAGCCAAGTGCCAGTTGAGCCAAGTGCTATTTGGGCCAAGTGCCAGTTGAGCCAAGTGCTATTTGGGCCAAGTGCCAGTTGAGCCAAGTGCCATAAAAGGCTTATAGAAATTTTAGACCAATATACATGGATTATTTATTTTTTCATCCCTGTGGCTAGATCTATTTTTATTAATATTATATTAGTCATATTTCTAAATTTGCTTACTCTTGATATAGATGACACTAAAAGCTTAGTTATTGACAAAATGAAATAGTTTATTTGTTAAAAGTAAATTTTGCTTAAAAAAATTTGAAGTTGAACTAATATATTATAAACACAAGATAAATTTTAAAGAAAAAGAAACTTGCTAACATTGCCTTTTAATAGGCAATATAATATTATCTTAAGTGTTTACAAAGAAATTCTTAGAAAGTTGTTAAAAAGCCATTTAATATAAAGACCATTGCCAAGAACATTGCTAAGACCTATACTAATAAATTTGTTAAGACTAGCTATTTCAATGAAATATACACAAATAAAATACTAAGATTAATATTAAAAATAGATTATAGAAGCTATGACCTTCTAATCTAAGAAGTGCCCTATTAATCACTTGAAAGAAATTAATAGACTCCACATAAATGATATGCGCAATAAAATTAGCCACATTATATGTGCTATATTACTAGGCCTAGACAATAAAAATATGATAAAGGGCTTATATAAAATTTTCAAGAATTTAAAAAAAGAAAGCCATTGATAAAACTTTTGTAGCAAAGACAAGATTTGGAAATTTGATCAATAAGCCCATACTGCACAAAAAATTATAGGGTTGAAAGCAAGCATTTTCTTCATATGGTTATTATAATAATTATTGTCTCACAGCTAATTTCCTAAGCCTAAGGCCTATTGCTTCTTTAAAAGAGGCTAAAATTATAACTTATGTTACTTATAATTAAAAAATATTACTTTCAAAACAACTTTTATATTATATTGAACTATATCCTTATTGCAAGATTTTAATGCTGCAGGTATCTCTAATAATTAAGCACAAGTTAAATTAAACACTATTCTAATTAATATTAATATCATTCTACTTTTTAAATGAATAAACATTTAAATATTTGAGGATAATTAGTTACTCATGCTATTTACTTAAAGTATAGATACCAAGGTTTCCACATGCCCTAACATGGAATCTTTGCTAGCTACTGCACTAGTGACAAAAATAGTAAATTACAATTTTTAAAGCACAATTTTGACAAACTAGCACAAAAAAATTAGTACAATAGAACAAAAACATCTAAATGCATCTAAAAAACTTTTTATCTACATAATTTCCCTTTTTTCTCTCAAATTAGATGTATATCACAATTTTTAATTTTTCAATTTTGATATATTTTTACCAATGCAGAAATGCATCTCAATTTTTCTTTTTGCACCTTATTACCTTACTGACTGGGTTTAGGCCTATTATTTTGCTCGGCACAGGATGCAAAATTGCATCATTTTCTTAATTTTAGGATACAATTTCAGGGTTTGGGATTCCATTTTTTAAAGACTTATTAAAGAGGTCTTTTATTGTGAAGAATTTAAAAAATAAGGATGCGAAATTGCATCCTAAATCAAATTTCAGGATGCCATTTTCAAAGTCAATATGCTATAGCATCCCTATAGCACAAAAAATAAGCCCAGCTTACTGAGGACTGCCAGAAAACATATAATTGAACCAGCAACTGTCTATAAAAAACTTTAACTACAAAGGGAAAGAATTTTAAATCACAAGCAATAAAAGATAAAAAATCTAAAAAATTAGGAATGCTCTACAAAAATACTAGTCCTTACAACTCTTAATTCTGATCTAAGTATAAAAAACCATAAAAGCCATGCAATACCTAAGGCTTTATAAAGTTCTAGTCCTTATACTAAAAACATTATCAAAAGAGCTACATATATATTTTAAAATAATACATTCAACCCAAATCTATTAGGAAATAATGATATTGTTCATAATTTCCTGAAGAACAGAACCATACGATAGGGTAATTCTCACGGCCAGGTAAGTGAATGTAGTGTCATAAACTTTTTGAAGTAATTTCACAAGACGAGCAGCTGGGACTTTTCTTTAATGTTCCAGAAAATTGCACGCAGCCTAAAACCACAAAATACGTCGCGCAACGGGGATAAAAATGATAAATAATATCATAGACTATTTTAAAACCCGGAGGGAAAATAATCTACCTATTTAGACAGTATTACAATACTATATAATAAAAAAATAAAGTATTGTAAAATTTGAAAGAAAAAAATAAATTGTTTGTTTACTGCAATACTAAAAACGACTCCATACTCAATATAATTTGTTTTAATGCTTCAACTCGTTTACCACAAAAATTTAACTTTCCGATAAAGTAACTTAATTAAATTAAATAAAAAATAATATTTTACCAACTAATCTCTTCAGCAGAATTTACATTTTTATTATTAAAAACAATTTAAAAAATTTCTGTGTCACGATATAGCGCGTGATGTGAAGCGTTCTGAAATTATTTTAATATAAGTAATGAAATTTGTATAAATTTGATATTCTAATATCCGTATCACAAAATTTTTATGGGCAAGTTGAGCTATAATTCCGACTCACTAAAAATCTTTTATTTCATTCAGACTTCTCATCCCCTTATTTTTTAATTAATCCAATAATTAGTAGAAATAGATTAAAATTGAGTACATCGAATTGATAATTAATGTAGTTTGCCTGGTGATTTTATTATTCTTCTGGCCTTTCGCAGCGGGCGCATTGAATTCTCAGCGGACAGCTAGGATGCAAGCATTCATCGGCGTCCAAGGAGGCGTCTCTACTGCGTCCTCTACCGCGTCCTCTGCCGCGTCCTCTACCGCGTCCGAGGCCTCCTCGACCTCCTCGGCCTCGTCCACAACCTCGTCCTGATGCTTCACCATCGCTATCACCGCCAACTGGTGCACTAGGGATCCTCAAAGGAAGCCACACTCTGGGCTGATTGCAGCCGCACACCAAGGACGGCTCTGGACAAGTGCAGGACAGATGGCGATAAGTTATGGAGCAGCCACTAGCCCTCGCGACGTCATGCATGATTCTGGAGCCAGGCATCTCCACCATGTCGCGCTCCACAAAGGCGGTGAGGTTGGCTTGCTCGTCGATGTTTTCTGCAGTGATAATCCACGCCTTCACATTTAATGGCTTTGGCGATTGGATTGCTAAAAGAACGTCCTCTGGTGTGATAACATCGCGATGCGCAGCGACGATGTTGTCGCATCGCCTCTTCACTACAGCTCCAACGCCATCTGCAGCTCCTTTTCCGTGGCCTACCTCAGTATAAATCCAATGCCAGTTGTCGACGAGATGGTTCCTAGCCAGCCTATCGAAAAGGAATACCATCTTACGATTTCTGTACTGGCTTGATGGCGAATCGGATACGACTGTGAGGTAGTCCAGACTGGCAAAGGCGCTGTCCTCGCTCACGTTTGCCCTATAGACGTCACTAAAATGGCGCACGACTGGCAAAAGATGGGCAGTGACTGCCTCGGCAACCTTGCGTCGATCACTGCTGAGAGTGACAAATGCTGCAGGAGCATGCCCTGACATGTAGGCGATGCCTTGATGTATCACAACCTGGTCGCGGTCTCCGAAGAAGCCGGACTGCACCTCGGTGTGGTACTTAGCCGTGAAGTTCTCGGAAAAGTCCACGTGCAGTACTAAGTGCCCAGGTTGCAAGACATCCTTCACACGCTGAATTGCCCGAAACTGATTACGAAGGCGTCTGAAATGCCCCGCAATGGCAATTAGCTCCTCCAACAACATCTTTGCGACGACCTCGACTGATCCACTCTCACGGAAGCACTCAACGCCACTTCGACCATCGCTACGGTTCCGGTAGACGCGATATCTGACTGTCGTGGACAGTGTCTCCTGGATTGGCGTCCTATCCTTACAGACAGCGCATCGCCTCTCGACGCAGTCCTCGGAATCGACTGAACAGACGATAGTGCGTATCAGCTCATGCATGGATGCTGTTTGGATGAGGTGAGCATTTTGAGCACCCAAAGCAAGCGCGTCCATATTTACACACTGCATGCACATGCAGAAGTCTCGGTCGCTAAGTCGTGGTCGCATGATGAACCAAGGTCTCATTCTGTGGAAGGTCGCGAGGCTGACCTTAATAGGCGGGTTTTCAAACCTAAATTTCGCATGCAGCGCAGAGACAGGCGCGAGGAGGAAGCGTTTCTGCTGGCTCTCGTACTCTCCTTTGCCGAGCCGTCGACGAATGCAGTCCTTCCTTGACGAAGTACTTCGCGAGTGCTCATCGAGGCAGAAGTAGGTCTGAACCATCAGCAGCAAAGGGTTCGGTGCCTTCGGCTTCACTGCGTTCAAGACCTTCCTCGAAGAACCGAGCAGCTTGAGCACTTCAAGTCCGTTTGCTTCGACCACGTCGACGCACACCGCCTTAATAGTCTGCCGAGCAAATCTGAACCGCCTAATTTTTTTCAGTGACTGCTTCAGCTGGTCTGCCGAGCGTGCGTGGCAATCAAGCTGGTGCTGCAGTGCCTTCTTGGCCTTCTTGCTGCGGAACAACTGCTGACGCAGGTTTTTCTTCTTCTTTCTATCACGTTCATGGCGCTCTTCCGACTTCCGCAGTTTTTGGCTGAGGCTAGCATTGCGCATCTTCAATTTGCTATTCTCCCGTCGCAGAGCAGCGCAGGATCTGACCGATGTGTTCAGCATCTGAGTGGCAGACTTTGCCTGCTTCACCTGCTTCTTTGCATTCCTCCGCCTTTGAGATGCAAGGCGCTGATGGTCGAGATACTCAGCATAAGAGCCAAACTTACGCCTTGCATAAGCTTCTCGCCACCTCTTATTCTTCTGCTTTGCTGTCTCCTTGAAAGGCATTGTATAAAATTACAGTACATCCACATTAGTCTCTTAGCAATATCTGAATCCATTTGAATTTTTATATAATACACTTACAATCACTGATAATACACTGGCTATAGCCCATAACAGTAAATTTAGGCAACAAAGGTTCACCATAGTACTACTGTCTATCTAAAATACAATGTACAAGAGCATATAGTGCATTTAAATGGCAGCAATTTTTTTTTGACTTTACCAAACAACTTCAAATTAAAAATGCTTTTTCTCCTACTTCATTCAGCTTCATTAAAAAAAAATCAGCGCCATTATTTATTTATAAAGGCTCATTCTGTGACTGTGAACTTATTTCTAAGCAAAAAATGGCATGCTTTTGGACAATAATTTTAAAATACTCTGCAAAAAATGAATCAAAATTTTCACAAATAAAAATGCTTCTTAACAGTAAAAAATACAATGATGTCTTATAAGAAAGAATGTCTAAGGGCTTAGTATCACTCTATACTCCAACTGAGAACAAAAATCATTTTGTGCCAAGTTAACTCATACTATTTTACTAATGCTGTTATAACTTAAAAAGTAATCCACAGAGTATAGCCTAAAAAAGTAGGACATAAGCACATTATAAGTGAAGTTGATTTACGTCACATTTCAGCTCCTGCCATTGCTGCTAGCTATTCTCCCATAAAACTTTTACGTATTAGCATGATAGTTAAAGTGGCCTTGTAATTTCGAATACAGATAAGTAGTAGCTAATTAGCAAATCAAAAAAGCCACTTTTTTCAATTAGAGTCGTTTCTGCATGAGCCTTGTAGTATGTAGTGCACAAAAAATGACTTCTTATTGACTGTCAATAGTAATAAATACTCAAATGCATATATCCCAATATTCACATCAAATGTACTACACGCGCGCACGCATTCAAATTATTGACATAAAAGTGAATTTTCGCCTCTTCACTGTGGACAAAAATACAGTTCGATAACCACCATGTATATTTTATGAACATCGATTGCATTATTGAGGCTTATAAGTCTCAAAACTTGTCCCAATAGCACATAAAAATTTGATTTGTTTATATTTGTTCAAATTTCCTGAAAATGAGATTTACCCGATAGCAGGCAAAATGAAAATTTAAATTTTACTAATAAAAATCTGACAATAACAAAACAGATGCCTATTACTAAGTAACAAATTGGAGTTTTAATATTAATAAATTGAAAATATTAAAATTATTATTAATAAAACTGGATGACAAAAGCTGTTACTTCTACAATACTACATGACAAATGATGAATGAATCAATGAGCGGACCTAGCAAAGCGCAAGTTGTGTTAACAAATGAGATCAGGGACAACTAAAACAACTGTTGTTTTAGTTGTCCCTGAAATGAAATGCAATTACATCCACCACAGTTTTCAGAAAAAAATTTTTTCTATAAACGTCGAACATAAACTCTTGTGCAACTTGTTTTTTGAGTGTTCTGTAAAAAATAGACGGCGAAGAAAACTACTTATCGCATTCCAAACCGACTTTTCATTTTCCCGCAGATTCCAAAATCCAAGCTACTTAATTGCCCAACTGTGACAACGGATATTTAGTATAGTTCTCAGAGTCACATAAAATTATTGTTTTTTTTACAACTTTAGTTTAATGTGTCATTCTAACTCGTGCGCTATCCTTAAGTCTCACTTGCAAACTAAATGTTTATCTCGCTCAAAGTGTTACATTTTCTTGGTTCCGCAAGAGTAAAAGTTAGAGATTTTCCTTAACGAAATTATAAAAAAAATACATTCACGGTTTTTTTCTTGCAGCAGAATATTCTTTCCAAGAGTTTCTCGTTTTATTATCATACGGACCATTGACAAGCATTCCGCTACCCAATAACGCGCATGTGGGATGCGTGTTATTGTCCAAGAAAGCGTGTTATTGTCCATAGACAATGTTTTATCAACTTTATTAAGAAGCTCATTTCGTAACGATAAATATAGCTTTTGCCATTCAATCTAAGTTTTTTGTCATTCAAACTCAGTCCCCATAAAATTAATCCAGCCAGTGGGCGCGGTTTGGCCCATAGACTATCGCTCTGTGCCATTCAATCTCGGGTTTTGTCATTCAAACTCAGGCCTTAATCTGGAGAAGGACAGCCGTCTCCTGTCCAGATTGGAAGTTGCTCGCAGTTGGGCCATGTCAGCAAATGCTATGAAAGAAATTTACAATTTAGCTGTCTGTGGGAGGACTGTGTTTGAGAGTCGAGGCTTACTTATAAAGCCTGAGTTTGAATGACAAAACCCGAGATTGAATGGCACAGAGCGATAGTCTATGGGCCAAACTGCGCCCACTGGCTGGATTATTCTATGGAAACTGAGTTTGAATGACAAAAAACTGAGATTGAATGGCAAAAGCTATAATGGGCCGTATGAATAAAACGTGAGAAAATCTTTAAAGATTATCTTTCGAGCCAAGAATTTCTTTAAAGAAATTCTTTTCCGGCAAGAAAATCTGTTGGAGAAAATCTTACGAGTCAAGATATTCTAGAAAAGACATGAATAAAAGTTTCTCGGCTCGTGAGATTTTCTCGGCGACTGCCACTTGGCTGAAAGTTGTCTAGGGCCCAAACCACGATGTCGGTGACGTGGAATCGACGGCCGTCTCCTCAGGCTTGGGCGCAGCCCATGCTGTGTCTATGGCTAAAACCACGTGAACACCGAAAATCCGTCCAGAAAAATCCTACTAGAAAGTGGCAAAATCCATGTGGAGTTTACCTGAACATCAGGTGACAGGAAAGTCACTGCTTTGAAATTTTACCCTGAGATTGAGCGTCCTGGCATCGAATGGTTGCCAATTTTTTACACATATATCGTGATTACTCTTTGCAGGAGCCCAGAAACAATGCAAAAAAAACTGCGAGCATGTTATAAGAAGCTGCGTGGGGGGTAGAAATGGGAGCTGCCGTGTGTACAAAACTGTGTCCTTGGACCGTTCGCAAGCTGAGCGACGTAAATAGCCTACCAGTGAAGTATGCTACCAGATTTCATTGAAACCGCGCAATTGTTTCTCTCGAGAAACATGTCTGCCGCATCGGATGCCGAGTCTGAAAGTCAACAGGAAGCCGAGGAGGAAGCCGACTACATTGTCAACGTACTCTCTAAGCACCCAGTTCTCTTATCAAAGAGTAGCACGCCCGTCGTGAAGAAGAAGAAGGAGGCGGCCATTGCAGCATTGTGCGCTGAGTTAGAAATGCGGACAGGAAAGCTGTTCGAGACCGGCAAAACATCGAAGAAGATCGCCAACATGAAGACGCGTATGAAGGGCAAGGTGGATCGAAATAGGACAGGGAATCGTCCCATAAAACTTCTTCCATGGGAATCCAGGTTGGCCCGCATAATGGACGCTGATTCGAATCCAACAATGTCGCAAACTCCAGGGGCAAGTGCGGCTGGATTCCAAGCAAGTGCAACCGTCGTCTCGCCACAGCCAGCTGATGAGAGACGTTCACCCTCCGTGCAGCCTAAGGAACCAGCGAGGAAGCGTCGCATGTCTGGCGAGACAGAGGAGACGGAGAAGTTGGGCAACGCCGATTTGCAACGACTGGTGCTGCTGGAGCAGCTGCGCTACGTCAGACTGAAAAGGCGACTGGTGATGGAGTCTCAGGCGAGCAGACCTGCTCTTCGCCCTCCGTCGTACGGAAACGGGTACCAGGATTGACGGCCCTGCAGACGTTAGTAATTGTTGTTAGTAATTAGTATGTTGATCGCTCTAAGGCTGAAAGTCGCATATATGTACCACTGTACTGTTTCTTGTTTGTTATTTAGACAGAGAAAATGTGACGAAGAGAAGACATTTGTCTGTTGCTTTGTTGATCGCTATAAGGCTGAAAATCACATACTTACGACTGCTTGTTCTTTTCAAAATATATATGAAAAAAGCAACTAAGAGGATATGTAACAAAGTTTGACAATCTGAGAAAAGTGAATTATGTCAAGTGGAAGATAGTTTTCACGTCTTGTTACTGAAAATAATACCAGAATCGATCTAAGGCGGAATCGGCGAGGCGTACATGTAAAGTGGATTACATTTTTGGACTAGTACAACGGTAACATTATGAACAATATGTTTGTAAACACCTGTCACCTTCACATGAGTTCCAATGTCCAAAGATGCAGTATACTAGACCATAGCAGCGATCTCGTTTCGCCGCTGTTGTCCGCGAAGACGCAGTTGCTGAGCTCCGTCACCAGCGTTGTCATCCTCATTAGTCAGCTGGTCGTCTGCATCACCGATGTATTGCGGATCGTCTATGTCTTCTTCATTCAGAAACTTGGCGACATTGTGAAGCACGAAGCATGCCAAGATGCATGTTGGTGCCTTGTGCAGCTGCAGTCGGATACCGTAGCGCAGAATGGGGAACCTTCTCTTGAGCTGCCCGAACGACCTCTCGATCACGACTCTGCTCCTGGCATGTAGCACATTGTACCGTTGTTGCTGCTCCGTTTCGGGTTGCGGATACGGCGTCATTAGGAACGGTGCGATTCCGTACCCAGAGTCACCGAGGAGCACTCCAGAATTGACTCTGGTCGTGAGTAGATGACTGGAAAGTGTTTAACTTGCTACGTAAAATATATAAAGTTTACCATTTGCCCACTTGCAATCAGATTCTAAGTATGAATACGAGGTACTCACGCGTACAGCGCCGAGTTCTTGAGCACTCTACTGTCGTGCACCGAGCCAGGCCAACTCGCATCCAAACTAGTGAACACGCACTTCTCGGAGCACGTTGCCTGAACATTGATGGAGGGAAACCCCTTCCGGTTGATGTACTCGTCACCGGCTGCTCCTGAGGGCTTTTCGATCCTCACATGCGTACAGTCAATTGCCCCGATGGCCGACGGGAAGCCCATTGCTTCAGTGAACTGTGCCTTAGCACGGTTCGCTGAAGCACCTTCCTGTGGAAATTGAATCCATTCGTGAGACAGCCGCGCGATACTCTGCAGGACGTCCCAAACAACATTTGACACCGTGCTTTGATGAACACCTGTCTCCTTGGCAACACCGGATTGAAAGCCAGGGTTGCTCAGGTACCGCAGCGTGATCTCCATCTTCTGTTTCGGTGTCAGCGCACCGCCCCTTGTCTCGGAAGTATGTCCTAGGAAGCGCGTTGTCAGAAAGGTCACGTGATCCTCAGTGAATCGATGAAGCTGTCTATATGTCTCCACTGGAGTGGCCTGTCGGGGCAGGTACTCCTTGGTCTTTCTGATCTGAAGGAACATCTCGTGTCTCGTGTTATGGGCGCTGAAGATTCGCTTGAGCCAGAGAAAGAGTTGCTCGCATAAAACTCAAGTGTCGGCTCTCTCGGCGAAAAAATCACGTCTTTTATTCATCAGAAAGCAAGAAAATCTTTTCCTCGTGAGATTTTCTTGCCGAGCAAATCTTTTCTTGTGAAAGCTCGAGATTTTCTTGGCGAGAAAATCTTGCAAGAAGCTCGCAGTTTTTTATTCTTATAAACGCAAGAAATTCTTGGATTTCTTGCAAGAAAAAAATTTCTTTTTTTTATTCATAGGGCCCAATGCCTTGCAAGCGGAGATTCTCAGTAAGTAATCTCCGCGGCCATAGACAATACATTTGTGCGGAGAATATGAGAATTTATTCTCCGCGCGCCTAAATATTCTCCGCTCCC
Organism: Macrostomum cliftonense; assembly: GCA_950096795.1. Taxonomy (NCBI): domain Eukaryota; kingdom Metazoa; phylum Platyhelminthes; family Macrostomidae; genus Macrostomum; species Macrostomum cliftonense. The sequence continues at coordinate 1,332,145 of CATNEM010000094.1, read as the reverse complement.
TGTTTGCGTGAGATACATTTTATTATCACACTGAGACTCAGAGAATATCTATGGCAGAATCTCCTCGGCTTCGCCTCGGAGATTCTGCATAGATATTCTCCTCGTTTCAGTGTGATAATATTCATAACACGCGAGCGCTACCGCGCTCGCGTGTTATACCAATATCATGCATCCCGACTGCAGAAGAATATACCATTGTCTCTAGGCAGCGTGGACCATAGACAGCATTATCCAGAAGTCAAAGTCATTATGCAGAGGTCCTGAGTTGCGATAATAGAAATATTCTATAATACTGAGCTATTTTATTTTGATTTTTTACAGCTGCAATCAGCTTTATCAATATTAGCTTTATCGGCTTTATCAATTTGCCTTGCAGTTAAAAAAATTGATAAAGCTCACTCAAATCTTACTGATTTCCTTATATAAATTATCGTAGTAAATATATTAGACGTCTAATCCTTTTTAGTGCAATTACTCTAGCAAGAAAATATAAATAATACTACACACAACACAGCATTAAAAATTGCTGAAACGAGTCATTTGATATTAGTATAGCAGCAAACTTTCTTTTATTTTTACTGTGCTTAAATTCGGTTCTTTAAGTAGTTTGATAAATTTTACAATTACGGAATTTTTTTAAACACTTAGTATTATAACAAAAACATAAAAAATACACAAAAGACAAAAATGCAGTTATTAATTTGTTTTTAACAGCAATTATTCCTTAAATTTCCATTCCTGTCGACACATTGGGCACAACTGCTTGGTCTGCTGCTGGGTATTGAGCCACTTCATAATGCAGTGAATGTGAAAACAGTGAGAGCACTGGCCCCACACCAGAGGACAGTCATCGCCGGGAAATTTACAATCGGAACAAACGCCATCAAAAGCATTCCGACAGATACCGCAAGTGTCATCATTGGCTAGCCATTGCCAAGTGGCAACGCCAGTCCACTGCAGTACGGTCAGTTTGAGGCCTGTACTACCAGTTATTGTAGCCTGAGGTGGCGCTTCAGCTGCTTCTGCAGCAACAGAACTCGACGCAGCTCGACTTGTAGACTGAAATATAGAAAATAAAGCAGTGTCACGATTTATAGAAAATTTATAATACAGTTACGCGTATTCGAATAATCAAAAAAAGAAAAATCATTTAAAACTACAAACAATACACTTGACAAGCCAATATATTTAGTTTCTTATAATAAGAGCGTAGATATCATACGGGTAAAAGCAATTAATTTTCACAATTGTATATTTATATTTATTTTTGTTAAAATCTAGCAATTCAAATTGCTAAAAAAAGTTATTGTCGTTTCAAAGCGACACAACAACATATAGGAAAATGCCTTCACTAATGTAATCAATATACTAATCCCGAGGCGGCGGGGCTAATTTACGACGTTTAAGCCTGTGCTGAGGAAACGACGGCATCATGGCCGGCTGGCAGGGATAGGGCGACTCTTTAAAATAGCTGTGGCTGTGAGCGTCAGCCGCTGAGGCCCGATGCGCCGGATCGTACATGAACAGATGGTGCATCAGGCTGAGACCCCGTTCGCTTAGCATAGGCAGCCTCTGGCGTAGATTGTTGTAGGGCTGCTGGCGCAAACTGAATTGACGCATAGCTGGCAATTGGTTCACGCCAGGCCAAATGCCTTCGTGGGGCGTGCCGAGCAGTTCGATGATTAGGTTCACCTGGTGGGACAGGACAGGATAGGGGGGGTCCGAGCACTGTTATGAACTTGATTTCGTTTCAGTCGGGGAGAAAGAGACCTAGCAAACAGTACTAAAGAATCTCAGAGACGTCTAAGATGGCAGAGAATAACCTAAACAGCTGACACACACACACACACACACACACACACACAGAGTTAGCGATAAGACACATGGACCATAGCTGACAGACACATAGTTAAATGCAGACACACTGACCATAGACAGCTGACACACACGCACATTTAGATGCAGACACATTGACCATAGACAGCTGACTCACACAGAATTAGGCGCAGACACATTGACCATAGACAGCTGACTCACACAGAATTAGGCGCAGACACATTGACCATAGACAGCTGACTCACACAGAATTAGGCGCAGACACATTGACCATAGACAGCTGACTCACACAGAATTAGGCGCAGACACACTGACCATAGACAGCTGACTCACACAGAATTAGGCGCAGACACACTGACCATAGACAGCTGACTCACACAGAATTAGGCGCAGACACATTGACCATAGACAGCTGACACACACAGAATTAGGCGCAGACACATTGACCATAGACAGCTGACACACACAGAATTAGGCGCAGACACATTGACCATAGACAGCTGACTCACACAGAATTAGGCGCAGACACATTGACCATAGACAGCTGACACACATAGGCAGCTAGGAGCAGACACATTGACCATTTCAGGCATTCTAGGGTAGACACGAACCACAGAAAGGTTTAAATCAACACAAGACAGCCTGTCATTCCATAGAGAAATTAAAAAATGTAGCAAATAAGGGAATAAAATCCCAACCTGATGAATCTCAGACTGTCCGGGCAGTAGCGGCTTATTAAGCAACAGCTCGGCCATAACGCAGCCAGCCGACCACATGTCAATAGCGGTTGTGTACCGATCGTCACCTAGCAACAATTCGATAGCCCGATACCAAAGCGTCACCACAACAGGCGTTGAAGCCGCTTTCAATGGCAATTGAAATGTGCGAGCCAGGCCGAAATCGGCTATTTTTAGCACGCCGCAGTCAGTTAGCAACAGGTTGGACACTTTGATGTCCCGATGGATTATGAAATTGTCGTGCAGGTAGCCGAGGCCGTCAAATACCTGAGATCGAATTAAACGCGCAGCATTATAATAAACCACTAATTTTGGGTTAATCATCTTGTTTAAGGACACAAATTATCTCCTAGAGCAGGGGTTCGAACCCACGACCTTCCGGTCGAAAGGCGGATGCCCTAGTCACTAGGCTACAAATCCTATTATGAATTTTAATTGACAAAAACCCTCCATCCCTAGCAGGAAACATCTCTAATTCTTCCTAAATTGAAATCCCTAACCTTTTAAGTTATGAAAACCTTAATCCTTTGAAGCCAAACAATGTCATCAGATCCCTAATCCTTGAAAGCTCAATCGTATTAAAAATCTTAAAAATTTACAACTTTCATATTCCAAATCCTATTGAGTTCAAAAACACTTAATCCTTTAAAAAATTTAAATCTCAAAACCTTGAAAGCTGGAATCCATAATCCTTTAAATCTTTAGGACCTAAAAAATCCCTACTCCCTCAATTAAAAATTTTTAATCCCTAACAAATGTTTAGACAGTAGTAGGAAAATGGTACGGTTGTAGAGTCGTCCCCTCTACATAGAATATCTCAATGCGTTTTACACTCTGCGCAACTAGACTTATAATTCGCTGCAACGCTAACAACCAATAGCAGCCATGTACCATCAAATATTTAAAGCAAAGCACAAGAAGGAAGCAGACCTTTTCCATCCTTCCTCTCCTTCCTCTCCTTCCTCTCCTTCCTCTCCTTCCTCTCCTTTCCTACTCCTTTTCTGACTCCTTCGTTACCACACTCAAAACCTCAACCAGATCCTAACTGAAACCTAAAGACTTTAACAAAGGACCAATATCCGGTAATCCAACCCGAAGACATCGAACAGATAAGTAACTGCTTCCTACTTGGTGTTATTACACTTAGGAGTAACCATCTGTACCGCTTGTTACCATCACTGAACTGATATCGAAATATAACATCCTTCGAGAAGGTTTGTCATCCTTTGAAGAGTAGTCGAACCCTCTCCATTCTTTGAACTCGTACATACACACAAACATACATAGCATATTTACGGTAATACACTGGTTCCCTGACCAACTCTTCAGCCTTGGCAAACAATTTTCGTAAACATGCCCGGCATATCAATGCTGGGGTAAACAACAACTGGGCATAGCTATGGGCGTGTAGAGTATCCCCGAGGTCATCACCAAAAAACAACACAAAATCAGAAAACACAAAAAACATAACAAAACTTTCAAAAAAAGATAAAAATGTGTGCACACCATTTACGTTTTACACCTATTTTATTCTACTTTCAGTCAAACCTCACGACTGCTCCTATTCCAGAAACCTCACGAATTTTAGACAACTTTTCAGTTGTGTTTAACGAATCCAGCTCGTAGGATTCTTCCTAGCAACCCACTTTCTGTTGACTTAGTTACCGATCGACAACTCATCAAAAATTCTCCTTTCACAGGACTAATGACAATTCAGCAAAAAACTTTTTCGCTCTCACGCATCAAATTTCCTGAGGATTTGTCCAATCCCTCTTGCTCAAAAAACTTTTCTGATTCGTTTGTCGAAATACAATACCTCTTCATCAACAAACTTTTTCCCAGTTAGTCCATTGACACTCAATACCTCTCCATCAACAAACTTTTCCCAACTAGTACATCGAAACTCAATCCCTCTTCATTAACAAACTTTTTCCAACTAGTCCGTCGAAACTCAATTCTTCTGAATCAAAAAAAAAAAAAAAAAGCTTTTTCCACTGCACCCCAAGCTAACATCGAAGAGACTGGCCAATGATGGCCCTACTCTGACATCTTTAGTAGTGCATAGACTGGCCCCCATATAGCATCCCGCTTTAGCAAACAGCTCCTCACCAACGCTCGACACCAGACGACTTCAAGCTCCAACGGTAGCTTGGTTGATCGTAGCTGATCTTATCATCAGCTACGATCAACCAAGCAACGTAGGCAGCAGGCCCTACATCCTACGATCTGGAGTCCGCATTCCTCAACCCTTCGAATTATGGTCCGTCCGCAGGTCCCCCCCCCAAACTTTCTTCGTTCGCTCGCCGCACCTTCTGGACACATTGGACACGACACAGAGGAACCCCCATAGGACAACAGATAGAAAACCAAATAGCACATGCCCCAAGAGCCATCCGCCAGCTCATCATTGGAACCCCTTATCTCTCGGATCTCCTTCTCACACCCTACACACCACCTCAAGGTTTTGACCCCCTACAAACCTTCGTTCGTCGTGAACCCACACTCTACACACTCTTTAGTAATCATCCCGCACCTGCACACACGTTCAACATCGACAACATCGACGACAGATTCAGAGCCCACCAATGGAGCGACCCGCGACCTGGACCACTAACCCCGGAAGAACTACAGCCAGTCCATCCTCACGACCTCATCGCAACACAACAGGATCCCCTTGCCCAATATGGCCCACCCCTCCGGTTGTATCCTCACGGCTACCCTCCGAGAGAAAAAGGCATCTACGACGAAGACTTCACTGACCACCCCCAGACCTTTTAAGAGGACTCCACTGAAGGTTCAGAAGAAGAAGAAGTTTCTGAAGAAGAACTCCACCAATAATCACTACCCTTATCAGTAACATCCTCGCACTTGCTCCTCCTTCTTACAACTGTCTTACAATCTTCTACTGTAAACACTACTTACCTGCTATATTCAATTCACGCGCTCAGACCGCGTCTCATAGTTAACCTGTCGACTTTCACAGTCAGTTTACTTACACGACCTAGCCACATACGCTGCGGCGACCACCCTTCTTGGAGTCGGGAATCAGTAGACTAGGGGATTTCCCTCATACGTATGAGAACTTTCCACCGGTCTTTCTGATACTCTTCCTCAAGTCAGGGTACAGGGTCCGTCCCTCCGTCGTACAAACCCACCCTTCGTGACGAGAGCGCCGATTCATTACAAACTCAGTCATACCTCAATAATCAAAAAGAAAAAATTCAAAAATTACAAAAAATTACAAAAATATGTCGTTTTCATCTGCCCTGTCACCACACCTCGGCCTCAAGCACTACAGGGTAGGGCCGTAGCAGACACGGATATTGTTCAGGACGCTGAACCTCTTCTTGTACATCCGTTTTGTTTCCGTTTTCGCTAGCTAGCACCTACTTGGCTCCGCCCTTGTAGGATCTCCTGTCATGCTCAGACATGATGAGATTTATTGGTTCGTGGCTTTTCTCACAGGTCGTTCATTATCGAATTTTCAGCTCCGCGCTGCAATCCCTCATCAATTTTTCAGCTCCGCGCTGCAATCATTTATCGAATTTCCCAGCTCCGTGCTGCAGTTTATTATCGAATTTTCAGCCCCGCGCTGCAATCTCTTATCGCATTCCCAGCTCCGCGCTGCAGTTCTCTATCGACTTTCAAGCTCCGCGCTATAATTCTCCACTGATTAACCAGCTCCGTGCTGCAATACCTCACTCATCGATGGTTTTATCCACACAGCTCAGTACTGTTCTTATCGTTCCAGTGACGAACACTCACCAACGCAGCTCCGCGCCGTTTTCAATTTTCCTTGCGATTTCACAGAATTCCGAATTATTGCTCCCTGATATAGCCCCGCGCTGCCTTGAATGTCCTTGTGACAATTTATATCTCGGCTAACTACGCCATTTCACGCTACTCTCGACTTCAATCGTCGCAATTCAACAATTCATTTCTGTCACAGCTCCACGCTGCTATCCGTTTTCCAAAACTGCTAATCAATAGCCTATCCAATCGTGATCAATACGGCTCCGCGCCACACTTATTCTAATATACTATTATCACTTCGCTTCAATTTCGCATTACCTGATATATACAGTGGTTCTCACCACTTAGCGATATACACTTTACATGTTCTTCGATGAACACCTGCCACACTACTTCCACAGTAGTCTACTGTTGCATATTATTTTGCAAGCCATTCAAAATCCATACAACGATTATTTAACTTAAAAAAGATGACCGACGGGATACCACGACACACGACCCAGACGCTAAATGCCCAGTATCTTTTCTAATTTATTTGTTATTCACCAATCGCCCTCGCCGCAACCCAGACAATCCTCTACAAGCAGGATTAGAATTGTATGCAGTTACGCTCAGGCAACAGGAAGAATTCCGCATCTCCGCCGCCTCGACAACGACTTTCTCGCAGAGCATCGTCAGTTCAACACAGCACAACTTCAAGCAATCCACAAACGCCGCCGCTAGAACAGCAAACTCCAATACAATCAGACCAGGACAGTTCACCCACACCTGTCCCACTCAGACCGTCTAGTCGACGACGCCATATCTCCCTCGACCTATCTGCCGCATCAGGACTGCCACCGTTCGTGCCTATAGCTCTGACGCCGACTCGGCAACAAACAGTACCACACGAACGACAACCACCACTCTATTCAACCATCATCGCTATGCTGGGAGGCCCCACACGCAACTTGCACTCGCAACTAAGCGCGAAAGAACAACGCTTCATTCGTGACAACATCCACACCTTTGCCTACACCAACGACGCTCTATATTACGAGCCTCCAACATCCTCCAGACCAAGTCCTTCAATGGGCAACCCCAGACTGGTCATACCATTCGAATATACAACAGCCATACTCCATGAATGTCACTCCTCACCTATCGGAGGACATCTCGGCTTTGCAAAATCTTGGCAACGACTCTCCCGTTTCTACTACTGGCCACGTTGCCGACCAGATCTTGAAATGTACATCCGCAAATGCGAAATCTGCCACAGAGCCAAATCAGGACAACGACTCCATCCTGAAACGCGCTCCGTGAAGTACATAACGATTTGGTCACACCTCGCCATCGACCTGGTTGGACCACTACCACCAGCGCACCATCAACGTGACGTGTACAAGTACATCCTTACAGCCCAATGCGGCACCAGCAAATATCTATTCACCATCCCATTGGCCGATACAACGACAACAACTGTGTGCGAACACCTTTTCCGTTACGTCTTTTCCATCGCAGGACTACCAGCACACATCATCTCGGACAACGGCCCGCAATTCACTTCAACTGAATTCCGCGACTACATGGGAACACTTGGAATCCAACTGCTCTACACGTCATATTACCAACCTTCTAGCAACCCTGTTGAACGCGCTCACAAAACGCTGAAGGAAACTCTAACTGCATTCGTCCACAATCAACCAGACAAGTGGATCGATTATCTACCTGCCGTTACACTGGCTATTAACACAGCAGCGCACACCTTCCTACGCGAATCACCGTTTTATCTATTCTTCGCCCGCGACTTTCTCGCTCCTAGCACTCGAATCCTTGAGCGCCAACTATCAGTGTACGCCGACACAATTGAACCAATCAGCACAATCTGCTCTGGCATCTCTCTAGCACGTGAGGTTGCGCTACACCATCTACATCAGACAGCTGACCTTCGAACAAACTATCTCAACAACCAACGACCAAAGCCAAAACTTCCACCAACTGGCTCCCGTTGTTACTTGCTGAACTCCGCTCAGAAATCAAAGTTCGACAACCCTTATCGAGGCCCACTTCGCGTCATCAAATGGATCTCACCACAGAACGCGGTTGTACAAGACATCAATAAACCGCACGAACCGCCATTCACAGTCCACGCCTCGAAACTAAAGAAATCGCCGGATCTGTACCAGAAGATTCTTCACGAATCGCACCTGCCGCACTTCCGCCAGACACCTCAACAAGAACACTACAACCACAAGCCGCCTATGGAAAAATCCGTTGAAACTCAGACTGAAACTCCGACTGATGCTGACACTTCTAACCAGCCAGCTACGCAACTACAACCAACACCACAACCTCGCTATCAACTTCGCTCTCGCGCTGTACCTGCCTCTGACCGCGATGAATGAAATGCAACCTTCAATTGTTTACCTTAAAACAAGAGACTAAAAAGTTATCGACTCCTTTTCTTTCGTTTAAACGCCGCAGAATTCGTTACCCATTTCTCAATTATTGTTATAATTACCTAGAAAATTTTTCTCTTCACCACTTGTTTCTTAGGCTGAAACGCAAACTTTCTACATGAAATTTTCAAGTTTTGTCACTTAGATTTCTTCACCAGATTAGCTAGAAAGGAAACAACAAAAATAGGTACTCCACAACTTCAAATTCCTTATTATTACACATATTATTATCGCCGAACTATTCGATATTTAACCAATCTTACTTCACAACCTTCACTCACTCTGCATCAACTGCACACATTTCAACGATCTAAAAAAAAAATACATTCTTTCTCGCTCTCTTTCCATTCGTCTCTTTGAGACACCCACCGTCACGTGATTGCCCGCCCAACCCTGCACTACACTGCTACAACCAGTCCTACAGCTGATCTAGTGACCCAGCTCTACACAACAGCTTCAACATCAACAAGACGCATCAACACCATTGAAGGTGGTGGCCCTGAAAAGGGCCGATATTACGTTCAATAATTGGCCGCCACGACCATCTAAACTACGCCTACTGCTACTGCTACTGCTTCTACTCCTACAGCTTCACCTTCAAACCTCAGTCTCCATAGTATGCCGAATCGGCTGCTCCGCCTGTCTCGCTCGCACACTTCGCCTCGTCTGCACCGCCCGCCGCACTCGCCTCGTCGATCTCACTCGCCTGACCGCTCTCGCTCGCCTCGCCCACTGCGCCTCATCCTGCCGACCGCGCTCCTGACACCGCCGACACGCTCGCCGACAACAGCAGCAGCACTGCCACAACAGCAGCAGCACCACCAATCCAAGCGCGATGCTAGCCAGGACAAGGCCCAGATGAGCCTCCCACGCGACTCCATCCAACTCCTCGATTTGTTCCCGGCCGAGGACGAACGCCATGTTTAAAAAAAAAATTGCTTATTCCTGAAAAAACTAACTAAAAAATTACTTAAAAAACTAACTATTTGCTTACCAAATTGACTCTGAAACAAAAACTTAACTATCACTATTCTAGGTTAAGATCGCAGCGACCAAGAGATAAAGCTTCTGTTTCACTCGCCTCGCCTATTTAAAACCTGTTTAACTCCAATTTTCCTTTTCGTTTTCAATGTACGCATAAACCCTTTCCTTTCCACTTCACACGCGCTAGTCTCATTTATTAATGTACACCTCCACGCTATTGACTTTTAACCACAGCTAACTATCTGACCTACGCTTTGCCACTCTCACGTGATTAAAAAATTTTTTTTCACCCACCAGTCAATTAACGTACATTCGCTCTCTAACCCTCTCCTTTGAACTAACTGTTGCACACAGCAATCCCTTTCCTTCGCTTGCTCTGATTTCATTTCGCCTGCATACCAAAAAACTTTACAAAAAACTCAAAAACAGGGACTTTTTACCATCTTTATGTAACATCAATTTGATGCTCTGATAGAATTTTCCATCTAATTTTAATTGTTTAGAGCTCGGAGACCTTCGCTCCGTAAAAAAGGGGCGAAATGTAGAGTCGTCCCCTCTACATAGAATATCTCAATGCGTTTTACACTCTGCGCAACTAGACTTATAATTCGCTGCAACGCTAACAACCAATAGCAGCCATGTACCATCAAATATTTAAAGCAAAGCACAAGAAGGAAGCAGACCTTTTCCATCCTTCCTCTCCTTCCTCTCCTTCCTCTCCTTCCTCTCCTTTCCTACTCCTTTTCTGACTCCTTCGTTACCACACTCAAAACCTCAACCAGATCCTAACTGAAACCTAAAGACTTTAACAAAGGACCAATATCCGGTAATCCAACCCGAAGACATCGAACAGATAAGTAACTGCTTCCTACTTGGTGTTATTACACTTAGGAGTAACCATCTGTACCGCTTGTTACCATCACTGAACTGATATCGAAATATAACATCCTTCGAGAAGGTTTGTCATCCTTTGAAGAGTAGTCGAACCCTCTCCATTCTTTGAACTCGTACATACACACAAACATACATAGCATATTTACGGTAATACACGGTCTGCCGCAAGCGCGCCGATTGGCCGGGACACCGGCCAATGGGAGGGGAGGTGGGCCCCCCCCCCCAGTCCAGGGCGACCCCCCAGACCCTAGTCCAGGGCGACCCCCCCCCCCAGACCCTAGCCCTGGGCGACCCCCAGACCCTAGTCCAGGGCGAACCCCCACCCCAGACCCCATACCAATCCCAGGGCTATGGAGGGGGTAGGATTCGATGCGATACGTGTGAAATTACTTGGAATTTCCGAGAGTAAGTGGGTCTTGATCGCTAATTGGCTGGCGAGGGGTTGGTGCTGTGTGAGGCCAATGAGTTGGGTACTGGTAGGGTTGGGGTATTCTGAGGCCTATATAAAGACAGTACCGGCACCAGCAAATAATCATGCCAAAATGGAGTTCAAAGATTTGCTAAACGGATATCGCCTCGGTGTGAGGCCAGATAATCAAACCGTCAGCATTAGAAAATGGTACAAGTCAGGCGAAGAACTCCGACCAGGACTGCCCGGCATAGAGCTCACCGCTCAGCAGTTTCAACACCTGAGTGTCATGAAAGAGCAGCTGGAGGAGTTTGCCTCGCGAGGAATCTGTGTTCAGTGCCTGCTGGGTGGCAACAGGCAGGTGGTTGTCAAGGGCGGAGCCATTACACTCTGGCGTCTTCCCACAGTGCTGGGGCCTGTTGTCTATCTGAGACATGCTCTGCCGCTACCCCCTGCTCAATGGCGCGAGCTGTGGCAGGCCATGGAAAAAATCAAAGAGCAACCGCCTCCACATGACTTGGAGCCCTCACCGAAAAGCATCCCATGCTACCCCGTGGAGCCTGCCGAGTGCGCTGAATGGGCTTCCAAACTGACAATGGACCAGCCGACGAACCTTCCCGACACACAGCCTGCGGAATGGGACGATCACTGGGAGGCCTGGCAAGGAGTACAGAAAGAGTTTCACACGCGCTACCAGACACCAGAGCAGACGGGGTCAGAGCCCCCACGGAAGCGAGTGCGCAAGACTTGAAATTTACAAACTGCTCTGTAGTTTTGGGCCATAATACTGCCCTGTGCATTTTTCAGTCGATAATACTCTGCATTTTACTTCTGTACTTTTGGGCCATAATACTAACCCTGCTCTGTAATATTGGTTTTGACATGCTAAATGAGAATTTGGACGCGCTAGTTGAGACTCTGCCTGCCTCAGCTTGCTTTGAGCCATAGAGCTGGCAGCTGCTGCTGCCATTGCAGCCATAGAGATATTGACACGCAAATTGAGAATTTGGCCAGTTCAGAACTTTGCTTCAGTCTGAACCTTCTCTCTGTCACAAAAATCTTGTTTATTTGCCAATTTTCTGCTCCTGGCGCTGCTCAGAATCGCTGGCAGTCGAATGGCTCCACCTGTGAGTTCTGCTGATCGAAGACGACTGATTGAAGCAGTGAATGGCGGGACCTCTGTCAAGGATGCGGCAAGAGTGCTGCAGTTGTCGAGGGCATCTGCTCATCGAATCATGAAGCTGCACAGAGAGGAAGGCAGAATCGAGTCTCTGCCACGAGGTGGTCGAAAGGACGCCAGCTGCAAAGTTGACCTCGAGACGCAGGAATTTCTCACCGGCGAAGTGGAGAGAAATCGGTTCCTGACTATCCGAGATGGCCTCACTCGTGAACAGTCACTTTGCAAAGCCAGCCATCACATATCGGACAGTCGACAGAGTGCTGCAGGGCCTGCTTTACACAGTGAAGTTGTCAACGAAGGGAACAGACGCCGTTCCTGGCCGTTGTCTGGCAATGCTGCCATTCTGAAGGAGACATTTGCTGCATGCGCTGTTCTGTTTGTTTTCTTGTTTCCTGTTATTCTGCATTGTTTTATTCTCTTATTCTGTATCCTTTCGAGTCATTTCTCCATTTCTGCGCTATTCGGCCATAAGTGGAGAGCCCGAAACTGAGCTTCAGAATTCAACTCTGCGGTGCATTCTCAATTTGGATGTCAAATTCTCAATTTGCGTGTCAATATCTCTATGGCTGCAATGGCAGCAGCAGCTGCCAGCTCTATGGCTCAAAGCAAGCTGAGGCAGGCAGAGTCTCAACTAGCGCGTCCAAATTCTCATTTAGCATGTCAAAACCAATACTGCTCTGTTATTGTTAAAATAAACAAACGAGATTATATTTGGTCAAGTATTACAACGCGAAATTTATGCAATAGTATTATATTTATTTACAGAAAGAAAATATTACACGCAGACCTCACTACTACAGTTATGCCATAGAGGAGCTCAGGCAGAGTCCGGCAAAGTAGGTTCGGATGCTTGGTCCAAAATGCGTTCGAGAGCGTCAGCTGCAGTCTGAGCCTCATCCACGCTTCGGGCACCGGCAATTATACAGCGACACGTATGAAAAAGTATTAACTTTACAGAACCAAAAAATTCTAGCACGAGTCCATTAAAAATTTCCGGCTCGTAACTCGCCCGGTGAGGCCAGTTCGTCTTGACTTTCTCCAATCGGAGTGGACGTTGCCCAGGGCGAAAACTTGTAATAGTCTTGATGCGGATCGTAGGTTGAGTTTGGAGCTTCAGGTACTCTGAGCAGAACTTCCCCTCGCCTGATGATATTCGGCAGCAGGCGTGAGCAAACTTTATGAAAAATATTTATCAAAATTTTATTTTACCTACAACACGTGGTAATGTACATCGAATATCGTGGACAAGCACGATTAAAATTCCCCAATAAAATACATGAGTTTTCTACAAAAAGAGACCGAATTTCGTGCATCATGTTGACAAGTTTGCAAAAATGCGCATTTCTTTCGACAAAATACACCAAATTTCGTGCACAAGTGTGAGTAAAAATTCCCATTTAAATACATGTATTTCATGCACAATCCTGAGCAATTTTGTGACAAATCATGTGAATTTTTGTGCACAGCGAGGCTAGAAACGCTAAATCCGCAGAAATGGATAGGGGGGGGGGGGGGTAGTCTGTTCTGCCAAAATTGCCAGGGACTGGGTAGCTGCGATGGTAGGGGGTAACCAGAGTTCAACGTAGATAGGAAAATCAGCAGTTAGGACTGTCCGTTTAATAAAAATTTGGCATTTTTTTGGTATCCTTGCGAATGATCTAGTAGATATTTTGCTCATGCCAATCATTCTGAAAATTTTATGGAAATTTTCAAACTTTCTAATGTTGAACAGGTTATAGACATGCACAGCCCATGAGCGAGATCAATTTTTTCAATTATGAACTACAAATGGATAAAATGTTTGTTTTTACCAGCTTTGCTTGCTGTGGAAATTATCAAAATGTATGTCCCACACAAAATCCATGTCAAAGTACGGTGAATTCCGTGCACAAATATGATTAAAATTCCCTATTGAAATGCATACATTTTGTGCAAAAATAGACCGAAATTCGTGCATCAAGTTGACAAGCTTGCAAAACTGCATATTTTTTCAGACAAAGTGCACCAAATTTCGTGCACAAGTATGAGTGAAAATTCCCATTTAAATACATGTATTTCATGCACAATCATGGCCATTTTTGTGACAAATCATGTGAATTTTTGTGCAAACCGAGGCTAGAAACGCAAAATCTGCAGAAATGGATAGGGGGGGGGGGTAGTTTTCCGGAGGCATTCAGCCTTTAAGGAAGAGATCAGAGTTGATATTAGACTTTCAAGAATGAAGACGAAAAAGTCTCTCAAGGAGCAACTGGCAAGTACCTACTACAACTGCCAGAGTCCTGGTAGCTACGGTGGGTTTGAAGCATTGAAACGCGAGGTACAAAAACAGCATGGGGGCAAGTTTAGTTCAAAACAGGTCAAGAATTGGCTGCAGGACCAAGATGTCTACACACTGCACAGGGATAAGCGTAAAAATTTCCCTCGCGCACCAATTGTTGTCCGAGGAATGGATGATCAGTGGGAACTGGATCTCGTAGAGATGTTACCATTTGCCAAGTACAATGGAGGCATGCGATATATCCTATGCTGTATTGATGTACTAAGTAAAATGGCATGGGCACAGCCTGTTCAACGCAAGACTGCCGAGCAGGTTACTTCCGCATTCGCCGCAATTCTCCAACGAGCACACCCCAGACGCCCCAGAGCTGTTCGCACTGACCGCGGTAAAGAATTTTGCAACACAAAGTTTCGAACATTATGCATCACAAATAAAATTCACGCATTTACAACGAGCAGTGACCAAAAGTGTGCAGTCATTGAGAGATGGAACCACACGCTCAAGTCACACATGTGGCGCTACTTTAGACATGAATCCACACTGACATGGACTGATGTATTGCAGCAGCTAGTGAGGGCATACAATCACAGAACTCATCGAAGCATCCAGTGCCGACCGGTCGATGTTGACAAGAAAAATGAGATGGAGATTTGGAGTCGGCTGTATGATGGAAAGCTGCCTGAAACTCGCCAACACATCCCTAAACCGAAATTCAAGGCCGGAATGATTGTGCGAATCGCTCTGCATGATCCAGGAAATCCATTCAAAAAAGGATATGCAAAAGGGTGGAGTGAAGAAGTGTTTGAAATAAAATCTCGCCACCCCAAACACTATCCCTACATGTACACCCTAGTTGATGCGCGACAAGAAGAGCTCGAAGGAAAGTTTTATGAGCCAGAGTTGCAGGAGGTTGCAGGAAACAAGAAGCTGTGGATCATTGATAGGGTTCTCAGCATTAAGAAGCTAAAGAGTGGGAAGATTCGGTATTTTGTTCAGTGGCGTGATTCCAGCAAGCCAAGTTGGATTGATGAAAAGGACTTAAGAAAAATATGAGAACGCAAGTATTTCAAGTTGTTTCTGGTCCTGATGATGACCCGGCCAATTTTTCGGCTGAACTGGTGCATCCTGTGCAGTTGGATCCTGCTCTGGATTATAAGCTGGCTCTACTTGGAATCAGTTTTGTCAACTGCATCTACACAATTCCCCACCCACTACAGCTGTATTACTAGCTTGAGAGTACAATGCACTGTGTTGAAGTCCCAGCCGGCTGCTACAAGGACTTGAATGATTTGATCAGTAAAGTCAACAGCCTGTTCAGCTCAGTGGATCTAGATGAGTCTGGGTTGGGTCAGACACCTATTAAATCATATTCTCGGAGGGTGGAATTTTTGTTTGATACAGTTACGCACTTTGTGCACTTTCGACTGGCTGGAAGCTGTGAAAAGATTCAATTTCCTGAAAATAGCATGCTGGCAAAACTTTTTGGCGCCGACAGAAGCGTCTACAGCAATCGGTCAGGGTGCTTTGAGCGACCTGCCATGAATCCATCATGGAATACTGATTTGCTCCTGATTGAATGCAACCAGATCAGTCCCCGTTTCATTGGGATGCAGTTTACACCAGCACTGCAGACTCTGAATATAGGCGGTTTTGCTCACCACCAGCGATTGGAATTTATTTATAAGAACAAGCTATTTTGCCCTATTGCCGCAACCCATAGACTGACGCATATACAAATCCGTTTGCGCTCAATTGATTGCAGTGAATCCATCCGATTATTATTTGGACCAACTGTCTTGACATTTGAACTGAGGGAGTCATGGACATTCCACAAGTAGCTGAGTATTATAGCGGTAGCTGCTTCCAGCTACCACAGGGACGGGGTTATGCAACTACACTGCTATCTAGAGTTCCGCCTGATGGAAATGCCGTACTTTTGTCTCGAGTACCCCCACCCAGCAAAAGAAAGCATAAGAAGACGCAGAATCAAAAACAAAATAAACCGGCACCAACAAAGAAGCGCAAGCTATCATCTAAAAAAGTCAACCGAGTGCTTGATTCACTATCATAATGTATCGCACAAACCCACGACTCAATCTTTTTGAGCCAAAGACACAGGAAATCGGGGTGGAGAGGTCTCACTTCATGGACTTTCATCCGATTGGCAGCCTTACCACACCTGATGCACCAATAGAATTTGATTGCCATGCTTCATCCGAGGACTACACTGATTTACATGCAACAATGCTTCAAGTCACATGTCGCATAACCCGTGTACTAAACAATGCTGAGCTGATTGACCAGGATGATGCGCATGTCGGACTTTCAAACCTACCACTGGCTAGCCTGTTTCGCGATGTCACAGTAAAACTTAATCAGCGGGTCGTGAGCGGCGGTGACCAGCTGTATCCTTACCGGGCCATGTTTCAAGTTCTGACTAGTAGCAATGCTAGTCGAATCCAGGCACTAGCAGCAGCGGGATATTATCCTGATACAGCGGGAGAGAGCGACACTGTTGGGGAAGAAAATCGGGGGTTTATGCAGCGTGTTAGACTGCACGATCGTTCTGCATTTGTGCAATATGTAGGACCGCTGTTTTCAGATATTTTCACTATCAGACAGTACTTGCTCAACCAAATAAGTGTGCAGGTAAAGCTTACTCGTCATAGCAGTGCATTTTCACTACTCGTACCCAAGAATGGAGTTCAATATCGCATTGAGGTCGATAGCGCTGTGTTGCTTTTGAGGCGTCTTCGCGTTAATCCGACAGTGGCCCTGGCACATGAGCAGGGTCTGTCTCAACGCAATGCTCTCTACCACTTTGATCGAAGAGAGCTGCAGACTTTTACATTTTCAGTTGGAACACGAAACAAGAGTCTTGACTCAATCACCCATGGTCAGCTGCCAAAACTCGTTCTGCTCGGCACGGTCAGCCAGACAGCCTTCAATGGATCTCTGCATCACAACCCATTCTGGTTCCAGCCATTTGCACTAAACAGCCTAAGCCTGTTTGTCAATGGAGAGCCAATTACTGGTCAACCCATTGAGCCTCATGAGCATCACTCTTCCGAGTTTGTAGAGTTTGCTAACTGCATCAGAGGAAAATATTGCATGAGCTATGATGAATTTAGAAGTGGTGCATACCTGCTGGCGTTTGACCTGAGCCCTAGCGGTGATGAGTCTCATAACTGGTTCGGTCACCGACAGGGTCAGCTAAGAGTTGACATTCCATTTGCAAATGCACTTGCACTGCCTGTCACACTTGTTTGCATGTCAGTATATGATTCGTGCATGGAAATCACTAAAGAGAGGGACGTTTTGCTTGATTACCGCAGAGCATGAATTCCCAAGAGCTAGAGGCATTCATTTCGCGCTGCCCCGCCCCTGTGCGGGAAGCCTTCTGCGGCATTTTTACTGTGGGAACGACAACGCCATTTTTCAGTTCTACTTGCTTACCACGCTGTTTCATCCTTTACGAGCCATGGGACGATACGTGCAGTCATTGGATTGCAGGAATTGTGCAGAGTAGAGTGCACTGTGAAATCTTCAACTCTCTCGGAGGCATCAGCGACAACCTAAAAACCTGGCTAAAGCAAAATAAGCCAAAACAGATGGTTCTGCAGTGGAACAGCGTGCCAGTACAGCCTAGCTCCTCGACTCTCTGTGGCTGGTACTGCATGTTTTACTTGATCCATAGACTGCATAAGAGAATGTCATTTAACATGCTGTTCACCAAGGCTTTTCATCCAGCTCCAGTTGTGCAAAACGATGCAATCATACTCGGCCTCAAAAATCAGTTGCAAGGCGTTTGATGCAAGACTACGAATGGGTAGCTGCATGATGGTGGCGGGTCCTTCACGGGCAGGCAAATCGACTTTCTGTTTTCAGCTGATTTCTCATCGCCAAATTTTATTTGATGAACCTCCCAATCGGGTGGTTTGGTTCCATGGCTGCCCACAGCCGAGGCTTCACAAAGCTCTACGGCAACTGGGTGTGCAAGTCTGCGAGGGTTTTGCTGAATTGGATCCACAGGACAATGACTTGATTGTAATCGATGACTTGATGGATGAGGCGGCGGCAAGTTGAGAACTAAGGCACTTATTTACTCGGGAGGCCCACCACAAACCCTGTTTTGTCATTCTCATTTCTCAAAATCTATTTTTCAAAGGTCGAGAATGGCGAACAATCAATACAAATTGCACCTATATTGTGCTATTCAATAACCCGCGGGATTCCTCTGCAGTTCAAGCTCTGAGCCAGCAATGTTTTCCAAAACGGCGCATGCTGCTGGTAGAGCTAATGGAGCATGTAGCTCGAAACGGTTGGCGATGCTACTTGCTGCTCGATTTTCACCCTGCTTCACCACGGGAGCTACGCTTAAGATCGGGAATTTTGCCTGAGGAGGCACCGCAGCGGGTTATCTATAAGAATTGGTAAGTTAGGGCAAAGTATTAACCATGGAAAGTCATCTCGCACTAATAACTGTATTTTGCGACGGTAATACATCCTTGCGTCGCTGCATCATTACCCACGCCCGAAAAAGTAGTATTTGCTTTTTGGTGGAGTATATACTAAATTTACTTGCGGGAAAGGTTTATTGCAACGATAGTTTAAAGCGGAGGCTTAGGCGATATCGAAATAGTCTCAGACTAGTTGCCCACAGCAGATCTGTAAAAGAGGCTCGACTCAATCTCTCTCACCCCCATATAATTTGCTGTCTTCCTCTGGTACTTGCCTGTGTAAAGGAACCCCATGTACAAGGAAATGATAATGGTGCCAAGGCTGCAATATGAGGCAATCATGAATCAAAAGGGTCTGGAATCTGTGGGCGAACCTAGATTGGAGGCAGAGAAACAGCTCCGTAAGATTAGGGAGGAGCGATGCGTAAAGCAGCTGCAGACACACGAAACCCCCGAGCAGCCGATTCGTAAAGAACCACAGTGGAAGGAAGTGTTGTATCTGACTGTGAACCAGAAGTGGCATCATCGTTTACAAGCTTTAATTAGCTTCATTACTGGCAGGTGCAAGTCGCTAAGCATTGACGATGCAACATATGAAGTCTTTGTAAACGGCAAATCGCTGTATAACTCCAACATTGTGGACCTTTTGCATTTTATTGTACGAGATACATACTCAAAGTATCTCCCGCCCCCTAATGCAATAAATGAGTTCATTGAATGCCTGGTTGAAAATCATGTGCCTCTGTCGGCTGTTGGGTTGAATATGACGAAGCTACTTCAAAAGCATCCAGAAGACCAGCCAAGCCCTAAAAAGCCCTGCCTCAAAGACGAGCCAAGCCCCAAAAAGACCCGCCTCCCAGACCAGCCAAGTCCCAAGAAGACCCGTCTTCAAGACTATAAGAAGAAACAAACATCTAAGGGATTTGGCAAGTCTAACTGGATCAAGTGGCCAAGATGATTGTCATTGATTTTGAAGGATTTCCACACCTTTACAAGAAGGAGGATTTTGTAATTAAAGAAATTGCCTGGGTCGAGTTTTCCTGCAGCCAGACTACAAGCCACTACTATTGCTATCTGCCGCCGCATAGCTTTGAGCTTTTTGACAGAGGCCAGCGTCGGACTTGTCATTGGCTTACACAAAACCGACATGGACTCGACTGGAGCAGAAGTGGATTCAGGCCATACTCTTGCCTACCAAGTGACGTTTCTCACCTGCAAGGGCCAGTATTCAGCAAGGGAGATGTCAAGTGCCAGTTTTTGTCCCGCTTGTTGCAGCAGCCAGTCTACGATCTGAAACAGCTGGACTTTCAGAGTGCATCAAATTATGTGCAGCCCTGCGCGTTGGCCAAGGTGGCCCTGTACGCTGATTGGCTGCGGCCCCGAGGCTACGGGACTATAAAAGTATCAACCTGCAGCAGGCATCGAAATTTCTCTAGACCGAGCAAAAATGCCTATTCGAGTGACAAACAATGTAACAGGAGCCGAGCTGTCAACAAAGTTGTCTCTGCCTCAACTAGCAAACTTCCTGATTCTACGGCTACCTCAGTATCGCACAATTCGGCATCGCCTGGTTCATCCACAAACTCTGGCCGTAGTACTACTAAAGGGAAGAGAGCGGAAGCGACGGATAACTGCCCTGGTGTATCCGACGGGACAATTGTCTGTTTGCGGAGCCAAGAGTGTGGAGGAAGCTTTTGCAGAGACGAGGAAGATTGTGGAGTTGTGCTCAGAGTACCTGCAGCTCCAAACTCAACCTGCGATCCGCATCAAGACTATTACCTGTACGACAAGTTTTCGCCCTGGGCAACGTCCACTCCGATTGGAGAAAGTCAAGACGAACTGGCCTCACCGGGCGAGTTACGAGCCGGAAATTTTTAATGGACTCGTGCTAGAATTTTTTGGTTCTGTAAAGTTAATACTTTTTCATACGTGTCGCTGTATAATTGCCGGTGCCCGAAGCGTGGATGAGGCTCAGACTGCAGCTGACGCTCTCGCCCGCATTTTGGACCAAGCATCCGAACCTACTTTGCCGGACTCTGCCTGAGCTCCTCTATGGCATAACTGTAGTAGTGAGGTCTGCGTGTAATATTTTCTTTCTGTAAATAAATATAATACTATTGCATAAATTTCGCGTTGTAATACTTGACCAAATATAATCTCGTTTGTTTATTTTAACAATAACAGAGCAGTATTACAGAGCAGGGTTAGTATTATGGCCCAAAAGTACAGAAGTAAAATGCAGAGTATTATCGACTGAAAAATGCACAGGGCAGTATTATGGCCCAAAACTACAGAGCAGTTTGTAAATTTCAAGTCTTGCGCACTCGCTTCCGTGGGGGCTCTGACCCCGTCTGCTCTGGTGTCTGGTAGCGCGTGTGAAACTCTTTCTGTACTCCTTGCCAGGCCTCCCAGTGATCGTCCCATTCCGCAGGCTGTGTGTCGGGAAGGTTCGTCGGCTGGTCCATTGTCAGTTTGGAAGCCCATTCAGCGCACTCGGCAGGCTCCACGGGGTAGCATGGGATGCTTTTCGGTGAGGGCTCCAAGTCATGTGGAGGCGGTTGCTCTTTGATTTTTTCCATGGCCTGCCACAGCTCGCGCCATTGAGCAGGGGGTAGCGGCAGAGCATGTCTCAGATAGACAACAGGCCCCAGCACTGTGGGAAGACGCCAGAGTGTAATGGCTCCGTCCTTGACAACCACCTGCCTGTTGCCACCCAGCAGGCACTGAGCACTGATTCCTTGCGAGGCACACTCCTCCAGCTGCTCTTTCATGACACTCAGGTGTTGAAACTGCTGAGCGGTGAGCTCTATGCCGGGCAGTCCTGGCCGGAGTTCTTCACCTGACTTGTACCATTTTCTAATGCTGACGGTTTGATTATCTGGCCTCACACCGAGGCGATATCCGTTTAGCAAATCTTTGAACTCCATTTTGGCATGATTTTTTGCTGGTGCCGGTACCGTCTTTATATAGGCCTCAGAATACCCCAACCCTACCAGTACCCAACTCATTGGCCTCACACAGCACCAAGCCCTCGCCAGCCAATTAGCGATCAAGACCCACTCACTCTCGGAAATTCCAAGTAATTTTACACGTATCGCATCGAATCCTACCTCCTCCATAGCCCTGGGATTGGTATGGGGTCTGGGGTGGGGGTTCGCCCTGGACTAGGGTCTGGGGGTCGCCCAGGGCTAGGGTCTGGGGGGGGGGTCGCCCTGGACTGGGGGGGGGGGGGGGCCACCTCCCCTCCCATTGGCCGGTGTCCCGGCCAATCGGTGGGCGTGGGGCAGACCGTACCATTTTCCTACTACTTTAGACATTGGAAAAAGTCGAATTATTTCAATTAAAAAATCCCCCCCGGTACAATAGCCAAGACAGCTCACCTGCAGCATAATACACTTGACCTGAGACTCATTGAACGGGCTGGGAATATTGTCAATCAGGCTAGCTAGATCCTGTTCGCAGTACTCCATCACTAGGAAAATTTGCGACAGGCCGCGAGCAACGGCCACCTCGCGTAGTTGGACAATATTCTCGTGCCGGCAGCGGAGCAGCAGGCTGATCTCGCGCAGGGAGGACATCGGCAAGCCGTGCCTGGCCCCGTCCTGCTGGCTCATCCGGACGCGTTTCAAAGCGACGACGCGCTCGTTAGTTAAATCTCGCGCCCTGTAGACAACGCCATAGGTGCCTTCGCCGATGCGTTCGAGTTTTTGAAAATCGGCTACGGAGCGGCAATGCGAGGCGGATTGTCTGGCCGCGGCTGCCGGTATCTCGGATTGGGTGAGGTCGGACAGGCGCAGATAGGTGTACCGTTCCGTGTCGTCGTCTGCTAGTGCCGTGTCCATGCTGTAAACTAAATTTTAAAAAATGCTACTATTTATTTCCTGGCCTACTGACAGTAGCATGGTTCTAGTTAAAATCATAAATATAAAAATATGCGAATGTAAAGGAGTCAGAAACTTAAAAGTGAAATTCTCATTCGAAACTTTCAGATTTTTGAGGAATTCATCAGTCCCTAATCATAAGAAGAAGTTGAGGGCGAGTTGCTTGGCGGTCTAGTGCATCTGCTTTGTGTGCCATGATCCAGCATTGTATGTTGACTATATTCCCTAGTGCAGTTTTCATGTGTAAAGACAGGGTCACTAATTTGGGGCCTTTTGAACAATTTCTTGGGCTATGGGCCAGTAATGCAATTTATGCCAAAAAGGGCAACCCCAAGGCATAGAAAATGTACATTCCTGGAATCGCCACTTTTACACCCTATGTGAGTGCATGACTGGGTTTCTGCTATGCACTGTTGGTGTGTCAATTCCTACATACAGTATTACTATGAATGAACACACTTCAGGAGTCAGTGCAATGAATACTAATTCCCCATTGCTAGTTGTAGGACACTACTGCTTTAAGTATCAAGCCTATAGCCTTCCTACAGATTTAGCTTTAGATTTGACTTGTATATAAAATGAAGTTAAAAATCCATATATTCCTACTTAGCTCCCCTTGAGATTGTGGAGAATTTTTAGATATTTTAAATAGTTTTAATGAAATATACATAATAAAATACAAAATAACAACAAATTATATATAGTAATGAAATATTTTGTTAAAGTTAAAGCAAGTCAGCTATATTTAACAATGACAAAAGTATCATACATTGTCAATAATGAATTAACATTAATGTGATTCAATAACCATGAGTTGAAGCATATATGCACAATACCTGGCCAACCTAGCCAATCTGGCTACATGAAATGATTGCTTTGCATGAATTGTGAAATTGGGAAGAATAATAAATTTACAAAAATATATTATAAAAAAGTAAGGTAACACTAAGAGGTATCTAGTATGACCCTTTATACTCCTTTAAAACTTTTCTAATATTGCAAAGTTGCAAATTTTGTTAAAACTAAGTTGCACTAACTAGGTGACTGTAGAAGGTTGTGAATGCATTAATTAAAAGGATAACAAACTATTTACATAAAACTTTGATATGCAGATATTTTATTCCTAACATTAATATTTTTATTTATAATACTTATCTATAAAAATTTCTTTAACCTTGGGAATTATCTTATTCTTACTAGTGCCAATGTATATAAGTTGCTATTGGTTTATGGTTGTCATGTCACATTTTTTATCAAATAGCAATTGATTGATAACTGAATAGTAGACTACACTAAATATAGCTTGCATTGGTGCATAGAAATAAAAGAATTGTCTACAATGAAATGGCTAAATAACCACTGGCTCCTATGACAATCATTCTTGTAGGCAATTTGCATCTACCTGCAGAGTTATGCTAACTAGATCTCATGATAAGGGACCTGGCAGCTGTGACAACTAATATACTGGCTTACTGTCTACTATTTATTGGTTGGCCATCTATAGGCTGCTTGCCAATGAATGGAAATGTGGATGCCACTAGGTCTATTCTTTGAATTTTTGAGGTGCCATCAAAATTTATGGAATGTGTTTGGCAACTTTCTCTATTATTAGGTGTCACACAATTATCCCCTCTAATTACCTTTTTCATGACTTTTAACTCCAATTCAAACTTTTTTGGTGGTGGGTCATTTTTTCTTAACTTCTTTGACTATGCTATAATTTGTTATAATTTCTAATAACTTGTCACTTTTTAGAATAAAATAATAAAATGAATAAAATGATAGTTATACTGGCAATAAAATGGTAGGCCTACTATTTTATAATATATCACTTATTTGGTATTTTCTTTTCAGTTTTATTAACTTATAAGATTCTGAAGTTTTTGGCTAAAAAAGTTTATTGAACCTGGGCATAACAACATAGCTTAGCTTAGCAAATAAAAAACATATTTTTAGTACAATATGGCCAAAAACTGCATAAATTTAGTACTTTTCTAATGATACCAAGCTAAAAAATTGTGCTTTACAGTTAGAAAAAGTTATTGAGCTTTGGATGATAAAAGTGATACCATGCCAAACTAGGTTTTTTGACTGTTTGAATAAATAACGTTCAGGGCAAATCGCTACGGCAGACCCTTACTTGGTTTATATTTTCAAAATTTTAGAAGCTCTAAACGGGTGGGGCTTCGAACTGTGCACAGTGGCGTAGCTAGGAATTTTCGATGGGGGGGGGGTAAATAAAAAAATTTAAACCAACAATTAAAAAAGTAGCCATGGAAGAAAAAAAATTGACTGTATTTTAATGGTAATACTCCCCCTTCAACTCTCCCTCAATTTTCTGTCGCTTGGGAGGGGATATATCCCCGCATTCCCCGCTGGTACCCAGTAAAACGCGGATTCCGTCGCGGAACGGATTGTATCTTGATAGTGTATTTCCTAGAATTCATTCCGCAGACCTATTTAACACCGGAAAAATTTGTAACTGCTCTACTGCCTGTTTAGTCGAACATTTTTTGATCAAATCTATGAATTAAATAAAGCTCATTGCTATGTATTAGAATGTGAAATTTGAGATTTTTTAATTAAAGCATTTTAAAGTAAATTTCCGATCCGCGTCATTCCGCACCATTCCGCTTTTTACTTAGTACCTTCCCCGCTGGCTACGCTGTAGCTCAGTGCAGTTTTTGTCTTTTGGTGCTATAACAAGTTTTTCAGTATTATTTATTAAAGCTTTTCAATTTATTGAAAAAGTATCGACTATAACCTTATAAACATTTTCAAAAACTACTTACTATAATTTTAAACTACCATTCTCTGAATGTACTGATTCTGCTTGTATTTGATTTAGTAAAAAACGGTAGTTTTAAAGCCATCTATTGGACCTCTAGGAAGTAATTTTATCTTTTTAAGCAATCCTTAGTAGCCATAGCAAAACAACAGTTTTTTTAGAATTTGCTTCAATCGAGATGAAGGCTTTTCTGTTCATTATATTTTTTCTACTGATATGTTTCTGTGAGTTTAATTAATAAATTTTTATCAACATTTTCGTATCATATCATTCATGTGATGCCTTTATATTCCTTCTCTACTCTCCCGTGTTATTTACAAACGTTTTTACCATTGTTATGATTTTTCACGAGAAATCAAATATGTTTGAAAATTGAAAATAATTATGCTTTAATTTCACTTAAAGGCTAAAGCATAATGTAAATGGTTTAAAGCAACTGCATGCATTATGCGTAAACCTGTTACGCATTATGTTAACTGTTTCAAAATGCTCACTAATAATACTTTTTTAATTATATAATTCATTTAAATTGTATAAAGCAACTAATTCCAATATTTCAAATGCCACCGCTACAATTCGAAATTAATTGTATTAAAAAAACTATTCACACACACCCAGACTCGACGGATGCCAGACGAGGTGGAGGAGGTAGATTCAGTATTTCCAAGTACAGCAGCTCCAGATACTCTTACAGCAGCAGCTACAGATACAGCACGTCTTATCGGTCGTATCGCTCCTATTATAGGCGCTATTCGAGTCGATACGCCTATCGCAGTCGCTATTCTTCCGTGTATCGCAGCTCCGTGAGGGTTTCCTCAGCTGGCATGGGGTAAAGTTGTTGCCTTGTTGATACGAAACCCTTCTTGGTGTGGTAACCACGCGAAACTGCATGTTTGTTTGTTTTCATTTGCTTTTCAGCGGTCTCATCAGTAACAAGCAGGCCCTTCTGCTAGCGGGCTCTGTGTACATTGCCTACAGGGTCCAGCCCCGGGTTTTCACCAGCCGGGGCAGTTTGTACGCCGGAGCTGTCGCCAACTATGCCATCTGCTCTGGCGCCGTCCGCTGGGACCCTTTGCTCAACAAAAGCTCCTACGCATACGAAGACGACCTATATCTGAACGCATCCAGCACTACAGCAAGTCCTCTAAACACCACAATGCCAACCACTTTGAATTCTGTTTTGTCTACTGGCGTTGTTAATGCCACTGTTGCAACTGTGAGCGGTGCAGCTGGCGCCACATCGTCGCCAACCGGACGTTACGTGATTTATGACTACTTCCTGTGCCCGAGCGATCTATTCAACAGTGCATTCGACCCCGAGGACACTTACTGCTGCGGCCCGCCAGGCGCTCAGATGTGCTGCAGCTCCGAGGACTTCGAAGAGCAGCTAGAGCAGGCTGGAACCGTGGGTATTATAGTCGGCATATTCTTTGGCATCGCATTCTTGGTGATGATGTGCGGCTGTCCTATCTACTTGATGCGAGACAGTCATCGTCGTAGGCTCAGTTGCCGCAGCTGTCGCAGAAAATGTTCCAGCTGTATCCGCAGCAGCAGCAGCAGCAGCAGCAGAAACAACAACAGCAATCAGGATTCCACAGCTCGACCAGAAGTGACCTTTCACCGAATAGCCAAAGCTGATGAAGACGAGCCGCAGGTGATGGTGTCGAGTCAGCAGCCGCCGTATCCGCTCTATCCAGGCGGGGCTAACTATGACAATCAGCCGGAGTACCCGCTGTACCCGCAGCAACCAACAGCTCCACAGGAACCGATGCTGCCGCCGCCGTCACATCCGCCGCCAACTTATGAAGAGGCGAATAAATAACTGGAAATTAAAAAATCATTCTTCAATGTGACTCGACGTTTTTCGCAGATTTTCTTTTTATTCAAAAAGAAATTATCCATCTTTTTTTAACCAATTTGATTTTATTTTGCACACAAAAATTATGACATGTTTCCTTATGACCCAATTGGTGCACGTTTTTTTCAGTAAATCTTCTTGCGCAGAAAGAATGATTCGATGCAAAAATAATTGCCTCATTGCAATGTACTTAATCTCGGCTATTTATCTAATAATTAACGTTATAATTAGCGCCAATATGAGTAATTTCAGCTTTTTTTGTAAAAAAATATTAACTCAAGCTCTTTTGGGCGCTGCTTCCAGGACAATTTTTAGCAGATTTTTTATCGATACGAAGTTGCCGAAGTTTTTGGCTTTTTGCTAAATCAGTTTTCAATTAGAAACTTTTTTTGTGCTGAATGTTTTTGACGAAACACATTTTTAATCTTAGACTTTTCTATACATATTTATTACTAGATTCCAAGCCTTATATTTGCTACCTGACTATTTCGCTTGTTTTTCAATTTGTTAAATTTTGCCAAGTTAATTCAGCTGCTATGTAAAAATATATTGACTCCATACATAGTTCTGTCACCTTTTGAAGTGACCAGTTTAAAGAGACTTTAGACCATATGCTTGTAACTGGCCCTAATCATCGATTTGAAATGGAAAAAACAAGTACAAATCAATTTTTTGTTAGCCAATCAAAACGGAGACAACCAGCCAATCAGAGTTTATAATTTAGGGAAAGAGATTTGTGGGCCAAAGAGCCAATCACATCGCTATGAGGGAGAGAGAGGGAGAGACAATTGTAAGTCAAGAAGCCAATCAAAAATTAACGCGCTTTTTGAAATCAGCCTGTAAGAGAGTAAAGAGCAGCTTTCCAAAAAAGTTTGCCTAGCTAAATAACATGGCGGTATTTCGAAGCGCACACAACGACTGTCCCCCCGTTGTCTCGAATCGGCCATCAAAAGAAGGCACTAAAAAACGAATTAAAAGAAAATTAATGAGTCCACCGCCGAATGTGACCCTATGAGTCTCTTTTTTGTCCATCATTAAATAAAAGATTGCTGGCACGCTCCGACTGAGCTATCAATACAAATTTAGTGCAATTTGTGCATAGCGTAGAATTTTGCTGCCAAAAAAGAGCTTCTATTTACTATATCTATCGCCTCCCTTAGCCGCTAATCAGTCCGCTGAGAGGGTGAGGGGGTGATGGTCCAGTAGCTAAGACAGAATGGTCTAATTATGCAGTTATTAGCTAGGGCAGTGCTCACTCTATTTTGCACTGCTCAGTCTATCCCATCTCAGACCCTTCAAAGGCGAACGAGGCGCATAGGGGCAGCACAATAGCTGTATATACAGAGAAAAAAAACACAAGGCGTAGTAGGTAGGCCAGCAATAGATATATAATTTTGCTTTGGATGGACGAAAATTAAAATTTTCTTGACCCCACAGCATTCTTTACTCAATTCTTGGTGCACAGAGAGAGAGAGATTGGGGCTTCTACTTTTTCTTTCACCAATAGCGC
This sequence comes from Macrostomum cliftonense, assembly GCA_950096795.1. Lineage (NCBI taxonomy): Eukaryota > Metazoa > Platyhelminthes > Macrostomidae > Macrostomum > Macrostomum cliftonense. Next base: position 1,303,139 of record CATNEM010000094.1, on the reverse strand, counting down.
ACTGGGACAGCGACATCTGAGACGTGCAGAGACACTGACACCGAGCTCTGGGCCCTTTGCTTTACTATAGTGGAGCCTCCCCAGGCAAAAACCGCTTTAAAGACAGAGAGATTGAAAGAGCAGTGAGTGGGGACTCCACCTTAGCAACACTCACCGCTCGGGTCGCTAAAGAGGCCACTGAAAACCAGTCGAGTTTCATTGGAATAAAAAATCTTAATAATCCGAATAAGCCCAATTCAACGCAAAACCAGGAGGCCTCTCGCGTGGTCTCCATGGTGATGGCGACGCATCTTTGATAGTCGAGATTAATCCTGACTTAATAATTGAATCCGACAAATATCGGCTGAGAAAGTAGGGATGTACAATCACCAGCAGCAACAACAACAGCAGCAGCAGCAGCAGCAGCAGCAGCAACCGCAGCTCTCAGGCATTGGCTCGCACTGGTACAACGCATGGAAGGCGAAAATCGAAGCTCGCCAAGCGTCGCCGCATCCGTGGCTCAGTCTGGCCGTATTTCCTGACGGCAGCTACGCGGTGAAGCCGCAGGCGGAGCACCGAGTGGCCGGCTATCGGCCTGCCAGCGGCTACGGAATCTACCGGGGCCTGCACCAGCAGCAGCTCCGCTACCCGCATCATCCACAGAGCCATCAGCATCAGCAGCAGCAGCAGTTGCTGCAGCAACAACAGCGTCCTCTGGGCACCACCCGGTCCAGCAGTGCCGTCCTCGGCGCCAGCGCCCGTCGCCGACCCCGCAGCGCACGAGGCGGCTTCGGCAGCTACGGACCCGGCGGCCGGCACAGATCGCCGACGCCGGAGCCGCCAGCTGGGCAAGGCGGCTACCTGCCACCGTCGGCGTTGAGAGGCCGGGCAGCGACGCCGCTGACAACGGCGGGAATTGTTGCTGCGGCCACGGCATCTTCATCGGAGGCTGGACAGCAGCAGCAGCAGCAGCAGCTGAATCATCACACGGTGACAACCGGTCGACGATTGAATCGACCAACTGCAGCAGCGGCCTCCGTTTCGGGCTCAGCAGCGGTGGCCAGCTCCACGGGAGTCGACGCCCCAGCTATTGGTCACACGCCAGAAGCGACTGAGTCCTCGACCAGCCCGGCCTCTTCGCCAGCGGCAAAAGCCGCCGTCAAAGATCCCAGCGTCAAGGACGACTCAAAAATCGCTAACGGTCAGGCAACGACAACGAACGCGACGACGACGACGACGACGATGACAACGACAAGTTCAGTCGCTGAAACGTCGACGACATCAACGGCGACAACTTCGACTGGACCTGTAATGCAATCAACGACAATGGCAGCCACGCCAGGTCTGGCAAATTCCATCATCCGGCAGCCCTCGACCCAGCAGCAGCAGCAGCCGCAGCAGCAGCAACCCCTGTCAATGGTTACGCGGTCGGGTATGACGACAAAAACGCCGAAGCAAGTTGTTCCAACCTCGACTAATCAGTCGCAGCCGCAGCAGCAGCAGCAGCAGCAGCCGAGGCTGGCCGCACAACCAACGACTTCAGCAGCCGCGCCGGCATTGACATTCGCTCATTCGGCGAGCAGCACGAAAGGCAACGTGACAAGTTTCTCCTACATGAACTTTCTTAACAGGCTTCAAGAGCAGCAGCAGCAACAGCAGCAGCAACAACAACAACAACAGCAGCAGCAGCAAAAGCCGGCTCAGCCGCAATTGCAACAGCAACAGCCGACACAGCAGCAGCAACAGCAGCAGCAACCGTCAGCCAGTACGTCGCTACCTCCTCCGTCACCCCGATCGAAACCGACGCCATCCTATGCTCAGGCAGCAGAGACCGCGACCACAGCGCCAACAACAACAGTCGTGACAACAACGACAACTTCGGCTTCAGGATCAGGCGATACCTCAGCATCTGTTCAGGTCACTCCAACGAAACCATTGGTGTCGGTGACTGAGGGCAGCTGTACAACTGAAATTTATCCCATAAAGTCGATACTTAAGAAGCCTCCGCTGGCGCAGAAGCAAGCTCAACAGCAGCAGCAGCAACAGCAGCAGCAGCAGCAGCAGCAGCAAAAGCAGCAACAACAACAACAGCAGCAGCAGCTTCAACAGCTTCGCGTATCAGCGACCTCCTTGCATCGACCTTTCACAGCCGGTGGCGCTCAGCGGATGGCAATGTTCCAGCAGCAGCAGCAGCAGCAACAGCAGATGCAGCTCACAGCTACGCCATCCTCTGCCGAAGAAGCGCATGCAGCAGCAGCAGCTGACCCGACCGCAGACGCCAACGCCACTGCCAACGGTGCATCGTCCACTAAACCCCAGCTTGGTCCTAGAAGTCGTCTGACTCGCAGCCAATCCGCCGGACCGAGACGAGGAGTCCGATTCGACATGACCAGCAATTCGGTGCACGAGTACGAGCCGCACCAGGGCCAGCACGGATTCGCCCACCAGCGCCTGTACGGCAGCGGTGACAACGGGGGCGACCAGTGGTACGGAATGATGTGGCGTCGTTTAGCTGAAAACTAAGCAGCTATATATGGTGTACAATAGAGCTCGATAAAAGCTACCTTAACTTACTAATGTGTAGATGCAAAGACAAACTATTTGTTAACAGATATTTTTGGCGTTTCGTCTGCAACTGCTCAAGAAGAGGATTTACCGATCAATTACCAATTCACTAAATGGGCAGTATGAATATACTCGAGTGCTATTTTTTTTGTAACCAATGCTCTCAGTCTTGAAATCAGGCATTGCAGGCGATATGTTGCGATATTAAATGAACTTTATCTGCGTATTAAATAATCTATTTACTTTATAAATACACCTACTTGATGGATTTCTTAATTTGTTTTCTTAAACTAATAATTTACGGAAAGACCTTTTCATTCTTTGCTATTTTTCTGTTATCTACGTATTTAAAATGGTCTGAAATGCACAGAGAAAGGTGGACATGCAAATAGACTTAATAAAAATCTAAATGAAGTTGTTAAATTAGAAAAAAATGGTCTTAAAAGGTCGAGCTTGGACTTCAATTTATTCAAATTTAGACTTAGCCACATAAAATATTAAATGGCAAAACACATTTTGTCGAGGATGTTTTAAGCTGATAAAAAAATATAGGTATGTACAGGGGCAGCGCTCATATACGAAAAATTTTTGTACATTACAACCTTTCAATGACTTATTATGTACGAAATAAACAAATTAATTCATAATATCAACGTTAATAATCAAGTTCGTACAACTAATTTGGGATTATTTTATTTGGGCAGGTCATACAATAATTGATAAAAAATCAGCTACAGTCAAAGCAATAAGGCTGTCAAATTGAGTTTAAACTAACAATTTTGTTAAAAGTACGTGGTGACGCAATATCCGATAGAATTGTTTCGCTGTACAATTATTGCAATAAATTCTACAGTTAAGAGAAAAACTGCGGTTTAAAACAAATAGCAATTATTATGAAAGGAAACAACAATAAACAAATGATTGACACATTTTTATCCAAAATAGATTTGGGGTTAAATAATTTACAAGCTGATTTACTCTGGGACTGAAATACACCATATTTCGTTGGATAGTAAGTTGGTTTTCGATTGTACAACGCAAACGGAAAAAATTTTGGAAAAAACTTTAACAAAAAAATACCTTGATAGTTTTATGCGTGTTAAAAATCTAATTAAAATAACATTACGTTCTAAAAAATATTTTTTCAAATTTGTTTTATATACTACCTTTTTAATTTAATCATTTTACTATCATATTACTTTCAAGAATACAATACTTAAAACTTCACTTGAAAATTAAAATTAAAGTAATTCGCTGCTCAAGCGATGATTAGGTAGTACACCCAGTACACAACATTGAACAAAACAAACGACAGTGGAAAAAACCGCCGACTAAATTTATCAATCTTCTTGGCTGTCGGCATGTTTGGCGGCGGCCGCCTCGTCGACAACGGCGGCCGCGTCGGCGGCGGCGAAGGCGGCGACTGCGGGTCCTCCAGCATCAGCACCGTGTCGCGCATGAACACCGGCGAGTTGCTGTCATTTCGGATCCGAACTCCGCTGCCTGAGCCGACGCCGCTGCTACCGCCGCCGCCGCCGCCGCCACTGCCGCCGCCGTATTTCCGACCCATCCGACGCAGAAAGCCGCCGGAACGTTTGCTAGCAGGTGTTGACTTCTTCGACTGTCGTTTCCAGCTATTTGTTGCCTTGGCTGCCGCTGCCGCCGCCTGCTCCCTGCTGTAAACGTTGACGATGGCGAATTCCAGCAGGGAGGCGAACACGAAACCGAGGCAGACGCTCATCCAGACGTCGATGGCTTTGATGTAGGAGACCTTCGGTAGGGAGGACTTCGCGCTAGAGGCCTGGGTGGTGATCGTCAGCACTGGAAGCAGGAGGTTTGAGTTCAGGTGATGATGAGGTAGGTAAAAAAATATTTTTGTGATTGCTGCTTTTAAAACGGTGGATTAGTCGAGGTTATCAAAGGATTATCTTAGGAGGATTGTCCCGATTATCCATAAAAGGATTATCCCGATTATCCCTAGGAGGATTATCGCGATAATTCTTAAAAGAATTATCAGAATAATTCCTAGGAGCATTACCCCAAATTTTCCTAGGAGGATTATCCCAAAGGATATCCCTAGGATTACCCAAGGATAACCCTAGGATTATCCCGATTATCCCCAGAAGCATTATCTCAATTTTCGTGAGGAGGACTATCCTAATTATCCCTAGGAGGATTATCCCGATTGTCTCTAGGAGGATTATCTCGATTATCCCTAGGAGAATTATCCCGATTATTCCCAGAACAAAATTCATGCCATGAGCTCATGCCACCGCATTGAGCCACTCACCAGTGAGCAGTCCAAGGCTGACTCGACCTGGCACAGAATCAACGTTTAGCCAAAATGAGAACCAGCTCAGTATGACAATCAGTATTGTGGGTATGTAGATCTGAAATGGTGCGGTTCATTCTCCAGATCCCCTGATTACTATTATTAAAAGTGTCCCGTTATGCATAATTCAATAAATCATAATATAGCTTCTTCACTGGGTCATGATACAGCTCATTCACTGGGTCATTATACACCTCATTCACTGGGTCATGATACAGCTTATTCACTGGATCATGATACACCTCATTCACTGGGTCATGATACACCTCATTCATCTGTGTTATTGAATTAAATGACTCAATTCGCAGTGCCCCCATTAACAACAAACCTGAATTAGAAAGTATCCAAAGTCCCTCTTCAACTCGAAGGTCATCTGCAGACAAGGATAAGCTCCCGTTGTGTAGTTAATATCGCAGGATTTCATGTGAACATTTTTCAATTCAAACTGCGGCATAGTCAGGTCCTCCGGTATGTCGGCGGGTCTTCTCGGCGGCTGCAACCATTTGAATGCCACGGTGTCCATCGTGTGACCAACTGGGCAACGGGCATTGAATAGGGGACGCTTTCACTTTCTCGAATCTTCACTTTCTTGAATCTTCACTTTCTTGAATCTATACTTTCTTCAAAAACAATGCAACTTGAGAAACTTCACTTTCTCCAAATTTCACTTTTTTGAAACTTCACTTTCTCGAAATTTCACTTTCTAGAAAACAGATACTAATATTCTACTTCTAGGCGTCCATTACAAGCCTGACCATTTAGGAATGACTATATGATTGTGCAAATGACCACATATTCGTTTCGAAGTATCATTTTTCATTAACAACATTCAAACGAAAGCATCATGAGATGAAAATTAGCGAAAGTGAAATTTTGAGAAAGTCACAACCCCATGGAAAAGGCTTCAGTAGTTGCTATTTATAGTAATTAAAACGGGGCTGTTAACCAACAATTAAAGTTTGCAAACAAGCCACTCACAGCTCTCGAACATCATAGGACACATCTGGGTGTCTAGCGGATATTTTTTCAAATTCATCTCGCAGGACAGCGTTATGGAAAGTCTGAAAATAAATTTTTACTTTCAATTGATACTACTTACATATCGGAAACAGTAGTCTGTCATAGACTAAAGTTGAAACACTTTCAAACTTACTTGATGACGTACCAGATCCGCCCGTTGGGTTCCAAATTCATAAACCGATTGGGAATTGTCACAGAATGAAATGCCGCTTTCTTTTCGTTTCTGTTTTTATTAAAAAAATAATATTTAATAAACAAACATTGCACAAAAAGTATTCAAAGATAGTGACAGGGGATCCTAAGAAACCAATTAGGCTGAGAGGATCACCAGACAGACATTTTAAATCGCTCATGTACACAACAGGACACAACAGCTAGAAAATCTTCCCGAGTAGGCACTAAATCCCCTCCAGCAGGTGAAAAATCCCCACAAAATGGTAAAAAAATCTCCCACAGCCTGTGAAAAATCTCTCCAGCTGGTAGAAATACACAGTGTAGGTAAAATATCCCCAAAAGGGTATAAAATCTCACAGAGTAGTTAGAAAATCTCCCGAGTAAGTAAAAAAATTCCCGCAGGCGATAGGAAATCCCAAAAATATGTAGGGAAATCTTCCCGAGCATGATTAGAAAAGCTGACTGCTCACTAAAGAGGCTAATATATACGTAAAATAAAGTACAAAAAACTGGTTACAATGTAGCGCTAGGATAGTCACAGCTGCTGCAGTCGCAGCTGACCCATGTCAGTTTCTTTGCAGCTAGTTAATCAAAAAAGGCCACTGGTGTCCAGCAGTCGGACCATCAGTTGATGTCCCTCCCGCACTCCAACTCCGCCCTGGGTAGCTGCACACATGCTAATCAAAAGAATTTTTTTCCTCAAGTGTGTGTCGCGCCAATATTCATTTTTTACGGCTACATTTATTATTTGGGTGCGGCAGCTGCATAGGCTGCAAAAGAATATTTATTGCGAGTGCTTCAAAATGTCACTATTGTAACAGCCTTTGATAGTGTCTGCTTGCTGCGGACTTTGTCTACTTACCTGAGAAATACATCCGGTACCCATATCTTCTCCCAGATATTGTCTTCAAGTTTGATTTGCGCTTTACCGCCAACCTCGCTACTATTGTACCTCAGCCTTGGATCTGTCCATTGCAGACGTAGATAGATTGTAAGCGAGTAGTCCTGTGTGCCGATATGTATCGAAGAATTAATTGTGCATGTACATTATCATACTTAAATCGGTGCCTTATTTCTAAGTGATGAAAGACTCACCATGGTAGCCTCACTAATCGAGTAGAATCCGATGACGTAAATACCAATATAAACTGTAGTTGTAGAGTCTAAAAATTTTTATTTTGCAAATTTATGTACAGGACTCGAACCAAGGCTCGCCTCTGAACCAACACCAAATGAAATACTCACCTCCATTCGGGCTGTTTTGTCGGGTGTAATTCTTCAGCATTTTGTCCACCACACGTTTGCTGAAATTGTTCAATGAACGGTTCAATAAAAAACTAGTTTAGTTTTATAAAGATACATTTCACGGGTTTAGTCAACAAGATTCGATTTAACTTCAATCCTTTAGTTAGAAAAATCTATCCGATTGGATAATAATAATAAGTTCAACTTGTTGCTAAAAGAAGATTAGTACAGAACGCAGTTTTATAAGGTAGTAAGGTATTCAGTTTTTTTAAATATTGTTAGTCGTTATATGAGATTGTACAATCAAACTCTGCAGAAATTTTAATCAGAAAAAGCGCAGAACAAGGATATAAAAAGCAGATATAATGCAGCAAAAATCACATTCTCTTCTATTGCTGTCCTGATTATTAGAATCAAAGTTACTATGACCACAGTGGCCATGGCCTAAATGCATCTAAAACTGTTCGTGACCAAATTTTTATCTCAAGAATCAAAAGTTGTTTTAAGAAAAAAAATCACTCAGAATCACACAGCATCTCAAACTTGTTAGAAAATATAACTTTTTTAAATTTCAAATCCAGTCAACTGTGTTTGTAAGAGTGATTATAACTATTTTTAAACAGTTAAAACAAAGATTTGAAAGTGTTGTAACCGTACACCGATTGTTTACTCTTTGTTTTATTGATCTAGTAATGAATCGAAGAAATGATTTCAAACTAACAAATATATTCAGATAGTGAAAAGAGCATCTAAAATAGGAAGTAAAGTAGCTGGATAATGAACATAAATTAAAGAATTTAAATTAATGATTAATAACGAGCTAATTGTGAGTTAGAAGCGTCACACTCCCTATCATTTCGAGCTTAGGTTTCAAACTTGCGTGTTAAATAAAAAAAGATTTTCTGCGTCGCTAAAAAATGAGATTCTTATTTTTCACAGCAAAAAAACTGAAAATCGAAATATTGAATTTCTTATGATGTTTTTTTTTGTCAAAGCATCTCACATAAGGCCGTCACTTTTTCGACTGAAAGTTTCAGAATTTGAAAAGAAAATTATTTTTGTGCTCGGGGGGATTAAAAAGATAAAAAAAGAATATTTAAATTGTGGAAATTCTTGTGCAAATAACTTTTAATTGCTCAGTGCAGATAGTACGCATAAGCAGTGAAGTAAATTAACAAATTGGGGATTATTTGACTTCAAAATACTAAAGGAATACTGAACTGCTGTGTCATCTTACGTAACCTTTATTTACAAAATCATTACTTAATGCATAATCTCCATTATGAATTGCACAAAAAACTAATGTTAATACTAAGTTATAATTACTACTTACAATACAACGCTAGCGTAAAAAAGTAGTCCAGGAATTTCTATTTATAGCTATCAATACATTCGCATGCCCAGTAACCTTAATTTCCTATTTGGGCTCATCTAACCACTAGAAGGAGATATTTGACGCAATAAACAGCACAGCACAACACGACTAGCTATATGGTGAAGGTGGCGCGTTTGAGTTGCTTGTGGGAAACTACGTAAATTTCTAAATAATCAAATAAACTAAAGCTGAAATATTTATTTGTCAGCTTGTCGAGCAATCAGCTAAATATTTTATTAACTAATCAACCTGTCAAATGATGAAACAATAAACCCGTCAACTGATCAATCAATCCATCAATCAATCAACTTGTCAACCAATCAACCTATCAACTAATCAATCAACCAATCTATCAACTAATCAATCAATCAACCAACTAATCACCTAGCTAAATACTAAATAAAAAATTTATTTACCAAGCTGTTAGCAAAATCAACCAATGAACTCACGCATTTTCTGCTGAGCTTGCCGCAGCCTCCGAAAATGAAGCGGTGAGCAGAAGCAGCAGCAGATGGTGCAGCAAAGTTATTAGTAAAACCAGTCGCAGCCAGTTCATAATGCCTCTCCGACTTAGTAAATAGCGTCAGGTCAAGTATGAAACAATAAAGAGCAGGTGTCAGATCAGAAGCAGCAACCAGCTGGGGTTTCCTGCAACAACAAAAACCAGCGCTATCTTGTAAAGCAAAGCATGGCGTATTTGAGATTTCCTATATAGCCCTTTGCGTCCGACCTCCCCATAGCTACCTATTCAGTTTGCAACAGTTCTTCAGCCTGATAAACTGATAAACTGCAGTGGAATGCAAAGTGCGCCATTCTATCAAATCTTTCTAGCTTAAAGTTGAACAGTCTGAATGCTAGTTTCATTCAAAACATATCGGGCATGTTACGCTTAGAAGAAACAAACATCAATTTTCCTCTTTTTTATAACAATACAATAACAATACTAAGGATCAGAAACAGGTTGGCCGAAAGAAGAAGAAGCAGCAACTGTTACTGGAGGCGCGGATGCATTTCGAGGATCGATTCGTACCCGAAGAATGGTCCCGAAAAATAAACCAAGAGGCTTAGCAAGTTGCTAAGGCTAGGCGATAGTTTACGACCAAGGGGGGACAGAGTCAGACATCACTCCCCCCTAGGCCAAGGCTACCAGCAACATTTTTTTTCTTTTCTGAAAGGCCTGCATAGAGGCGAAGCACGAAACAGAATTGGTTTAAACCTACCCAACAATCCACTAAGCCAAGATTTTCAGCGGAAAGTTCAAACGGTTCTTGCCGTCGGTGGGGGGTTGATAGGTGGCCAAACACAAGCCAACTGAAAATAGAAAGTAGAAAAACGAGTGGAGGACAAAGCAAGTTGGCTATTTTTTACTGCCACGGGTGATGAAGAGCCGCCTTAATGGGGTTGGGGCCCCTGCGCTGACAGGCACATGAAAATTCGTCGCATTTAGCCATCTCGATTGAATATTTTGAAATACGCTCCTGAAGAAAAATTCTTGGGCATAGTTTTTGGTCCTCTTCTTTTTGGTCCCTATTTTAGCACATTTTTCTTCTTCAGGTTCCTGTGCTCTCACCGTCTCTTGTTTTGGCGCCTCTTCTTTCAGTGCCTCTTCTTTCGGTGCCTCTTCTTTCGGCGTCCCTTCTTTCGGCGCTTCTTCTTTCGGTGCCTCTTCTTTCGGTGCCTCTTCTTTCGGCGCTTCTTCTTTCAGCGCCTCTTCTTTCAGCGCCTCTTCTTTCAGCGCCTCTTCTTTCAGCGCCTCTTCTTTCAGCGCCTCTTCTTTCAGCGCCTCTTCTTTCGGCGCCTTTTCTTTTGGCGTCCCTTCTTTCGGCGCTTCTTCTTTCGGTGGCTCTTCTTTCGGTGCCTCTTCTTTCGGCGCTTATTCTTTCGGCGCCTCTTCTTTCAGCGCCTCCTCTTTCAGCGCCTCTTCTTTCGGCGCCTTTTCTTTTGGCGTCCCTTCTTTCGGCTCTTCTTCTTTCGGGGCCTCTTCTTTCGGTGCCTCTTCTTTCGGCGCTTATTCTTTCAGCGCCTCTTCTTTCAGCGCCTCTTCTTTTGGCGTCCCTTCTTTTAGCGCCTCTTCTTTCGGCGCCTCTCCTTTCAGCGCCTCTCGCAAATAATAGCAAAATTCGCAAAAATATCGCTCAGTACCATTTTTTCAAATAAAATTCCTGTTTTGCGCACCCAAAAAATACTAAAAACAGTGTTCACTAAAAATCCAGTCCCTCAGCTCCATTTCTTTGACAACAAACCAAATCTGATTGCTGACAACCGAATGTAGGGGACGGGCTCCACTTTAGTGCCGCCAGTTTAAAGATCGACCCCTTTTGGGCCGATGAAATCCCCTCAGACCCAGCTGCAATCTGCGGCCGTTTCCTTCCGCTTGACAATGACAGATGCGTCGGGATATTGGGATGGGTCAACGGAGCTTTGAAAGACGAGGGACCGCGGCACGCTGATAAAGACGGACATTCTGGTGCTAAACTATTGTTCAGTTAAATATTTATGCGTAAACTGCTGGTTGGACAATACTCGTATACGGCGGCGCTGGATTTGTGTACTTTTGGCGCCTGTCTAACACAGTTCGTCGATGTTTTCAATTTTTTAGTGCCTGGATTTCTTCAGCTCGGCGTTATTTTCAGATAGCGTTGCTATCAGTTCGTCGATGTTTTTAGTTCGTCGATTATTTTTTTCGTCGCTATTGTGCTTCTGGTCATTGTTTTTTGATAAAAAGACTTTTCAATTTGTCAATTTTTTCACTTTGGTTGTTTTCAGTTCGCCGATGTTTTTCAGTTCGTTGATATTTTTCAGTTCGCTGATGTTTTTCAGTTCGTCGATATTTTTCAGTTCGTCAATATTTTTCAGTTTTTCGATATTTTTCAGTTCGTCGTTATTTTTTAGTTTGTTAATATTTTTCAAATTTGTCGATGTTGATTGTGCGTCAATGGTTTTTAGTTCGTCGATATTTTTCATTTCGTCGTTATTTTTTCATTTCGTCGTTATCTTTTCATTTCGTCGTTATCTTTTCATTTCGTCGTTATTTTTTCAGTTCGTCGTTAATTTTTTCAGTTCGTCGATATTTTTCAGTTCGTCGATATTTTTCAGTTCGTCGATATTTTTCAGTTCTTCTATATTCTCGATTCATTGGTTTACCGGTGGTATATACTTTTAATTTGCTAATGCCGTTATTTTTGGTCGCTATTTTCAGTTGGTCAAGCAAAAAAAGCATCAATGTAATTATTTTGTTAATATTGTTAATTCTTCACTATATCTCAACGTATCAAATAAAATCTGTCCGACTAAGGATGTTCATCGATAACCTCAGTTCAAGCAACTGAACTAAAAACCAGAGAAATGAAAACTAAAAAAAAATTCCACTCGCACCTCAGCAGATCAATGTTGGATTGGAATTTCAAGTAAGGGGTCAAACACGCAAGCCTAAATCACCGAAGATCTTAGAAATTTGAATTAATTATTTAGCTCTCTGGTCAGGCATAGAGGGAAAGAGCTGGGAATGAAAATAATCTAAATAAGCCGGCGTAACACTAAAATCCAAACAGCTCAAAATGGAACTCAACTGTTTGTTAGCTCATAAATCCGTTCTTTTTTCAAAACACGAAAAACGCTTAAATAGAACGTGTGTAGAAAACAGGAAAAGAGCTTGACAATCTCTCCTGAGTGGAGAAAATCGTTTTTTAATGCATTTTTCGAATCAGTGAAATTTATTTATTTTCAAATAAGCTGCCTTCCTGCTTGCGGCACGTAAAGTTTTTGGTTCTTCTAAATCCAATGCCTCTATTTGGGATTGGAAAGTTTGCAGTGCAACAATTTTTTACTGTGACACTTGAAAATATTCGAATTAATGAGGAATTAATTCCCTTTGTTATCGTCGTTTTTTAACCCATGGAACTAATTTTGCTAAGTTCAGAGAATATCGCATTATGTTAAAAGATCAGTCCAATTAGATTTCTTTACAAGCTTTGTTTAGATCTTGAAAATTTCAGTTTGCATCTAGAGAACGTCGCTTCAGTTCTAGAGAACGTCAATTCAGATCTAGAGAATGTCGCTTCAGATCTAGAGAAAATCGGTTCAGATCTAGAGAAAGTCGCTTTAGATCAATAAAATATCGCTTCAGATCAAGAGAATGTCGCTTCAGATCTAGAGAACGTCGCTTTAGATCTAGAGAATATCGCTTCAGATCAATAAAATATCGCTTCAGATCTAGAGAATATCGCTTCAGATCAATAGAAGGTTGTTTCAGATCTAGAGAATGTCGCTTCAGATCTAGAGAATATCGCTTCAGATCTAGAGAACGTCGCTTTATATCTAGAGAACGTCGCTTTATATCTAGAGAACGTCGCTTTAGATCTAGACAATATCGCTTCAGATCAAGAGAAGGTTGTTTCAGATCTAGAGAACGTCGCTTTAGATCTAGAGAATTTCGCTTCAAATCTATAAAATATCGCTTCAGATTAAGATAATATCGCTTCAGATCTAGAGAATATCGCTTCAGATCAATAAAATATCGCTTCAGATTAAGAGAATATCGCTTCAGATTAAGAGAATATCGCTTCAGATTAAGAGAATACCGCTTCAGATCAAGAGAATGTCGCTTCAGATCAAGAGAATGTCGCTTCAGATCAAGAGAATGTCGCTTCAGATCAAGAGAATGTCGCTTCAGATCTAGAGAACGTCGCTTTAGATCTAGAGAATATCGCTTCAGATCAATAGAAGGTTGTTTCAGATCTAGAGAATGTCGCTTCAGATCTAGAGAATATCGCTTCAGATCTAGAGAACGTCACTTTATATCTAGAGAACGTCGCTTTATATCTAGAGAACGTCGCTTTATATCTAGAGAACGTCGCTTTAGATCTAGAGAATATCGCTTCAGATCAAGAGAAGGTTGTTTCAGATCTAGAGAATGTCACTTCAGATCTAGAGAACGTCGCTTTAGATCTAGAGAATGTCGCTTCAAATCTATAAAATATCGCTTCAGATTAAGATAATATCGCTTCAGATTAAGAGAATATCGCTTCAGATCAAGAGAATGTCGCTTCAGATCTAGAGAACGTCGCTTTAGATCTAGAGAATATCGCTTCAGATCAATAAAATATCGCTTCAGATCTAGAGAATATCGCTTCAGATCAATAGAAGGTTGTTTCAGATCTAGAGAATGTCGCTTCAGATCTAGAGAATATCGCTTCAGATCTAGAGAACGTCGCTTTATATCTAGAGAACGTCGCTTTATATCTAGAGAACGTCGCTTTAGATCTAGAGAATATCGCTTCAGATCAAGAGAAGGTTGTTTCAGATCTAGAGAACGTCGCTTTAGATCTAGAGAATGTCGCTTCAAATCTATAAAATATCGCTTCAGATTAAGATAATATCGCTTCAGATCTAGAGAATATCGCTTCAGATCAATAGAAGGTTGTTTCAGATCAAGAGAATGTCACTTCAGATCTAGAGAACGTCGCTTTAGATCTAGAGAATATCGCTTCAGATCAATAAAATATCGCTTCAGATTAAGAGAATATCGCTTCAGATTAAGAGAATATCGCTTCAGATTAAGAGAATATCGCTTCAGATCAAGAGAATGTCGCTTCAGATCAAGAGAATGTCGCTTCAGATCAAGAGAATGTCGCTTCAGATCAAGAGAATGTCGCTTCAGATCTAGAGAACGTCGCTTTAGGTCTAGAGAATATCGCTTCAGATCAATAGAAGGTTGTTTCAGATCTAGAGAATGTCGCTTCAGATCTAGAGAATATCGCTTCAGATCTAGAGAACGTCACTTTATATCTAGAGAACGTCGCTTTATATCTAGAGAACGTCGCTTTATATCTAGAGAACGTCGCTTTAGATCTAGAAAATATCGCTTCAGATCAAGAGAAGGTTGTTTCAGATCTAGAGAATGTCACTTCAGATCTAGAGAACGTCGCTTTAGATCTAGAGAATGTCGCTTCAAATCTATAAAATATCGCTTCAGATTAAGATAATATCGCTTCAGATCTAGAGAATATCGCTTCAGATCTAGAGAATGTCGCTTCAAATCTATAAAATATCGCTTCAGATTAAGAGAAGGTTGTTTCAGATCAAGAGAATGTCACTTCAGATCTAGAGAACGTCGCTTCAGATCAAGAGAAGGTTGTTTCAGATCTAGAGAATGTCGCTTCAGATCTAGAGAACGTCGCTTTATATCTAGAGAATGTCGCTTCAGATCTAGAGAACCGCCCCCTGGGATCTGGAGAATGACTTCGGCCAAGAAAGCGAGAAATTATCTTAGAAATTAAGCTTTTTCACCTAGTAAGAAATGCCAATCCTTTCATCCGTTTCAATTAGCTGGCAGGCAAATTTTTGAACCCACCTGCATTTCATTCAACCTTGGCTAAACGACAAAATTGCAAACCCGAAGTTTCGGGGCGAATTTCCAAGGGACAGCCGGGATTTCAATTAGGTAGCAAACTCCGCAGGCGAGGACGTCCCATCTTTTAATTAGGAAGATTTTGTTGTGTTAAAAAACTGCCGAAATTAGCGAATGGAATACGAGTAGAATAGTTGCGCCAGCCGCTCAGGGTCATAAACTGGCTTGGCTTATAGTTAAACTGGTTACTAAGGAAGGGACTTGATTTATCTGGCAGTCCGAATGCAACTTTTGAATTATTTGCCCCCCCATCCCCTAGTGGGGAAGGTCGAGCCGCTAAATTGGATTTGCGGAGCCAAATTGGGACTGGCTGGATTTTTTTGTTGGTTTCTGATCCGGCAGCTGAGGCTGACTTGATCTCTCTGCATCTCCTCCTGCTCTGCTCTCCTTATCCTACTCTTGCTTACCCACACTTTCTGTCTCTGGATGCGTCTACAGACACTTCTACTCTTACCAGTCTCCCTTTATTCTTGGTCTCACTTTCGCTGTCCTTCTTTGTTCCAGTCTCTCTCAGCCTGTTTCCCCTCTGCTGTATCTCCTGGCTTCACCTGTTTGATCCCCTTCTCTTCCTGTTTCTCTCTGCCTGTTTCTCCCCCTCTCCCCCTATTTCTCCCCTCTCTCTCCCCTCTCTCCCTGTTTCTTCTCTCTCTCCCTGTTTCTCCCCCCTCCCTCCCTCCCTGTTTCTTCTCTCCCTGTTTCTCCCCCCTCCCTCCCTCCCTGTTTCTTCTCTCTCTCCCTGTTTCTTCTCTCTCTCCCTGTTTCTCCTCTCTCTCCTCGTTTCTCCTCTCCCTCTCCCTGTTTCTTCCCTCTCTCCCCGTTTCTTCTCTCTCTCTCTTCCTGTTTCTTCTCTCTCTCCCTGTTTCTCCTCTCTCTCTCTTCCTTTCTCTCCTCTCCCTCTCTCCCTGTTTCTCCCCCTCTCTCCCTGTTTCTCCCCCCTCTCTGCCTGTTTCTCCTCTTTCTCCTTCTGTTTCTAACCTAAGATTGTAAACCACTTGTCAGCTATAGTAACTGGAACCGTCTCCCAAGTTTTCTGTTTTTTTTTCTCATCCGCCTCAGGCATTTTAGTTTTTATTCACAATACATCCGTCGTCTGTACACTTTCCTCTGCAGCTCACTTCCTGGCTCCCAGAGCTCAACATTTCTTCACTATCGGTTTTTCCAAGGCCGCGCAGTCGGGAAGAGAAGTGAAAAAAGAGACGAAGTGAAGAAAAGTTTTTTTCATACTTGGACGACTTCTCTGCCCCCCCCCCCTGCAAGCCGTCATCTCCTCATCTTCTAACTGGCAATCCCGCATGCATAATAATCATACTAATAATAATAATAATAGTAATAGTATTTCATTTCATCAAGCTTGCACCAGGTCGGGTTCCGAATGGCTCGAGGCGGCGCAGGGGGGGGATTGGTGGTGGTGGGGTGGGTGCGGCCGGCAACGGGAATTCGAGAAGGAAAGAAGGCCGGACGAATGAATGAAATAAAGAGAGCCCTGCTAGAGAATTGCTCGAGCAGTTCGAGCGTTCCGAAAGGAATAACCCAGCCAAGTATTGCTGGCGGTTCCCTAGGAGCAGAAAAAAAGGCTGGTAATTGAATCCACTTGGACTGGAACATGCGGGCCTGGCAGATTCGCAGTGGGGGATACTAGCTGACTATCGATTACTCCATATACTCTTGCCCGATGAGTTCCCATGAATTTTTATCGATTCCAATTCCTTGTCAGATGGAGATGATGTGAGAATTTGTTCTTCTAGTCGGCTTCTTTGAAATCTGTTTAGCTGCTGCGCGTTAAATGATCTTAACAGCGTTGTGGCAAACCTTGCTCCTAGTTTTCCTCTTGTCTTCTCTCCCGCTTCCCCTGCCGCGTTCCTCCGGGCGCGAAAAGACGCAACGCGGAAAAGACACAACTTCGAAAAGACACAAAGTCGAAAAGACACAACACTGAAAAGACACAACGCCGAACAGACACAAGGCAAAAAATACAAAAGAGGCCGAAACGACTAAAATTCGAAAGACACAGCACGTATTGTCCTTCGACACAAAGCCGAAAAGATACAACTTCGAAAAGACACAATTTTGAAAAGACAAAACTTCGAAAAAAGCACAAGGCCGAAAAGACACAACTTCGAAAAGACAACTTCGAAAAGACACAACATCGAAGAGACACAACTTCGAAAAGACACAACATCAAAAAGACAACTTCGAAAAGACACAACACTGAAAAGACACAACGCCGAACAGACACAAGGCAAAAAATACAAACGAGGCCGAAACGACTAAAATTCGAAAGACACAGCACGTATTGTCCTTCGGCACAACGTCGAAAAAACACAACTTCGAAAAGACACTGAATAACAGACATACTCAGACACAACGCCGAAAAGACACAATGCCGAAAAGACACAATGCCGAAAAGACACAACGCCGAAACGACACAACTTCGAACAAACACAATGCCGAAAAGACACAACGCCGAAAAGACACAACTTCGAACAAACACAAGGCCGAAAAGACACAACAACGTCGAAAAGACCCAACACTGAGAAGAAACAACGCCGAAAAGACACAAAGTCGAAAAGACCCAAAGTCTAGAATTTATTTTACATTTGCCGCCAATATTCTCATATTAAAAATGGGTGAAAATGTACTTCAAAACTCAGGTCTAAAAATAGTGCAGTACACCAATAAGCTTCGAACCTCAGTTAAGAGTTAGATTTTCGACAATGTATCATCTCAGCGTTACAACGGTATGCCCCCGTTCTCCTATTAAGGTTTGTCTAGTTTTTAAAATCTGCTTTACTTACTTCTCAATAACTGAAACAAATGCTTAGTATTACAGAGAGAGAGTTTGCATCAAACTTTGGTCTGATCCCTTTAACGTACAGACCAACTAACCACTTCCAGCTAGCTACTTCCTTGAGTTCAAAGCAGGGCCTTTGGCTATACGTCGGTACAAACACGGCAACGAAATACCCACAAGGTTTGCAACTTTCCCATCTCAGGGAGCGATGAGGAAGTGGGAGAGATCGCAGACCTCTAGGGAGGGGAGCTGGTAGTAGCTACTCAGGATAAGCTGCTCAGTTGAGAGCAGCTGTCCAACAAGGTTTCAAGCGAAACTTTTTGATGTGACCGCAGCTTTGGCTGCTCAGTCTCACAGAGCAATAATAACCTAAAAAAAACATTTCCCCAGCAAGGCAAGAAACACAGTCTTCAGGCTGTGGTGCGCCAAACTTTGACAGTTCGTTCTCAGTTTAGCGTAAACAAATTAATTTCAACCCACTAATGCACTCGTATAATATTGGGAAAAAACTATTGAATCTGTCAGGTGACAATTGTCATAACTCACCTTACGCTCAACTTGTTAGATGCAAATCCAGTCCCGATGAACTTACAATTATAAGTTACTAAGTAAGTAACCAAGCAGTTGCTAGCCAGGGCTATATTCGGCTTCAACATCCTACTTAACTTTGCCACAAAATTCTTCCTCCAAAAACATTCATTGGCTAGAGCCGAGATCCTCCAATGGACGAAGTTTCACAAGGAACTAAAAACACATATGCAGCTAGCTACTACTTGCCGTAACAGTAGTCTGACCGCAGCGTTCCCATATAGCGCCATCAATAGCGGCACTGAGAAACGCGGCAGCTGGACATGTTAAAAATTGCTAAAATGTTTCCCGCTTTGATCCCCGCAACATGCGCACAAAACCCAAGCAATCGATTAAAACAAATAATTTAGCGTCCCAAGTCCAATCCAAGAGTTTTGCTAGTCTATATAAGATCCCATAAATTGATTGGCTGTACAAGGTTAAAGCTAGGCTTATACTCGTAGCAAGGGAAGAGGAAAACTTGGGTCGAGTTGAGTAAATCCACGAAGAGAAATCTGCCATGTTTGTCCAAGGTAAACAATTTCTTCCGCAGACCCCCAGAGCGAGTCTGAAAAAATGTTGCAGGGTGGGCGAATTAAACTAATACGATGGTCCAATATTTTCCCATCGTGCATGTACAAGCAAAGGCCCGCATGCACGGCGGCAGTGCCATCCCGGAACTTTTCGGTTCGCTGCATGAGGAGTCGTCAATATTTTCTGCATAACGCTGAGCAGGCCGCAATTATACAGTAGTACTGAGAGCCAAGTACTGTACATGTATGTCAAAGGGGATAACTTAGACGTTAAAACAAAAATTAGACCTTCGGAACCGAAACTATGTATTTATTTATTTATCTATCTATCTATCTATCTATCTATCTATCTATCTATCTATCTATCTATCTATCTATCCATCTATCTATCTATCTATCTATATATCTATCTATCTATCTACCTATCTATCTATCTATCTATCTATCTATCTATCTATCTATCTATCTATCTATCTATCTATCCATCTATCTATCTATCTATCTATATATCTATCTATCTATTTATCTATCTATCCATCTATCTATCCATCTATCTATCTATCTATCTATCTATCCATCTATCTATCTATCTATCTATCTATCTAACTGTCTATCTATCTATCTATCTATCCATCTATCTATCTATCTATCTATCTAACTGTCTATCTACGTATCTATTTATCATAACCTTAATGAATTTAGACGAAATTAAATACGTGCATTTTAGACGGCGAATTCTGCTGGTCAAAAAATTATACAATCGTTGCATGCAAAAAGCTGGCCATTGTCAAGAAAGTGACAAAGAACAATGCAGCTTATGCAACTAAGACAACCAATTTTAAGCTATAAAAATACATTTCATTTGCATGCAAGCGCTTGTGACCACAACAAGGGCTCCGATTATGAAGGTGCGCGTTTATTATTTGTACTTTTACAATAATTATAAATCTGTAAACCTGCGTAAACATATAGAAACCAACCAAAGTACAACACAAATTATTAACAGTTGCAAAATCAAAACTAATTTTATTTAATAAAAGAGAAAAATCTTTAAATTAAACTTTTAGTGAAAAATTTACACACTGCAATGCTTAAGTAAAAAAAAATTATATTATAACATAATAATTACACTCAAAGATAATCGATAAAAAACAAATTTTCTAAGAATCTACTATAGCATCAAAATATAGAACTTTTATTGCCATTTTTCAATTTTGGAATAGTGAATAACTTTTAGGAAAACATAATTAGTTGAAATTGAAACAAAAAATTAGCTACAAAAAGTTTATTACTTTGTAGTCTACAAACTTAAAAAAATTGGGGATTTGGGAGGATTGCCGCTCAGCTACACCTGGGGATTTGGGAGGATTGCCGCTCAGCTACACCTGGGGATTTGGGAGGATTTCAGCTTAGCTACACCTGGGGATTTGGGAGGATTGTTGCTCATCTACACCTGGGGGATTTGGGAGGATTTCGGCTCATCTACAACTGGGGATTTGTGAGGATTTCCACTCAGCTACACCTGGGATTTGGGAAGATTGCTGCTTAGCTAAACCTGGGGATTTGGGAGGATTGTTGCTCAACTACACCTGGGGGTTTGGGAGGATTTCGGCTAAGCTACACCTGGGGATTTGGGAGGATTTCCGCTCAGCTACACCTGGGATTTGGGAAGATTGCTGCTTAGCTAAACCTGGGGATTTGGGAGGATTGTTGCTCAACTACACCTGGGGGTTTGGGAGGATTTCGGCTAAGCTACACCTGGGGATTTGGGAGGATTGCCGCTCAGCTACACCTGGGGATTTGGGAGGATTTCCGCTCAGCTACACCTGGGGATTTCAGCTTAGCTACACCTGGGGATTTGGGAGGATTGTTGCTCATCTACACCTGGGGGATTTAGGAGGATTTCGGCTCATCTACAACTGGGGATTTGTGAGGATTTCCACTCAGCTACACCTGGGGATTTGGGAGGATTGTTGCTCATCTACACCTGGGGGATTTGGGAGGATTTCGGCTCATCTACAACTGGGGATTTGTGAGGATTTCCACTCAGCTACACCTGGGATTTGGGAAGATTGCTGCTTAGCTAAACCTGGGGATTTGGGAGGATTGTTGCTCAACTACACCTGGGGGTTTGGGAGGATTTCGGCTAAGCTACACCTGGGGATTTGGGAGGATTTCCGCTCAGCTACACCTGGGATTTGGGAAGATTGCTGCTTAGCTAAACCTGGGGATTTGGGAGGATTGTTGCTCAACTACACCTGGGGGTTTGGGAGGATTTCGGCTAAGCTACACCTGGGGATTTGGGAGGATTGCCGCTCAGCTACACCTGGGGATTTGGGAAGATTGCTGCTTAGCTAAACCTGGGGATTTGGGAGGATTGTTGCTCAACTACACCTGGGGATTTGGGAGGATTTCCACTCAGTTAAATCTTGGGATTTGGGAGGATAGTTGCTCAGCAACACCTGGGGATTTGGGAGGATTTCCACTCAGTTACATCTTGGGATTTGGGAGGATTTCGGCTCAGCAACACCTGGGGATTTGGGAGGATTTCCACTCAGTTACATCTTGGGATTTGGGAGGATAGTTGCTCAGCTACACCTGGGGATTTGGCAGGATTTCGGCTCAGCTACACCTGGGGATTTGGGAAGATTGTTGCTCAACTACACCTGGGGATTTGGGAGGATTGTTGCTCAGCTACACCTGGGGATTTGGGAGGATTGTTGCTCAGCTACACCTGGGGATTATTGCTCAACTGAGAATTATTGCTCAATGGGAGGATTGTTGCTCAACTACACATGGGGATTTGGGAGGATTGCCGCTCAGCTACACCCGGGGATTTGGGAGGATTTCCACTCAGCTACATCTGGGGATTTGGGAAGATTGTTTTATTTGCCTTGATAAAAATTATTAAATGAATCAAAAAAAATATACATCTAAAGCGCCGCATACTACTCAATTAGACAAATTGTCAGCATATGTAACGATAACCATCGATAACTTATTATTGTACAATAGAATCCAAACGGGCAGATTAAATAACCAATAGTTAGTTGAGATCAGTACGCGCGATTTTATAAGTTCGGCGCTTTAATCAGCCCTTGGCAGCAGAACCGAGGCCAAATCCCACACCTTGACGGTGCCATCGCGGCCAAGGCTGAATAGCAAACGCCTGGTTTCACACAGGGCCATTTTTTGCACCTCGTGTCTGGCTTCGAACACCGAGGCCAACGGTGTCAACTCTTCGGGCGTCACTGAGGTTTGACAATCGTTGCAAACTCGAACTGGGTATTCGAATCCCATCGGGGGGAAGCTGGTGCGTGCTAGCGAGCAGGCGTCGCACACGGCGGCCCCGCACAGACGGCAGTGGTGCTGGCGGGCTCCGACTCGCTTGTCTGACCACATCTTGCGCAGATTCCAAAAGAAAGGTGCGCTGCATTTGGCGCAGATGTCCGACTCTAACCAGCGCGGCGTCTCCCGTCTTGGCATCGACATGCACCAGAACACCTGGCGGGGGAGGCGGGGCGGGTGTCTTGATGTGCAGTTTTACGGATTTGTGACTCGCACATCACAGATCCTAGTTTCTCCTGATTCTTCGAAAACACCCAGATCTTATCCCCATAACCTAAGCATCTCATTCCTAGAATCACTCGATCCTAATTCCAAGAATCCCCAGATCCTCATTCCCAGAATCACCAGATCCTCAATCCCAGAATCCCCAGATCCTCATTCCAAGAATACCCAGATCCTCATTCCCAGAATCACCAGATCCTCATTCCAAGAATACATAGATCCTCATTCCAAGAATCCCCAGATCCTCATTCCTAGAATCTCCAGATCCTCATTCCAAGAATCCCCAGATCCTCATTCCCAGAATCACCAGATCCTCATTCCAAGAATACCCAGATCCTCATTCCAAGAATCCCCAGATCCTCATTCCAAGAATACCCAGATCCTCATTCCAAGAATACCCAGATCCTCATTCCAAGAATCCCCAGATCCTCATTCCTAGAATCTCCAGATCCTCATTCCAAGAATCCCCAGATCCTCATTTCAATAATCCCTAGATCCTCATTCCAAGAATACCCAGATCCTCATTCCAAGAATACCCAGATCCTCATTCCAAGAATCCCCAGATCCTCATTCCTAGAATCTCCAGATCCTCATTCCAAGAATCCCCAGATCCTCATTCCAAGAATCCCCAGATCCTCATTCCAAGAATTTCCATATCTTTATTACCAGAATCACAAGATCGTCATTCCAAGAATCCCCAGATCCCTATCCTGATTCATCAAATCCTCATTGCCAGCACAGCAGCCCGGCAACCAACCAGGTTTCCATCCGCGCCGCCGGAGATGCACTCGCGTGACGTGGCGGCGAACACCAGGCTGTTGACTGAGCCCCGGTGGGCCTGCAACTCGTAGGCTTTGCCCTCGCCGCCGCCGATGTCCCACATGATGACGGCGTTGTCCTGCGAGGCGGAATACAGCTGGCTGCGCCTCGCGTCCCAGGCCAGGTCCGTGACGCAAGCCGAATGGCCTTTGAGGACGTTGATTAACTCCAGGGAGTTTTCCGTCAGGCGGAGGATCGTCACCACGCCCGACTGGTCGGCAAGGAAGGCGTACCTTCGGCGCAGAGACGGTTGATGGTCAGCGTAAAGGGGTTGCGTTCTATGAACTGGGATTCCTCATTGGAGGAAATCTCTCAGATCCGTGCCAACCCTCAAGTTGGGATTTTCATATATCTTTTTTGATCCTCAATTTGGGATTGTCATAGATCCTTCCTAATCCCCAATTTGGGATTTTTTATAGATCCTTTCTGATCCTCAATTTGGGATTTTCATAGATCCTTTCTGATCCTCAATTTTGGATTTTCTTAGATCCTTTTTGATCCTCAATTTAGGATTTTCATAGATCCTTTCTGATCCTTAATTTGGGATTTTCATAGTTCCCTCCTGATCCTCATTTTGGGATTTTCATAGATCCTTTCTGATCTTCATTTTGGGATTTTCATAGATCCTTTCTGATTTTCAATTTGGGATTTTGATAGATCCTTTCTGATTCTCAATTTGAGATTTTCATAGATCATTCCTAACCCTCCATTTGGGATTTTCATAGATTCTTCCTGATCCTCATTTTAGGATTTTCATGGATCCTTTCTGATTCTCAATTTGGGATTTTCATAGTTCCCTCCTGATCCTCATTTTGGGATTTTCATATATCCCTCCTGATCCTCAATTTGGGATTTTCATAGATATCCTTCCTGATCTTCAATTTGGGATTTTGATAGATCCGTACTGATCCTCAATTTGGGATTTTCATAGATCCTTTTTGATTCACAATTTGAGATTTTCAAAGATCCTTTTTGATCCTCAATTTGGGATTTCATAGTTCCCTCCTGATCCTCAATTTTGGATTTTTATAGATCCTTCTTGATCATCAATTTGAGATTTCCATAGATCCTTCCTAATCCTCAATTTGGGATTTTGATAGATCCTTTCTGATGCTCGATTTCGGATATTACTATATCCTTCCTGATCATCTATTTGGGATTCTCATATATCCTTCCTGATCCTCTTTTTGGGATTCTCATAAATCCCTATTGATCCTTCCATTGGGATTCTCATATATCCTTATTGACCCTCCTTTGGGATTCTCATAAATCCCTATTGATCCGTCATTGGGATTCTCATATATCCTCACTGATCCCTTTATTGGGATTCTCATATATCCTCACTGATCCCTTTATTGGGATTCTCATGTATCCTCATTGATCCCCATATTGGGATTCTCATATATCTTCATTGATCCCCTTATTGGGATTCTCATATATCCTCATTGATCCCCTTCTTGGGATTTTTATGTATCCTCATTGATCCCTTTACTGGGATTCTCAAATCTCCTCATTAATCCCTTATTGGAATCTCACATATCCTCATTGATTCCCTTATTGGTATTCTCATCTCCTTGATCCCTGGGCCCGTCTCACCTAGTGGGATGATCGTACTGCAGGGCGGTGCAAGGCGCGCTAGCCAAGTAGCTACCGCAACGCCGTCCAGTCTGCGTGCTGTGCCAGACCAGATAGCGGTCCTTGGCGCAGGTGACAATCCACTCCTGGTGCAGGGCGTGAACGCAGGCCGTCACGCGGGCACTGTGGGCCTGGTATTCGCGACGCAATTCCACGCTATTGTAGTCCTCGGCCAGGCTGTATTCGCACACAGAGCCGGAGTCGCAGCCAACAAATAAACTGCGAGATTCTTCCGTGTAGGCTAGACTGCTGCACGGGCCTGGGAATCAAGGGTCGAGAAAGTGAATTAAGAATTTAAGATTACGTCATGTTTATATTAATCTTAAAAATTAAAATATCTTAGGAACTTAGCAAGCGAACTTACTGGAGAGGAATTGGCAAACGCTTGGCCAAAATTGCCCATTGTCACGGCGGAGCAGAACGCGAACTGACCTGAACGAAAAAAGGAAAATTGAAACATTTTTCTGTGCTCAGTAAAACAAATTGCTCCTGTCTTCACTTTTTCTTTTATATAAGAAAACATATACTGCAATAGTCCAAAGATCTTTAAATGTTATAAACATTAAAAAACTGACTTGACTATACAAACATGCCAATGTGAATATATAATGGGTGTCAGAGTAAAGATATGTGTAAATGTGTGAAAAGGCTGTGTATTTTTGGCCACCTATATCCTTAGAGGCAATGAACTTGCTACCTAATCAATCTAACTTTCAGTGAGCGAGCATAGCTAGAGCTTAGCCTAAGGTTGCAACTCTAAAATTCTGATCAAATAGGCTAATTAAAAACATTGCAAAGAAAGCTAAGGAGCCAGCAGAAAGATTGTAAACAAATAGAGAGCAAAGGATAGAAAGTACTAAATTGCAACACTTAGGCATACTTTCCTAGGAGTAAGAGATTGTTTATTGTTACAAGTTTACATGGATCTAGAACATTATCATTCAATTTTAAGTCATAATTCAAACTTGGAATTCTATTCTATACTATTCATTTAGAAAAAATCTCAGAATAAGACTAAATTCATTTTATTTTCTATATTGCTATAAGATAATGATCTAGTACATGTCTGCAAATGGATAAACTTATTCTAAAATTATTGCATTCATGCAATTTAAAAATTCCTAAAATTGTCTTATTATTGTAATATTTTAGCTAAGTAGCTACCACTTAGCTTTTCTATCCAAAATGCCAATAAGGCTTCATTACTTCAAGGTAAAATATCTATACTAAGATAAAATTACGAAGTTTTTGGAATCAAATGCTATTCTTGACTCAAGTATAAGAAAAAATTGACTAGTTAGGTATGAATGAGCGAAGGCGAGTTCATACCGATATAAGATTGAGCGCAATTGCACACGTGTAAAATCACGTTTTTGAACTTTGAAGTTTTGTAGAAAAAAATCTATGCTACCTAGAAGTTTGCGGTTTTCGACAAAATGTGTAAAACATCTAGCTCTATCAATCCCAGTAAAGTTTGGTGCCATACAGACATTTGGCGGTTGCCATAGCAACCAAAAACTGCAATTTTTTGGACCCCTTAAAAACTTTGATCCCAGAAAATAAAGATTCGTTACACTGAGTCGCCTAATGACCTACCCCAGTTGATTGGGGCACCAATATTCTACAAAATTATGATTGGTCTTTTTCCCTCATTTTGTAGTCTTTGTACTAAAAGTGCGAAAAAACGTATTTCAGAGTACCGAAAAATGTGCATTTTTTCAAACTTTGGATGCACGCAACGAAAAGGCCGCGCATTAGCGCGGCCTTTGAGTTGCCGCCTTACGACAAGGGCACCTAGGACTATTCAACGAGCAGAGACTTTGAGACCTGCGTGTACTTTTAGTACTAAAGTACACGAGTACTTTAATTTTGCAGTTTTGTACGGTACCTCTTTGAACTAATTTCTTCGATGGACGACTTGCTCAGAGATGGGACTGTTTTGCTTTGATTTACTCATCTAAGTGTCCTCTACAAGTTTTTAATGCATTTTGAGTCGCCACAGCCTATTGCCTCTGAGCCATGGGGCCCGAAAGTCAAAAAACGTGATTTTGGCCATTTTTCGTCATTCTCTGCGCCGGAGAAGGCCTCAAACATTTACATTTTTTGTGTTACGCCTTAGCAAATGCATTCAACACGGCTACAACACCTAGGCGCACAAAACTGCTATCTCGAAATTTCGTGCTAACCCTCAATGGCTGTACAGGGTGTACTTTTGTGATTTTTAGACACCTCAGGGGGTCGAGCATTTGACATACTCAATGAACTGTAACTACTGAACAGTATAAGGTACAGAGATTTACTTGGTATCATCAAACTACATCTCTCATGGCCTTTCAATTGAAATAGGACTTGGGTTCTTAGAAGTACTTTTAGTACAAAAGGACACGTGTACTTTAGTCGGGTAGATACATTAGTTGCACTTTGATGATTATTTTAGCCCAGAATGTAAGCCAGAAATGGCACAAAATGCGCTTCATTTTCTAGAACTAAGTGTTTGCTACAAGTTTGTACTGCATTACAAGACTGCCTAACGAAGTGGTTCATCACTAGATGGTCTGAAAGTAAAAAAAACGTGATTTTGGCCGAAAATGGCCCGTCCCGGCCTAGTCAGGTGCGCAAATTTATCTTGCATCACTATGAGGTTTTATGTGCTTAACAGGCTCAAATGACCAACAGATACGCGCAGACGGCTATAGTCATCGATAGTGAGTGAAAGCTCATAATTTTTATACAATGGTATTTTCCCATTTTAGGGGGGTTAAACTTGGGCGAAAAAATGGATACATTTTGTTTCACTACCCTCGAACAGAACAACGCCTGGACTTGAGTGAGGTGTCAATGAACTACATTTTTGCTGGCCTTTTTACCAACTCCTCATTTGCAGCAAAGCTCTGCACTGATGGGCGTCCATGACCCCAAATGTACTTTTATCTGGAAAAATTGCTCAAAAGTAGGAATACAGTCTGGCCAGTGTGACCAAAAACTATTGAAAATGGTCTAGAACAACGCAGCAAAGTGTTATCTAAAGTTTGCAGTGTACCACTTTTCATTAGATAACGATGGTTACAGCCTGTGAGCCAAAAAAGTTAAAAGACGGGATTTTGGCTATTTTTGGACCTTTTTAGACAGTTAAATGGGTCAAACATTTACGAAATGCTATGATATGCTACGCGATCAACGTTGAAGTGTAGCCATGAATATTGTGAATCAAATGAGCATAGTGGTTATTCTAGGAAAATTCAAGAAAGCTGTTAAAATCGAGGGAAAATAGGAAAAAATGCAAATTTTTTGGTTAAATTTTTGTGCGCAAAATTTTGAATTTTGACAATAACAAATCTACAGCGGAGAATTTTTATTGATGCATTTTAAGCCGTAATTGTTTTAATATGCTTAAAAATTAAGGTTTTTATGCTTTTAAGTAAGACAATTTGTAGGTTTTAATTTTCAACAAAAAAATATTAAGTGATAATTTAATGAAGTGTTACTAAATTGCTTTATAAATCTATTGTTAGCTTTTATAGTGAAAGTTAAAGGTGTGTCTGGCTCTGGATTTTAATATAAAATACAACTTTCAACTTATTGTAAATTTTTTTTAATCTATCTATAACTAAGATGTCTGTAAGTGTCACCAAAATTTTTGTGCCTTCATAATAGCTTCTTAAAGCTGTTAAATATGTTTATGTAGCATAAAATTTTGCAGTCATCAGACAGCACCATGCTTAGCAAGATGGCTGATATGTAAATTCTAACTAAAAGGTGGTAAAATTCTTTGATATACTGCGTACCATTTGAGTCATCTAGACATGTTAAGCAACTGTTGAGCTATTTAGGTAACTGAGAATTTATTGGCAAAATACAAGCATTGGAGCTCAATAATGTTGCCATCTATATATAAATTAAAATTGAAATTGAACACTAAAATTGTTAATTAGTTAGCCTAATGTTAATATTTTTAATGCTTTATTTTATGCATAAAGTATATGGCTTTTAATTTTACTTTCTTATTTTATGTAGCAAAATATGCATATTATATTACTATTTTATATTTTATTAAAATTGATATATGCTTTTATAGCAAGGAGGGAAAGAAATGGGGCATGACATAATAGCAAGGAGTTAAGTAGAGAATACTGTTTTATCTCTTTTAGAAGTCAAAAGCTATTTTAACTGGTAAATTCTTATGTATGTTGTTTGAGCAAGTTACCTACTAGAAAATCTTTTGGGGGCCATAATTGGTTATTTCTAATCTGCATCAATAAATTAAATTAATTTTTGTAAAAATTGACCGTTTTGGTTTTACAGTGAATATAAATTCATTCTGGCTCATTCATACCTAGATGTAAGACACAGTCTTCATTAACTAGTTATGCCTATGGCCACAATTGACTTATTATTATTAATTAGCAAGTTAGTTTGCATTCACCAAAACTATTCTTGAATGGCAAAGGCATACTTGATTCAGAATGTCTAAAAATTATGAAGATAGTAGAGCTATTAAAAATAAAGAATTATAGGGTAAAAAACATCTCATTTAAAGACCATAACAGGCTAAGGACAAGGTAACATTACAATAATTAGGTACTTGAATATGACATAACAACACAATCCTGGCATGAGAAATTTAAAATAACCAATTAAAAATTATAACTTACCTGTCTTCATAAACTGCAATAATACCTATTTCTTTTGGAAGCGGAGCAAAGTCATTTAAGGGATCACCAGATACTAGTTTGTCTATTCGATAAAGTAATTCTGGTTTTCGAAACTTTGAAGTTGAGGCCTGACTTGAGCTTCTTTGAACTACAGCAGACATTTTTGTAGAATACTTGTTTTAGTCTACAAAAAGTCAATAAATTAAAAAAATCTACACCAGATTTTACTCCTTTGCGCAGAAAACTTCCAACAAAGTGCTTAGGTAAAATGGTACGATAAATGTTTATTCTTTGAAAAACATTCTTTTAAATGTGTGTCTATTTTGCGTGTACCAAATATATATATATTTTTTAAAATAATTTCTCTGAATGGCAATATTTTTGTTTTGAAATAAGTATTTATATAATCTCTTTCTAAATTTTAAAAATTTCGCGCGTGTTATATTGTTATTTTTCTAAACACATTTTCATAATTTAAAATTTTCGCGCTAGATGCGGCGAATTTAACCGAACCTTGTCTTGGAAGAGAAGATGTAAATAGTAAATATATATTTGCAGTTGCATCGTACTTTTTGAATGCTTATCATATGCGACAAATCACTTTCTCTGCACAAAACCTTTGCCTTTGGCATTCCTTATGGAGAAAGCTAAATTTCAACTAGATAGACCTTGATGCCACTGAAATCGCATTAGATTTGTTTTTGTAAAAGCAGATAAATTCATGTTTGTTATCATAGTGGCCTGTAATAGCATGCAATAAATAAATTAATAGTACTTATTCCATGAAGTAACGTATAAATATAATTAATCAGATAAGCATCAATAAATTGTGAAAAAATGATTTTTTAAAGTTTATTTTTAGTCAGTATTCCTAGAGTAAAATATTGTGTATTTTTATGCTGGAAGATTGATTTTTGATTATCAAATTAACTCTTTTCTTTAAATTTTAATGAGCATAAGTTTTTTCTCTAAAAGATAAACTATTGTTAGAAAAAAATTCAATTGCATCCTGATTGTTTAAAGAGATTTTTAGACTTTGCAGTTTCCTGCCTGTGGCAAAAAAATTGTTTAATTTTTTATACTTTAGTATATATAATATAGCGAAGCATGAAGATTTATATATAGCTTAAAATAAAATTTGATCAAATTTGTATTTAAATATGCAAATTATATATAATATTTAAGTTTCTTTAGTATATTTTTTATGCCAAACTTAGCAAATTAAAAAAATATTAGGATTCTCATTGTTTTTTTATTAAAAAGTTTTAAACCTTTCTGATTTCAAGCAGAATACTTTGTCCAGCTAGAAATGGAGTGGACTTTTCCTAATTCTGGCTATCCTATGGAGCCCATGTCAGCTTGCTACTGCGCCAACTGCGAGATCTGTTTAACCACCATTGGCACAACAAACAGTAGCAGCCTCCCCAGTCTTATGATTTGTCAAACCTGCACTGGACCACAGATCTGTGACATTCTATCTGAAACTGGCGCCTGTCACGTGATGCAGCAGTCTGAGCAGCCAACATCGTCTGGCATGACAACCCAATTGGCCTGTCTCCTGTGCCCTTGGATGACCCTGTTCGACTCGTCAATGGCCTACTTGGAGCACTACATCTCCGTGCACGAGGCTGAAGTGGCTGGCAATGATGAAGAGCTAGCAATGGCAGCCGCAGTGGAGACTGTATCAGTCAGACAGGAGCAACTGTTGCCGACTGCGTCAAACAGTCATTCTGAAATGCCAACGGTTTGTAAAGTTGTTATTTAGACTCTAGGTTAAAAATTTTCTTGCTAGTCTTAAGTTTGACCCACTAGACTCCCGCCAAGCCGCAACTTCGTCCAACCGCCTTCACTATTCACAAACAGTTCCAATCTGGAATGGATCAACAACCGCCACCAGCAGCGGCATCCGGCAATATGATGTTCGACTTCAACTACAATTACATGTACTTTGATTCAGCTGGCATGCCCGCCATCGGTCCCCATGAAGAACAGCAGCAGCAGCAGCAGCAGCAGCAGCGGCCGCAGCATCAACAACTTGTCGTCACCGACACGGCCGGCAAATGCGCCAAAGGCCAACAGCTGGTTTGCAGCGTGTGCGGCCGCTGCTTCCGCCTGGCTTGGCGCTACAGCCTGCACGTCAAGGCTGCCGGCTGCCGACCAGTCGACAGCGTCAGCAGCCGGCGTCGCAGGGGACGCCCGCCATCGTCAAGTAAAAAAACCGATTGCACCTGTCTGACCTGCGGCAAAGTGTTCGCCAATTGTATGAACCTGCACCGGCATGAGCTGATCCACGCTGGCATCCGGCCTCACCAATGCCACCTGTGCGGTAAAGGCTTCGTGCAGAAGACCCAGCTAACGGCCCATTTGAACTCGCACAGCGGAGCCAGGCCTTATAAATGCCACGACTGTAATCGGGCCTTCACGGACAGGTCCACCTATAGCCGGCACATTCGACGTCACGGAAAATTTTGAAGGCAAAAATAATCTGATTTTTCAATACTACTGTTAGTAGGAAACGGATTTTCTGTGTTTTTTTTGCAGAGTAGGAATCTTTAGAAGAAGACATTTTGATGCAGATTAGATATTACTTGCGGCATGGCTAATTGTTATTCTTCGCATTTTGTCTTTGTTTTTTTTTAAATTTTGTTATTTTGTTCTGTTTTGCATTTCCCTTATAATTATTATTCACCAGTTAGCGCTTTCCTTAGCTGGTCTTTATGCCAATTTTTTTAGGTGCTTGCTTGGCTTTTGCCTACTGTTTCTTTTGCTTGCTTGCTTGTTTTATGGAATTTTTGCCATTACCTTGCTGTTGTTTCGTATTCGTTTTTTATTTATTGATATAATAAAATCGATAAAAAACCCAAGCTATCGTTTTGACAGTTGAATCTTAGGCCTTTTCTGTTCCCCATCTTTACTGTCTTTTGTATCGTAAAAGTTTTTTTTGTCATTGCGAAAAAGAGCATTTTCTTTGAATTAAACTACGGCTCGTACAATAAAATTCTTTGCAATTTGTTTTTTGCTTTATCATTCTATCAAAAGTTTTATCATTCTATAATGAAAAAGAAAATTTGTTGCGGACACTTTGTTATTCTTTTATTACTTGTGTGGGATGTATAATCCTAAAGAAGAGGTTGGGATTGAGAGGTGGAAGAATAGGACAATTTTGGTCAGTGATCAAAGTTGGGAGGAATTGGTGGGTCAGGGTGGGAAGAGGATTTGGTGGGTCAGGGTGGGTGGGAAGAGGAGTTGGTGGGTCAGGGTGGGAAGAGGAGTTGGTGGGTCAGGGTGGGAAGAGGAGTTGGTGGGTCAGGTTAGAAGAGGAGTTGGTGGGTCAGGGTGGAAAGAGGAGTTGGTCGGTCAGGTTGGAAAGAGGAGTTGGTGGGTCAGGTTGGAAGAGGAGTTGGTGGGTCAGGGTGGAAAGAGGAGTTGGTCGGTCAGGTTGGAAAGAGGAGTTGGTGGGTCAGGTTGGAAAGAGGAGTTGGTGGGTCAGGGTGGAAAGAGGAGTTGGTGGGTCAGGGTGGAAAGAGGAGTTGGTCGGTCAGGTTGGAAAGAGGAGTTGGTGGGTCAGGTTGGAAAGAGGAGTTGGTGGGTCAGGGTGGAAAGAGGAGTTGGTGGGTCAGGTTGGAAAGAGGAGTTGGTCGGTCAGGTTGGAAAGAGGAGTTTGTGGGTCAGGTTGGAAAGAGGAGTTGGTGGGTCAGGTTGGAAAGAGGAGTTGGTGGGTCAGGGTGGAAAGAGGAGTTGGTGGGTCAGGTTGGAAAGAGGAGTTGGTGGGTCAGGTTGGAAAGAGGAGTTGGTCGGTCAGGTTGGAAAGAGGAGTTTTTGGGTCAGGTTGGAAAGAGGAGTTGGTGGGTCAGGGTGAACGCAGATTACTGAATGGGAAGTTTCCTTAGGACATAATACATTTTTGAATTGTGTACGACAGCTACGACAGTATATTACAATTAACTGTTACGAAAAACTTTTTTAGTATCAAAAAAAATGCTGCCTGCAAACTGAAATCCAATATTATAATTAAACAATTCAAACTTTCACTGCAGCCAGACAAGAGTTGGAATCCAAATAGCCAAGCTCAAAACACACAATGTGCCCGCTTAAGAAAGTATCAATTCACTTCTACTATTTTTTTTATTTTGTCTGCAGGCAGAATCTTTGCTAAATTGCTAAATAATTAGATGAAGTTGGCTTGTCGGCCTCTTTGTCTGGCATAACTTGGAATTCATGGAATTTTGCTAATTTAATCTTTCTTCTGTCAATTAATCAGTCTTCGTTTGTTGACTCTGCGGCGGGTTTCTTTGATAGTATGTGAACCTAAAGTTGCAAGCACATTATAATATCTTCGCTACATGTCGGCAGTTTCCATTCCCGAGAGAAGTTCAATGCCTATTTGTGTTTGAAGGAGTGCGAAAATCTGCTCAGAATCGTCTGCAACAAAGTAACCATTAGGTTATAATTAGTTAAACAAATTAGACATTCAGTTTGAAATTGCACCTCTCTGTATCTGCAAGCTGTGTGGGCTAACACACGTGTTGAGTATTATCGCGACAATGGCAATGAGTAAAACAAACAGCGTTATACTTTACGCCTTATAAGAGTACTTAATTAATCTTTGCAATGAAAACTCGCATGGCTATTTTCAATTCGTGATCAAACATGAATTCGACCACCAAGTCATGCCTTTGTGTGTGGTTGCTGGGCGTTGTTAAGTTCGATTGAAATAATTAGTATAAATACG
This sequence comes from Macrostomum cliftonense, assembly GCA_950096795.1. NCBI lineage: Eukaryota > Metazoa > Platyhelminthes > Macrostomidae > Macrostomum > Macrostomum cliftonense. The sequence goes on along the minus strand of CATNEM010000094.1, from coordinate 1,268,741 downwards.
AAAAGGTGAGAATCCGACAAAGTGCGGCTTGAGATACTCGATTTTTTTTAAATAACTGCACTAAAAATAGTTAAAATATGTCGACCAAGACTGCATTTTTAGGCAGTCTTTGTTCTCAAATGTTGCCGCTGTTAATAATATTGATGACAACTGGTACTATCGATGCAGCCCTGACGGCGGCCCAGAAAACCGAGTACATGATCATCCACAACCGCCTGCGCGAGGCTGTCTATCCAAGGGCCGCTAAGATGGTCTTTCTAGTAAGTTTTTGTCTTGTTTCTCGTAGATCCCAGAAAGATCCCCCGGAAAGATCTGCACCGAATCCCGCAGACCTGGAACACCAGACTCGAGTCGTTGGCCCAGGCGGCCTCGGAACGATGCAAATTTGAGCACAACTACGGCGGCGATTATTCGGGCCTGGGTGAGAACATCTACATGGGCTTTCGGACCAATGCGACGCAAATTGTGCTCGCTTGGCACATTGAAAAGGTCGCTTTCAACTATGCCACCGCAACTTGCAACACCGCCGGTATGAAATTGCCAAGCTGCGGTCACTACAAACAGGTGGTCTCGGATAGCGCCTTAGAGATTGGCTGCGGGCATCATTTATGCGGCAAAGACCATTTGGTGTTCTGCGAATATAGCGCAGGCGTTGGAGCTTCGCCATACGCATCGGGGGATACCGCATGCTCGAAGTGAGCCAAGAGTGCAGTGCCTATTTTGAAAGTCTAATCGAATCACTAAAAGCCACTCATAGTTCTTAAAAACCTTTCTAAGCATCTCAAAAAAAATTTAGACACCCGACCTTTCGATCAGCTACTTGCGCGGCGCATCCGAGGGCTGTGTACAGCTTTCAGCCTGACGGGCTGGAGGGGCCGCAACACCCACACTAAATTTACCCAGCTCAAACTGGTACCCGATCTCAGCTGGGTGGACTGAAGCAATGCGGGATTAAGTGTCTTGCTCAAGGGTACAAATTGTTTCCTAGGGCAGGGACTCAAACCCAAGAACTTCCGGTCATGAGGCCGATGCCCTAGCCACTAGGCTACAACTCTTCCAAAGCATCTCAAATACCTCAAAATCCGTCGAACTCAAATACGCTTGTGATAGTCTGCAAATAGCCTTTTTAAGTCTCTATAAAACTTACAGAAACCCCCTAAAAAATCACTTCAATTACCTACATACGACTTATAAAGTCCAAAAAATCCATTTGCACAAAAATTATCAATAGCCTTTTAATATTGTTTAATAATACTTCTTAAAAATACAGTTCCCATCAGAAATCCTGAGCGTGACCAGCCCTAAAAATGATCAATCATAGCCATCTTCAATCGTACCAAACAACTCTCCAGGTGTCCCTCATCGAGAGGCCTCTGTCTGAACAGCGGTTTTTGCGTCAACAGCAGCATGGTTAGCCAGGCCGATGTGCAAAGTTATTATCCCGGTGTCACCGCAGCCTCGGCAGGTTAGTTACCAACTGAAAAAAAACTAGAAAAGCTATTTGATTCGCCAGGAGGTTAAGGAAAACCAAGTCACCGTCCGAACCAAACCTTGCAGAGTGCAATTTGAACTGTTCAAATTGTGGCAGCAGCGGCTCCATTCCGGGAACCATCGATTGTTTCTGCCGGTGCGTCAGCGGAGTTGCTGGCGGTTCTTACTGCGAGAGTGAGCCAACCTAGAATAACTTTAACTTCCCTAAGCCATAACTTCTCTAAGCTAAATCTCCAGGAGGGCTGTAGGCAACTTTGACGCTTAAAGCGACATCGTCCCACAACCAGCGACTGGGCATGACTGTCCATTGCGCTGACTCTTAAAGCGCGTTCAGTCACACTAAATACGGTATTCAGGCATAGATACACACACAGGTGGGCACCCAGTCACGCACTCACATAGGGTGTACAAGCGGCGGTTCTAGGAATGTACATTCTGTATGCCTTTGTGAGGTTGCCCTCATGGGCGTAAATTCGTGCACAAGGCCCCAAATTAATGTGACCCACGGGAAAATAGCCAACCGACAACGCGGGGTCGAACCTGGGCCAGTGGAACACAAGGCAGACGCGCTAGACCGCTGGGCCACTCGCCCCCAACTTTAGACCCATATTAAATGTACTAATTATTGAATACATCTAAGCACATTTTTGTCCTAAATCCACATTTTTAGACCGAGTTGCCAACTCAAATCTGTCCTGCTCCGCCTGCAGCAACCTCAACACGCCATGCCTGAATGGCGGCGTCGAACTGAACGGCGCAACCTGCGCTTGCCGCTGCCCGGACTCGTTCGTTGGTCCCAGGTGTCAGGTGTACAGGCCGCAGTACCTCAATGGCATTCGGATCAGTATTGGAGCGGAGCATTTCTGCGCTTTCGATCAGTGCCTTCGGGTGCCGGTGACTCGAACTCAGGTGAGATCGTGCTAGCGCTACATACTACTACTACTACTACTACTACTACTACTACTACTACTACTACTACTACTACTACTACTACTACTACTACTACTACTACTACTACTACTACTACTACTACTACTACTACTACTACTACTACTACTTTGCAGTTCAAGGTATCCGTTTGGTCCCGCCTGCGAACAGCCATAGCCCAGGCTGTGAACACCTTCTGCACAGCCAGCGCTGCCAACTTTGCCCAGTGCTGCCCAGCATCAGCCGGCCAAACGCCCTCAGCTGACAAAAATTTGATCGCCGATACAGACGTTGGTTACCTTGACAACGAGCACATGTTCACCGAAGATTCGGGACTTCTCGGCCTAGTTGTTTACGCCAATTCCAGTTCACCCAGCAACACCCTGTGTCCGGGAAGTCGTCGGAAGCGAGCGGGTCAGTTTTTTTTCGTTTAAACTAGAAAAATTTTAAGAAATTTAAGAAAAAAGCCACCCACCAAAGCCGGAAAATTCTCTCACTTCCCCATACGACAGCCCTCCAGGCCATGGTGGCCCAGTCGGCACTCCGATCAGCCATTCAACAATCCAACAGCAACATCAGCGCCAGCCTCGTCAGTTGCTGCGGTCTCAGCTTGCAGTCCATCGTCACCTACCAGTCGTACATCACGTACACTGTCAACGATATCGTCGGTGGCATTGGCGGCGGTGGCGGCGGCGTTGGCGGTGGCGCCAGCGGTAGCGGCGCCGTCAAAATCGACTCGAACTGTGGAGTCGTAGTTTTGGCTGTGTTGCTTCTGTTGTTGCCGACTGGATTTATTGATGATTGACAAAAAGTGGGCCTCTAGACTGATTCGGCTTAATCGTTTATTTAACCTCGCCGAGAAATGCTAATCCAGTGTCGTAATCCCGACTGTAATAGACGGTAGTACGCGGTCGTCTATTCTTCTAAGATTCCGAATATTTTTTCTATTTTTAATGTCTAGAATAACTGACCCAAAATAATTTTTTTTAAATGTTTAGAAAACTTTTTAATCCTAGCCTATTCAATTACGAGCGTATCTTAAGGATGTTTTTAACGCCAGAGAGAGACCAAACTTTAGACTTTGCGATTGTGAATCAATTTTAACCAATTTTTTGCGATAAGAAATCTATACCTGTGTCTACTGTTGCTCTTAATATTTTTCTGTTAAGCTGCTTCTTTTTCCATGATAGTAGAAGGCAAGAGGGGGCTTCTGGGACAAAAAATTCGACATTTTACATATATGCCTACCAATAACTAACATATCCTCGACTACTTGAAAAAAGAGGGGGGCCTCCTCTTAAAATGCTTTTCCCCCCAGGACATAAAATTTAGCCTAAATTTATTATTCCAGGCAATTAGCAAATGGGGTTTCTGGGACAGAAAAAAAATTGCTATTTTTCATATCCTCGAGATGTTTTTGACATTTTTATTAATGGGGCTTCTAGGACACTGGGATTAAAACCCTGGTTATCCACCCTAGTTATGCGCTGATCGGGGTACTCACCCAAAAATTTTTTTTTTAATTTTCAATAAAAAAATGTTTCCGACCGTTTCTCCAGGATCTTACTACGAAAAATCTCACCCTCAGTTCAAGTCTCGGTATCGTTGCAAATGGGAATGTGAATTTTATATGAAAAAATATTGGCCTAATGTCCCACTAACTATTCCGAATCTTAATCAAGCGGTTAAGATTCACTGGCATTATTTGCATGGAGTAACTATTAAAGATTATGACAGCTACTATAACTTTGCAGAAATTATCAAGCAACTGTAATGCATAGCTGTTCCGCAGCCGAACAAATGTTCCGCAGCCGAACAAATGTTCCGCAGCCGAACAAATCAATGAGGGAATACTGTTTACTGTACATGCAAAAATACTCAGTCGAATCTATTTTTAGCCTTTTCTTTCAACAACGTTCCCCCCCTACCACAAGCTCGTACGTATAGTCTACGTGGTCAACGCGGCTTTCTTCCACACAGCGTACACTGAGCTCTCGATTTTTTTCGTCTCTTCCCCTGCCTCTTTTCCAGTCATTTCTTTGCCTGTCCCTGCCACCTCTGTACTAATGACAATTCACATTCTTTCAATAATAATTGTCATGGCAAACTCTTCACCGTTAAAATCAACAGCTTCTCCATCCTCGGTCTCAAACTGTAGCAATATTTCATTAATTTCTTTGTTACAGAGCACAACTCTTTTTACTGGATTGGGCTTCTCAACAATCATCTGTCCACCAGCAACAGAGTTAGAAATATTGTACAAAATATTTGTTCGCTTTCCCTTGAAGACCCAGTCCAGACTGAGATTGCTTCGGATCAAAATGTTCAAACTTTTAACAATGTCTGCGATATTTTCTGCCATAAATAAACCGCGTGCTGGCTGGCGGCTCAACATAACCGCCCCCGGCGAAGGAGCTGTGGGTGGAGCTGCAGTTTCCGCCTTGTAAACTTTCTTTTCAAATCCCAACTCCCGATACCAGGTGCCATCTTTAAACTCCACCTCTGCGTCTTTATGAACTTGCATAACCACTCTCATTACAGTGAGATCATAGGACAATTTAACAGGAAATAGTTTATTCTCGGGTTTGCTAGTATCAGGAGTTTCAAAATGCCCCCTTTTGGTAAAAACGTTCTCCAGAAAGTAATTATAAGTATCCACGCTCTGTGTGCTCACAGGGAATTTAACCGGAAATTCTTTCACTTCGCCTCCAATTTGTTTCCATTTGTAATAAAACATGTTATTCTTTTCTGTCACATTGGGGACATTTGACCAGCCAGTAAAGTCATTGAGATAAACATGGTAGTTTGCCTCTGGGTCCAGACGAATGGGTTGCTCAAGTTTTTCAATAAAAGTTCCACTTGAATCTGTAAGTCGACCAGTTATTGTAATTGGGATACTTTCCTTCGAATGCGACACGATATTGTTTAGTCTTTCAGCAATCGCTTCCATTTTTTTTTACAAAAAAATATTTTAAACCTTACTCGAAGAATTATTAATCATGTTCAGCTTAATTTTCCTCTCAAATGCATAGATGATAAAAAGGTCAACGGGTGTTGCCTCACTTCTGTCGATAGTGGTCACAATATTCACCGGACTGTTGTCAGTAGGCATTTGCCTGGCCGACACGTCTGCACCGAAAATGGGGAAAAGAGTCTTGTACTGCCCTGCCGTAATGGCGATTCCGTTGTTCTCCTTTACGGCTAAGTCAACCAGCTCGCAGTAAAATTTACTAATTTTGTTTGTTGCAAAATCTCCATTCTGTGGCATTGGCGGGTAAAGATTATCACTGATTTCATGCTGAATTGTTCGCACATTTCCATGTCCATAACGACTTATAGTTAATGGATCTCTCAAACTGACAATAATGTACCTTGGGTTGCTGCAAGAACCCTCCTTAATACAAATCTGTTGCCTTATTTCATTGCGTTCATCCCTGCACATGTAAGCTGTGTAAGCAACATCAATGTCTTTTTCAATAGCCTTCAAATATTCAGCTTTCAGTGCTGTCTTTGGTTCAATGATTTCCAAGTACAGCTCAACTCCCGCTAGCTTAACTTCCATTATAGTATGCGCAGCTCCTGTCCAAACACTCCTGTTGCGATCGTCCCTGGTAAGCCTAAATGTGTAGCTAAAGTTGCTGGTCAGGCGATTAAAAGTATTGCAGAACCCGCTCATGAATCTCAAAGGTACAAATATATCTAAATTTCTATACTGAGTATTCTTTGCGCCATCATCAGCACCCGTCAATGCATAGTTATATCTCCCTTTTCTTTTTGCATAACCTGAATCATTTACGTCTCCTTTCTCCTCATTAGGGATGAAGCCAGCGCCGCTACCAAGTTGAATAAAATCTGGGTTTTCAATGAGACAATGAGTGTCATACACTACACCAAAGTTGGCAATTCTCTCCAGCTCTGTACTCCCGTTCGACACGCTAATCTCCTTAAACATGTAGGCCCAGAAGTTGCTGATTAGCGTGACATTAGCGTCATGCTTGTCAGTATTAGCACCATCAGCATTTGTACCACCTTTAGTCTTGTATTGGAATGTCATGTAAAACCCGCTCCTTAGACTGTGAACGCTGACCAGAGATGAACACCCAGTGTAAGTAAATGTTAGCGTTTGACCGGGGCCCAAATTAGTTTCATTCTGATTTTCATGACTGGGGACTCTTACTTGAGTCGCTTTGATTGTGCTGTCATCACTCAAGATAGGCTTGTTGATTTTATAGAAAACTGGCGTCAGAGGATCGTTCATTTTTTTAGTTTAAAAATTAAAATTAAAAAATGAAACGAAAAAATTCTCATTACATCTCTGACTTAGAGAAGCTCGCAGAAGCTGAAAAACGAGTCACTGGGTTAATTAACAAAGAGCAGCAGTCCTACAATGAGTTTATCCAAGCCGCCACTGAGTTTCACAAACCGGGATACACCGAAGCAAAGAAATCCATTGAAACAGTTAAGGAAGCTGTTGATGAGATTCAAGAGAGCCAGTTTCAGAATACGCTGAATAAAATTCCACCTGGCGAAACGTCTCCTCAAGCATCTCAGCAAAAATTGAAAGTAACAGATAACTTCTTTGGGCCAGTAGAATATGAAGGCAAACTCGTCTTTGGTGTTAGTGTCTGGCGTAAAAATATTTCTACTGATCCTGTGGATTATCATCTTGAGATAACGAAAGAAAGTATTGGAGTCATCAAAGAAGGCGCGGCCGGGGAAGGAGAAAACACCTCAAAGAAAGTTGCTTTCACCCAAGTATTGCTCAACTTCATGACTAAAAATCAAGAAACTATTTCTGCGAAACAGCTACAAAATTATAAAGATCTGGTGACTTTTGCTTTACAAAGAGACATAGACATCCTTAAAGTCCCTGACATACTCAAATTTTTACATGACAATGGGGTCGACCTGAACAGCTTTAGAAAGTATAAGCACTTTAAACAATGGTTCGACCTGCCAGATCAGCTAGAAGTCATAAATTACCTCGAACAGCAAAAACAACTCTCTCAGCAACAAGAGACCCCTCAACAGCAACAAAGCCCTAAAAAATTAACAGAAGAAGATGTACTCTCTCAACTTGAGACAGCAGATCCAACTCAAGTAGCTAATTACAAAACGGGAAATCCACAAGTATGGAGGCATCTAGAACAATTCTCGCCAGATAGAATGCAGCGAATTTCAAACAGAGTTTTCACACCAAGGCAAGACATTAGATCACCAGAAACATCACCAGAGACATCACCAGAGACATCACCAGACACATCAGCTGCAAGTACCGGCACAGGGATGCCTGAAGTTTACAAGCGGCTAGTTGTTCTCCTAGGAGCAGCAAAGACAGGTTTAAAGGATGAGAATAGAAAAGAGTTTGTTCACATTCTTGATAAAATGCTACAAAAGAAGTACATCGATAAAAGAGCAAGAGAACTTTTACTTTCAAGGTTCAATAAAAAATAATTTTTTTCCCAGATAAAAAATGCCACTAATCTTCGAAAAAGACGTCCCTAAATACTACGATGAGAATGAATTAAAGCTCATTAAAAGAGGATCTGGACTTTTTCCAGCAGGTCATTATCCAAGAAAAGAGCGATCGGGTAACGGTATTGCTGATTTGATCGCCCAGGGGGCAAAGATTTTCAAAGTCATCAGTGAGAACAAGGAAAATATTAAAAATGCTGCCGAGGTCGGGGCCCAGGCGGTGGGAAGTGTAGTCACAGCTGCGAAGAAGATCAAGGACACTATAAATGACGGTCAACCACTCGCACCAAATTCATTGGCGCCAAATTCATTGGCACCAAGCGCTGATAGCATTGATCCATCCGTTTATGCTAAGATGAGAGCCGATCTTAAAAAGGGCAGCGGTTTTAAATATGACTAAGGTAGGAGTTTCACGGGTGCTTTCTTGGGGTACAAGACATGTGGGGGTACAAGACGTCTTGCAAAAAGACATATATAAGTAAAAAAACCACACACACACACGCACCGGTTATGGACCCAGTGCCAGAGACACTAACGTTGTTAAAGTAAATTTGGGAAGGTTTGTGTTCGAATCGCAAGACGGTCTGCCACGGTTGCCTCGTTTCAAATTTTTTATTTCGTGTAACAAAGTTGTCCAGGATTGTTTTTCATGACCATATGTCTTTATCTGTAGTGCCGATATTGCGTCCATAAGTGCAGAAAATATAAAGGCCGAATGTATTTTTACACAGTTGCTTTCTACTGCCGCGTCGGCGATGCCCTTACGGTCCGCGGCCGTGAACTCAAGGCGATTTGCCATTCGGCGTTCCAAGGCAATCGCCTTTGATTCTAGGGCATTTGTCTGCGGTTCCAGGGTATTTGTCCTTATTTCCAGGAGATTTACCTCCGATTCTAGCGTAGTGACCCTTGATTTCAATGCAGAATTCTCCGATTCTAGGGCTTGTATACGTTTTGATAGGTCACTGAGTTTTGCGTTTTGCGAAATGTCTTGTCTTGTGATTTCGTCTGTGTTGATGTACCTAGAATCTAGGAACGACAGCTTGTAAGTATTGGAAGGTTGATTTACGACGCCAGCGAAATTCATGTTGTTTTTTTTTTTTTTATTTTAATTTTTATTTTTAAAATGGATTTTTCAAATGATTTCAACCCTCATTGGACTCGGAACCAAATCAAATTTAATCATAACGAGGCAATTCCTGGTCATTTCAGATGTATTGTTGTTGGAGAATCAGGCTCAGGGAAGACATTCAGAATCTTTAACATGCTTCTGAGACCAGGATTTCTTGACTATGACACACTGCACATCTACTCACCCACTCTGTATCAAGATGAGTATAAAATGTTGATTGCAGGTCTACAGAACAAACTTAAAAAGGAGCATATCATTCAGTGTTTTAATAACCAATCCAAGCTGCCAAGTGATCCAGAAATTGTCGCCAGAGAATATGCTAGCCATATCCCAGATAATGAAAAGTGGCACGACATTAAAGTGTTCACTTATGGGGACCCGCAAATTGATCCTAAAACTAAACTTCTCCCTCAGCCTGATGAACTGGAAAAGGGAAGGAAACACTTGATTGTCTTTGATGACTGCATGACAGGGCCCCAGAAGCAAATTGAAAACTATTTCACCAGGGGTCGACACAACAACTGTAATGTAATCTATATTACCCAAAACTGGTTTGAGTTGCCAAACAAAACTATTCGTGGGAACTGCAATCTGATCCTCTTGTTTCCAACCATACCACAAGACCGACTGAAGAGGTTAAGTAACGAGGTGATTGCTCCAGCTCATTTTACTAAGCCTCCATTTGATCGAAAGAACGATGGTCGAAAGGTATCGCAGGAAGAATTCGTTAACCTATGCTTTGAAAAGTGGAATAAACCTTATCAGTTCGTGATGATTAACAAAGAGAAAAGAACAGTAGCCTAATTTAAAAAAACAAACAAAAAATGTCCATAAACTTTGCTGGCGAATCTACTAGTGGCTCCACTGCACACTCGCTTGCTTTCCTTGACAGGCGCTACATTAACGTTGACGAAAAGATCCCGGAGATCGGACCAATTAAAGGCCGCTTAAAACCATTGGAAAGGTCAGCACACCATCATCAAATAAACATTGAAGACTTGCGGGCAAAAATAGCAAAGCTGACCGCCATCGTTGAGACTCTAGCTCAAACTCTCAGATCGGAAATCAATGCAAAAGACATTACTTTAAGAACAGCGATTAATAAAAAGCGAGACATCCTTGATTCCTATTCACAAGCAGAGACTGATGCCTTATTTACCGCTTGGAGAACAACCATTAATCAAAATGTAGCAAAAATAAAAAAGATAGAAAGAGATGTTGCCACGCATACGCTCTATCTGGATAGAATTTATAACAAGTGGGGGAAAACTTTGAGACGAATTAGTCGCCTGGAACGACAGCACAATCTCCCTGACATTGACATTGAAGATGCCCGATCGTAAAATAGAAAAAAAAATTTTTTACCTATAAAAAATGGCCGAAAATGATTCTCTGTATGACCCACCTATGGCACCTAGTGCGCCAAATCTCTATCCAACAATCAAAACTTTTACCTGCAACTCTCAACAGTTCCGACTTGTAGAGATTCAGAAAATGCGAATGGATATTGAAACCGCCATTATGAAAAACTCTAAAAAACTGAAACGCTTCAACAGCCAGTGTCAAGCTTTCGAGTATATTAATATGGTTCTCGGGTCAGTGTCAATTATAAGCGGATCTGCAGCTGCTGTTTCTACACTTCCCATTATCACCGCACCAGTCGCTGTTCCACTTGGAATTATTGGGGCCTCGTGTGGTCTCATTTCAGCGGTTACAGGAGCTCTAACTCGAAACAGACGCCAGAAGCTAAAGCATCTGCAGGAAATGCAAGCAAAACAGAAAAGCATCCAGTCGGCAGTCACCGGGTACATTTCAAAAGCAATAGAAGACAAGTTCATTTCAGAGGATGAGTTTCAAAGCATTCAAAAGCTTTATGAGCAGCTTAATGAGCAACAAAATTTGAATAGCATTGATGACATGAGCCAATTAAGAAATGATATTGAAACTGTCTTCAAAAACTATGCAAAAACTAAACATTTAAACTTAAAATGATTTCCCTATAGCTTTTTCGAGTCTTGGTCATTGCATATAAAACTGTCATACACAGCTCACCGCAAATATCACTGCTAAGCCCCTGCAGAATAAAGTCTGAGCGGTAGATTTTTGGAGCTTCCATATATTCCCTTAGCTCATCAGGAACGGCTGTCCCATAGCTATCAAAGTAGTAGTACTTATGCTTTCTGCTTGGATCAATCACCCAGCAAACCCAGTGAGACCCTGGTTTCTCGGCAGTGTCAAAGTTCATGATGCCACATTCTTTCAATGTGTGGGATTCAGGTAATGTATCCTTCATAAAGACGCCTCTAAAGTTTGGGATTTCTAGTTCTTTTGCCAACTGTTCCAGAAAAATATTTGTCGTCATTATTTTTTGTCATTTTTTTTTTAAATTCAGCCTACGCTTTTTAGCCTCCAGTGCCCAAATGGAAGACTCGTAATATTGTCGAGGTAAAATCTCTTATTATCTGCGCCTGACAGGCCTATTTTTTTCTGGGTTATTGTAAAAACATCATGGTTCTTAGACTGAAACTTCACAAACTCATGTGTAGTTTTCTTATTATGTAACAGGGCATCTCTGTAGGCTTCTTCATGTAGAGAGTTCTTAACTACATGTTTCGGAATTCCCTTGGACTTCTTAATTACACCGCTTTCACCACACTTTACAAAATAGGATTTGGATCTCAAACCGATGAACTCAGAGATGATGTCACCTGCCTTTTCATCTTTCATTTTACCAATTACTTTTTTATTGGATGGGTCAATCACTTGATCACCTTTCAAAGTTTTAAATGATTCTGGATACTCTGACAAATCATAAGGGTTTTGGGGGCCCCGGTTTTGTTCAAGCATGTCCTGATAGATGTCCTCAGTCTGAATGTCTAGAATTAGGGAGTCAGTGTCAGTGTAAAGAAGTTTTACGCGAGTGTCGCCTGAGCTCCGATCCCCATATTGTCGTTTCATGTCATAGAAGAAACTGTACATAAGACGCTTCGATTCATCAAGTACAGTGACACCTGTAAAGATAGGTTTGCAGAGTGTTGCTTTCGTTTTATAAAAGAGTATGGCCCCTAGGTTATCGTTAAAGATGTGAAGTTGTTTAAATGTCGGTTTAGAAATATTTCTCTGAATAATGTCACGCTCATGAACGGTGACGAGTTTTAGATTCGTGCGGTTGCGCTCATTTTCAAGAGTCTTGCCGTATACAGAGTTGTTTGCCAGCTTGAACAGATCCTTGTCAAAGTTGTTGGTTGCTTTGGCTCTGAACTGGGTGTTCTTTTCTATGTAGGATTTCATCCAGGCCTCTTCAGTGAATTTGAGTGCCCTATGTATGTGTGTGACTTTACAGCCTAAGGATAAGAAATATTGTAGCAGCTTATAATGAATTTTGTAGCGAGTCTTGTTGTGTAGGTTTTGGGTGAGTTTAGTGGTGTGTTCATTTTCTGTAGACAGGCTCCAAGTGCCATCCATGTGTTCGATAATTTTCGGACAGTTAATATTCTCAGGGAATGGCGCAAAGTCAGAAAAATGATCATGGAGTTCATCGGGAATTGTAACGTCAACTTCATAGAAGGCGGGAGTAGAAAAGTCGGGTTCGAATTGTTGAGTCCACTTGAAATCTCTTATGGGTAAGTCTTGACTCATTGCCCATCCATAGAGATTGTTGGCGTCTAAATAAACGATATAATTTGACGGCTGATTTTTGTCATAAGATTCGAGATACGGATTGTTGGCTTTTGCATGTCTGTTCACGCAGATTGATATGCCGCCTCTTTTCGCTGTGTCTATAAAATTGTACATGTCAATGTCGGTTAGAAGTTCAACATACCAGTCTGGGTTTTCATCCCATTTCATTTTAAGTAGCGATTCCCAGCTGGTGGCGGGCAAACTTACATAATGTGCGGGATCAAGACCATATGCTGTGTACCAGGTGTTTCTGAAGGTTTGAAACACATCGGCCAAAAGAAAAACATCTGTGTAAAGATAAATCATGTGGTATTGAAAAAAGTTTTGGCAGTTAAAGTGTTTGTAGACTGCTTGCGCGTGCTCATATTTTTCGTCGGTGAGTTCAGTCATTTTTAAATGTGAGTAGAACTTCTCTTTTGGTGGAAGTTCGCCTTTAAAAACAGGATTTTCAGCGGTGGGCGACCCCGTCACATATTCATAAGGGTAGTAACCCTTCTTTCTGAGTAGTTTGAAAGACTCGGGATCTGAATCTTCTTTACCTAAGATTTTCGCCAGTTTTTTTGTATAGACGCATTGGTCATCTGTTAAATTTTTTGCGAGATCTTCTAGGGTTAATTGAAGAAATTGATAAGTATCCTTGATTTTTACAGCGCCACTTGTGGACGTTCCATTTTCTTTAATATTGAGGCATTTAAACTTTTCCTTGTTCTCTGCTATGCAGTCAAGGTTAATGCCCTCTATTTCACCTATTCTTTCAACAATTAGGTGCAGGTCGTAATTGCGCGCATTATGTATAAAAACATTTAAGTCGTGGACATTATTTTTTAACTTTAGGTTGCAGGTGTTGTGTGCGGCACCGCGGAAATGGCCGTCAAAGTGCGAGTGGTCTCTAACTTTTGGATTCTTTAGGTTGTCATCAAATGGCTTTTTGCATATGTAACACCGGGTTGCCGATTGGTAATTGAGTTCATCTTGAGTTGACATATTTATTGGCGCAGGAGTGACTGAGCTTAATGTTTTACGCAGCTCTAACATTCTGAATATAAATTTTTTAATGCAGTCTTCACCGAAGAAATGGTTATACTCTATAATACCGGTATTTCCAAGATAATCAATATTTCCAATGCAAACGTACGCTGCTGAATTTGGGATGTGTTTGTTATTAATGAATGAGCATTCAAAGTCGGCAAATACAATAAAGGGAAGTTTTTCCATCTTGTGGTAATTTTTAAACCGTAAATACTTCTGGTTGCCCATCGGTAGAGAGCAGTTAGTTGGATGGTCCTCACAGGTAAGCTCATGCTCGGCGAGCTTAGCTTCTCGATTTTCTTTATTCCCGCGATAATACTTAAGACACAGTCTGCAGATGGAAACGGCTTCGTTGTGGCTTGTCATTTGCTTGTGGAGTAGCCTGGAAAGATCTTTTATCCAAACATAATGGGCTAAAAATTGTAAGTTCCCAATTATTAGAAGATCGATATTGGTGCTGGCGGCTGGATTTTTCTTGCTACTCCTAACAATTTCAACTTTCTCTTTGCTTTCATTCCACTCGAAGACGGTGATTCTGATTTTGTTATCAAACACTTCTTCTAGTTTTGGGATTTGAGAGACTGATAAACCACCTTTCTCAAACAATATTCCTTTACTGAGACACTTGATAAAATATCGGTCAAAATATGTTTTATAATGTGAAGTTCTTTCAGGATGTGACCGATCTTTATCGTAAAATAATGCTGATAAAACCGCCCACAAAGCACAGCAGTTATCATAGTTCTTTACGTTGACACAAGCCTTTTTACTGGCGAGCTTTGTTGGTAACTCCAGGTAAGAGGAAGCTTTAAGAGGATCAAATTTATAAATCATGACTGAGACTTTTTGAATCCCAGTAACAACCCAACCAGAACCTCTTGATGTAAAGGCGTCAATCTTTTTAGTAATTTCTTGTAGAAAAGGGTCTGGTGAATCGGTTGGACTAAAGGGTGAAGCCTTAGTTGTCATGTAATAATCAAGATATTCGGTGGGCCTTGTAGGCATATAAAACTGTATTAAAAACGATAGTTGAAGCTTGAATGTTTTACGTGTTTTAAGCACGTGATCGATAACTGATTGAATGTCATCTCTAAAGCCATTTATGTTGTTGGTGTTGGGTTTTACAGGAATAGCATATTCTATATAGTGATCAGTAAAAGTTCTCTTTGCAAATGGAATATCTTCTTGGTTCATCTCCGATTCAATTTGGTTAACAATTCTTTCAAGTTCATCCTGTTCCTGCTTATTCTGTGGGTATTTAGACACATTTAGTCCTGTGAGAGTTTGGTACTTTTTAACTAGGGTGCGGCTTTTCTGTTGGTGCTCAGCTGCTGGGTTTTTTACTGGGATATACTGATCTGATGACTCCAGCTGTTTTATTACTTCCAATTGTTTCTCATAGCTGCCAATATAGCCAGGATCTAAACCGAATTTTTCCCTAGTGAGTTCTTGAAGCCGTTTGCTTTTAGCTTGAAATGAAAGATTTTGAAGCTGCGGAAAATTTTCGGAAAAATATTTGTCCACAGAATTTTTTGCAAAATTTGCTTTTGGCATGTTTTTTTATAAAAATTAAAAAAATATGTTTTAGGGTGATCACCCTTCGTGTTGCTTGAACTTCTCTGGATTAATAAATTTTGATTAATTTTAGTATTACTGATCAGATCCTGATTGTTGGCTTTTCACATCCGGAGTATTGTAAATCCCGCTTTGTGCAATGTCATAATGGCTTTAATAATGTCGGATTTTGAAATGCTTTCGGTTACCGAGGGATTAGGTTCCAAAGGGCATCCTTCACCCGCCTTAATTGTGACTCCCTTTTCTTGGGCAATTTTCTGCATCTCTAACTGGTGAGCTCTGTCATTGCCCGCTTTCACAGCCGTCGCAACCCCCCCGGCAACGCCACCGGCAGCACCAACTGCACCCGCAATGATTGGAATCAGTGCAGCGAGGGGCAGAATTCCACCTGTCTTTTCATCTGTAATGCTGCGGGGGTTGTGGGTGTGGTTATTGCAATCTTTACAATGGATTTGCTGCTGTAACGGATCGACTTTCACTTTCATACCCTTAATAGTTACAAAACCTGGTTGTTTAGAGTCGATGATTTTGCTAATTTTATTAACTGTTCTGGTTTCGATCATTTTTTGTACATTTTTATTTTTTTTATTTATTTTTTCAATTTATTTCTGTGTCACTTGGAATGACGAGAAGTTCTGCTCTGGCAAATGATCTTGTAGGGGATTTAGGATTAAAGGCTTGAGACAGAAAATAGTAGTCACCCGTTGCTGTTGTAAAATGTCTGTCTATTTTATGTACATCTAAACTGAAATAGGGGTCAGTTGCTCGTCTCTTGGTGTCCTTTTCTAATTCTCCCGGCAGGTAAAGGAATCGAACAAACTCAGAATTTGTGAGAATTTCCGGAGAATAAACTCCTGGGAGCTTTGGATAATTTTTCTGTTGTGGATTGGGAGATTTAAGCTGAACTTTGTCTTGTTTAATTGCAATTGAAGGTTTTAGGCCTGTCATGCGAGAAACTTCATTGTTAAGCTGACTGATTACTACTGGGAGTTGGTCTTTCCATTTGGTGTAGTATTGTCCGCTCTTCAGTTTGAGCTCCTCTGCTGTCTGCTTAGTAAATAGTCGCTTGGCTAAAGTTAGATTAAATCTTTCTACGAAGGCTTGATCTCTGTGAAGCTCGGTTCTACCGTAACGAATTTTTGTATTATTTTTTTGCATTAGAGTTTTAACTCGACCCATGAATTCTTTACCCGGATCGGTCATGAGGAGGTCTGGGTAGGTTAAGGGTGAATTTTCGTATATGTCTTGCAGAGCGTCTGCTACAGCTTGAGACTGTTTTGTTTTAAGCGGCCTTGCTTCTTTATAACGCGAAGCTACATCAATGACAGTGAGAGCGTACTTATACCCAGAATCATTTGGGAGAAACAGAAGATCAGCTTGGTGCGCCTCATTAGGCTTATAGATGTTGAAGTGGGGTCTTGTAAATTTAACAGGTGGGAAATAGACTTGATAAACAGCCTGTTTAGACAGCCATTTTTCTACGACTTGTTTTGGTTCTTTACTGAGTTCTGTTAATTTGGAGACGGCATTTTTACCAACAAAATAACCATTGTCACGGTAATAGATTGCTTGTAATTTTTTCTCAGTCATTATTTTTTAATTTAATTTTTAATAAAAAATAAATTAAAATGCCCGACATTCACGGAATAATTGAAAAGCTTCCGAAGCCAAACAGAGGGTGGACAATCCCTGGATATAAGTATTGTGGACCTTTGAACCCTCTTGAAATTCAGTTAGATTCTAACAATGTGCCTAATCCGGGTCATGAGCCTGTAAATGAGCTTGATGAGGTATGTATGGAACATGATATTAAGTACCGCGACTTTCCAAATGAAAAACACCGATGGGACAAGGAAATGCTTAGAAGTCTAGACAGTATGGGGGCATCGAGTGGTTGGAGAGAGAGTATGGCGAGGAAATTAGTTAAAGGAGTTATAGCTGGAAAGACTAAGCTAGGGCTGGGGGTTGGCGCTTGTGCGGCGGGGAGTGGGGTAGGGTTTATACTACACGCGCCAAATATAGAACTAGGGAGACTACTGAAAGAGCTTGGGCTAGAGGTTGCGTTTTAAGCTCCCCGTCTTCTAAGCAGTAGATGCAGAAAATGAAGCAGATAAACGAGGAAGACGAGGAACCGGCCAGATCGATCAAGAGAGACACAGACAGCCCGCGCAACCACCCCCCGGCTTGAGACCGAAAGAGACAGGAAAGAGCGAGGAAAAAGGGGGGAGGGAAAGAGGAAAGGCTGTACTGAAATGCACACTATTTTGTACTCTATTTTTGATCCATCTTCATTAGCCATCGATAAAGGGAGAGACAGACAGCTCTTTTTTGTACACTCCTGCGTGTAAACTCCTGCGTGTAAACTCCTGCGTGTAAACTCCTGAAATCAACCAATAAGCGAGCGAACGAAGCTATTTATTTCAATCTAAACTCCTGCGTTGCCTTCTTATTTAAGTAAGTTACCGTCTCAACGGTGCTCTTTTAAAGTAGATTTCCCGTGTATTAAATCTTTACCTTGATATTACAATGGCGACGGCTGGAAAAATAGTAGAATCGTTGAAGGATGTTGTAAAGAAAGATCCATCTTCATTAGCCATTGCTATCAATGAAATGGAATCAGGAGATAAGCGTAAATTGTTTGATTTGTTGCAAGACCTTGAGAAAAAGTCACAAGAAAAGCTGAGAAGTTCCAAGACGAATGAAAAGAAGCGTGACAAAGCAGAAGAGGAAGGACGTTTCATTGGCAGACTCCGCAATAAGCTTGCGAATCTGCAAGAAGTTTTCGTCATCAAGACGCGGTTCCGAGATGCACCCAACATCTTGGTACTGGATGCAAATGAAGAGAATCTCACCCATCTTGATGAGAATGATCTAATTAAGCAATTCAACTCGCTGAAGGATTTTATCGCGGACTTGGAAACGCTGAAGACACTAGCGAACCATTCTCAAGGACTGATTCTGCTCGCTCTCCAAGAGAAAATGACAATCGCCCAGGCAGCCACAAAGCTAGACATTCCCATAAAGTACGCAGAGCGTCTGGCCAACTTTACAAAGTTCGCGAAGGACTATCCTGCTCTACTTCTGACTGGGTACTCCATGGATACAATCCTGAAGTACAAGACGGCGATTGAGCGCACCATCAAAGAAGATGAAAACTTTGCTACGAGACTGGAGATCAATCCTGAGATGAAGTTCGACATTAATGAAGACGAAGACCTTCTAGAAGAGGATGTCTACTTTAATAGTTAACTTTTTCCTGTATTTACAGGAATTGGCGCGAATTTGAATTTCCTGTATTTACAGGAATTGGCGCGAATTTGAATTTCCTGTATTTACAGGAATTGGCGCGAATTTGAATTTCCTGTATTTACAGGAATTGGCGCGAATTTGAACTATACAAAATAAAAAAATTAAGTAACATATTTATCTTTGTCTTAGCATTATTTTGCTTTCATGTCTTCACTATTTTCAATTAATAATGTGCTACATCTCAGAAGTCGAATATCTTAAGCGATTCTTAAGCGATGATATAGATTGATATGGAAAGTCGCAAATAAATTTGCGGCTTTCATTGGAAAAGAGAAACAGTTATCCAAAAATTTTCAACTTCTTTTTTGAAGAGTTCGCAATGACAATTATTATTGAAAGGATGTGAGAGAAAAAAAATAAAATGAAATAAATTACAGTTGCTTAATAATTTCTGCAAAGTTATAGTAGCTGTCGTAATCTTTAATAGTTACTCCATGCAAATAATGCCAGTGAATCTTAACCGCTTGATTAAGATTCGGGATGGTTGGTTCAATGTTAGGCCAGAATTTTTTCATATATTCTTTGCATTCCCATTTGCAACGATACCGAGACTTGAACTGAGGGTGAGATTTTTCGTAGTAAGATCCTGGAGAAACGGTCGGAAACATTTTTTTATTGAAAATTAAAAAAAAAATTTTTGGGTGAGTACCCCGATCAGCGCATAACTAGGGTGGATAACCAGGGTTTTAATCCCAGTGTCCTAGAAGCCCCATTAATAAAAATGTCAAAAACATCTCGAGGATATGAAAAATAGCAATTTTTTTTCTGTCCCAGAAACCCCATTTGCTAATTGCCTGGAATAATAAATTTAGGCTAAATTTTATGTCCTGGGGGGAAAAGCATTTTAAGAGGAGGCCCCCCTCTTTTTTCAAGTAGTCGAGGATATGTTAGTTATTGGTAGGCATATATGTAAAATGTCGAATTTTTTGTCCCAGAAGCCCCCTCTTGCCTTCTACTCATGATTAAACGATTGTAATTAAAAGAGGACTTTTATCCCAGCAAAAAGAGCAAAAACAAACAAAAAAATCTCTGCCTCTCTCCCATGAGGCAACGCTTCTCAAGATGTATTTCCCGTTAAAATATTCAGGAAAAAGAAAGAGACAAATTTGACAGCTCAGTCACAAAAAAATCAATAAAAGATCAGAAGATCCGCATACCGTTCGACTTGGCGTCGTTGTCCTCGAAGAACATGAAGT
Source organism: Macrostomum cliftonense (assembly GCA_950096795.1). NCBI lineage: Eukaryota > Metazoa > Platyhelminthes > Macrostomidae > Macrostomum > Macrostomum cliftonense. The sequence goes on along the minus strand of CATNEM010000094.1, from coordinate 1,248,929 downwards.
CGATCAGCAGGGTGGCCCCAATCAGCAGCGCCTTGTGCTCCGTTGGCATCTGCGGCGGCACCGTTAGTTCGAAATTATCCGCGTCAGTGAGCAGCTCCTTGAGCAGGCCGCCCCAGACTTTTCTTAGTTTACCAACTTCAACAGACTGGTCTGGCGTTTGAATGCTGAATGTGTGTACGGTGCCTGGACAGGTGCACAGGCAGTAGCTGGGGCCGTGAAGCATCAGCACCGGTTGAAAATTGGCGTCGTAGACGGTGAAGCTGATTTTGCAGCAGGTGCCGTTCTGCATCACGTAGCCAACCGGATAGCCGGGCGGGCTTTCCACCTCGATGCTGTCCTGACAGCAGCGCGCGCAGCTGCAGCACTGGCACCAGTTGTACGTGTAGTGCCGGACCACCCGCATCTGCTGCATGCCTCGGAAATCCGTAATGTTAAACACAAATGGTCGATCGTTGCGACAGCACTGACGGCTGCAACAGCTGGAGTCTTCTGCGGCCATGAGTATCGGCTGACCGTTTGAGTCGCAGATCGCGTATCGGTTATTGGTCTCGATCGAGGTGATGATCTCCAGCAGTTCGATCTTCTGTCTGATTAGAATCCGATCAAGCTGGGCTAGGATTTCCATTGATTGGGCGGCTTGCTTCGTGGACAGACTGTGTGGTCTGCAATTGGTGAATTTATCAATCATCATTTCCAGCCCATGAAACCCTTGCATCCACAGTCCTTGGAGAAATCAAAGGTATATCCTTGCTCACCCGAATGTGTCCTCAGCAACTGTTCAGAGCTTCACACTTTACTGCTTGAAGCCAAGACTGCGGTAGCTGTAGTCGAGAGCTGGTCAGCTCTTGCCGTCATGGCTGTCATTAAAATCAAGGACGACAAACATCGCGGCAGTAAATTTTTATTCGCGATATTCAAATTATTAATTCTATCAGGATTACTAAATACTTTTTAATGAATTTTCCCACGCTTTGTCTATGTTCCCAATCGAGTAAAGGCTACATCTTATAAATTCAGTCAGTGTGCGACTAAAATAGAAAAACTAATTTCTGAACTTTTGGTCTGGTGGCTAGAAACTTCAATTGTCAGCTCTGTGGATGCATCGATCAGGGACGCCTTAATTAGAAGGACGGGACACTTCGTTTCTTGGAAAGTTTTTCGAGTCCAATCTTCACGAAAAAAGTACAGTACGGAGATAGGAAATTTGTAGTTTCTCGACATAAAATCAAAGATTGCGCTCGATTGGAAGCAGATGCAAATCTCATCTTTTGATATGTGCTTCTTGCCTTCATACTCTATCGAACTATGTAATTCTTAATTTTTGAAACATTGATCTTCCAATAATTTTATTGGTATTAGTTCACTGTCGCAAAATAAAACTACAAATTGATAAATAGCTAATTCATAGAGAATGGGACATTGACGTGTGACTGGACCAGCAGAGTTATTCAAAATACTGATTGATATGAATGTTCTTTAAATAAAACAGACTTGATTAGAAGAGGATCAGAACCTGCACAGTTTCAATAAAATAAATGCCACTTTATTGAAAGTAAATAATTTGCGACAAATTTTTTACAAGACAAATAACTTGAAGATCAATATTTCACTAATAAGGGCATACATAGTTCGATAGAGTAAGAAGGCAGGAATCACATATCAAAAGATGAGATTTGCATCTGCTTCCAATCGAGCGCAATCTTTAATTTTATGTCGAAAAACTACAAATTTCCTATCTCCGTAGTGTATTTTTTCGCGAAGATTGGACTCCAAAAACTTTCCAAGAAACGAAGTGTCCCGTCCTTCTACTTAAGGTGTCCTTGGCATCGATAATCCATGAAGTAGTGAAAAACACCAATGCAGTGTTTTTGTTAAGAATAACTAGAAACTGGCTATTCTAAGAAAGCAGTTTTACTTGTACAACACAAAATGCAATTACTGTACAATAATTTTTATTTCTCAATTTACAAGCGCATTCGAGCACAAAAAAGACAGCAAATTTTAATTTTCTAAGTCTAGTGTATTCTTTTTCCTCAAAGTACATGAAGTCAATGAGCAGCGCTGCCCCTAGCAACACCACTTTCTGCTGTACAGGCATGGCTGGAGGCACCAGCAATTCGAATCTGTCGGCGTCAGTGAGAAACTCGGTCACCAGGCCTGACCAAGTCTTTCTTAGCTGGCCGATTTCAGTCTGTCTGTCGGGAGTCTGGATGCTGAAGCTGTGCGCCGATCCTGGACAAGTGCACAGACAATAACCGGGGCCTTGCAAGAAGAACAGTGATTGGTTGTAAGCGTCGCTGACGTTGTAGCTGATGTTGCAGCAGGAGTAGGCCTGTGTCACAAATCCAACTGGGACACCGCGCGGAAATTCCACCAGAATTTGGTCCTTGCACTGCTTGCAGCAGCTGCACGCTTGGCCGCAGAAATTGCACTTGTACTTTCTAATAAGTCTAACCTGCGTAGCGCCTCTGTAGTCAAATATATCGATTTTAAATGGCCGATTTTTTCGACAAAAACGTCGAGCGCACCAAGTTGAGTCCTCTTGGGCGGTGAGGAACGTCTGGCCGTTTGGGTTGCGGATTTCGTACCTATTGTTGGTTTCTACGGAGGTCAGAAGCTCAAGGATCTCCTTCCTTTGTTTGATTATGATTGTGCCTAGAGCTGCAAGAACCTCCATCGCTACATCAGTTCTAACATCGAATGTTGATAGGAAAACCGTTTATTGTACTACAATTATTTTGCACGTTTAAAATGCATCACTGCTTCAGATTACAAATAAATCACTTATCTATCAATCAGATTTATCTATGGTAGAAACGTTAGAAAGATAATAAGATAAAGTACAAAGTTAAGGAAGTTTAAATGTGGATTTAATTGCATTGACCTAATCTTCGTATATAGGTAAAGGCCTACATGTACATAGATAACCACATTGAAAATTTTATCAATCCATTATTACTATGGTTTACCATACTAACAACGCAAAGATTGATTGTTTAACGCCGATTGTTTAACGATGCCTCAGCGAATCAGAAACTTTCTAGTCGAGTTTGCTAAACTATAGTGACAGTAACTCTATACATACGGTACTATCGTTAAACAATAGGTAAAATCACGAGTGACGTAGTTTACCTCTAGAACCGTATGCATAATCTCCCATTATACTATTATACGAAAGAAATATCTTGTAAATTTTACAAAAGCAACAAATTTCGTTTGCTTTTAGTTGTGTCTACTGGCTCTTTCAGTAATTGAAATTACAGGCCTAGCTATTATGAATGTTCGAAATCGGTGTTAAAATTTCAAGTTGATAAGTTCTTCCGCTCAAAAGTTGTGACAAAATTCTGGTTACTTTAGAAACACTACTCCTAAATTGAATTGTGAAAATTAAACCACGTTCAGTTTTATTGTCAGTCCAATTTTATTGACATTTTAGTGTCTATAGGCTCCACTGCAGAGACGGCTTGACACCAAAAAAATCCTTAATAACAACATCTTTAAGCTACAAACACTATAGCCGATACTTGAACATCCAGCAACTGCGCGTCATTGCTGTTCAAATTGAAGCCACTATTAAGCCACGAGACTATATAGTGCGACTGAGTCCTTGCACTCTATAATAAAAGCTTTAGCTAAGTCTACTAAAACGCACCTAAAGATTAAAATTAGGCTAAACAAGCTAAAGAACGGAGTTGAAATAGAGGCGCTTAAAGACTTTGTTCCGTTTGGGCTGGCCGACAGTCCAAAGCGGCAGGAGGACTTCGACATTCGCCCAGTGACCAGTACTGTGATGTGCTTGAACTCGCTCGCAAAGGTGCTTGTCCAGACGTTTCGCGTCATGAGGGTTGCCACCGTGATTAACTGCGTCTTGGATGGAAACTAAGCGGAAGGAAAAACACCGCAGTATCTCTCGCTTGTCCCATGCGTCGAAGCTATTCAACTGGGTTGCTGCTAGCCAGGTTGTAGAAGGTGCTCGACCCGCTCCTACGGCGCAAGCATAATTGGTTCGGGCTACGTCGAAGCACCGTGAAGAAACAGATTCGGGCCCTTGGCCACATCACCGAGGAAGCGCGCATTAATCAGTCAAACCTAAACTTATCACGCAATTACGGCGCTGTACCAGGACATCACCGCTGCGGTAGCAACACCAGATGGACTGCAGAGTCACACTTTGGCAACCTTCGGTTCTTGGCTATCTGGACGACCTCGCCCTGCTATTCTCAACGGCTGAAGATGCCCAACGGCCGCTGGACGAACAGCGCTAGGTCACACAGCTCTTCCAGGTAGTGGTTGAGACCGCTTTGCTGTAAAACGCAGAGAACTGGACGCTGACCTATTCCCAACTTATCAATGGTAGGTTTTTAAGTGATAACTACTGGTTGGGCTAAGGTAGCTTTTCCCCGTGTCCAAATTAGTAAGGGATTTCTGATTGGCCAGAGGGAGCGTCTCTACAACTAGACGCTAAGACTGCCGAATTGAGCCAGCCCCGAAGCTACTGGCCTCTTAAGTAGTGAGTTGGAGTTCTTTCTTAAACGGATGTCAACTGAATATTGCATGGAGAAAAATAATTGCCCTATTGCACAATAAGACTCTGAACGTTGCCTTTCTATGTAAGGTCCGAGGTTATGCTAGCAACTGATAAGAACAATCTGTGGGACTGTGCGTTTATGCAGCAAATGTTCAGAACTTCAAACCCTCAATTCAAATTAGCTAATTCTTCGTTGCTAACAAGGTCCGTTTTTTGCCTGCATGCAAACAGTCATGCCGAAAAAATAGTTTTTTTTTCGTCAGCATGTGACACATTCAATGTACACGCGAGCGTCAAACCGAGCACGAGTCTCATATCTTATCGGTCTGCTAATGATCGAGAGAGCTCATTGGCATATATTAGCCAACGCCATACAAAGTCACAGTTCGTAGCTAGAAAAGACCAGCTCTAGGAATCGCCCAAACCGATAAGAAAGCTTGGATACGAAGCAAACATTCGCCATGCAGAAACTGGTCGTCTTTCTGGCCTGCCTCGTGGCGGCCGCGTCGGCCCAGCAGCACTTCTACTGCAGCCCCGGCTCGCCAACCTCCGTCAGCGGGTCGCTCACCGACTTCTACCTGACAACGCGGCTTCAGAACGAGGCCGCCTACTCGGCCGGCTTGAGCTGCGAGTTCAACGCCGAGTCCCCTAATCGAGCGTACCTCGTCGAGATCAAATCGTTCAAGGTCGGCTCGGCCGTGCTCAGCATCAGCTCTGGCGACCAGGTGCTGTTCAGCGGCTCCAGCATTCGGGCCTTCGAGTCGAGCCTGCTGACGCCAACCAAGTCGCTGAAGATTCGCTTCGATGCGACCGGAGACCAGTCGGGCAGTGAGGGCGTCACTGTCCGAGTTCGTTCACTTGACGTCAACGGCTGTCCTCCTGGATGGACTTACCTGTACCAGACCTGCTTCGGGACAATCGACGGCAGCTCTTTAACCTACTTTGACGCGCAGCGCGCTTGCAACAACATGCGGTCCAACCTGCTTGAGTTGCCGTACTCCTACTACGGCACCATCGGATCGTTCATGCGCCGGTTGCCTAGCAATATGAGAAACTTCTACACCTGGATCGGGCTGACTGATCGTGCCAATCAGTACAGCTACTACTGGCTGAGCGGAACGAGGCAGTACTCGTAAGTCGGTTCCGACCATTTTTGTACTCGTAGTTTTCCAATAGCTTGCAAGTATAGCTAAGGCTGCAACCAACACCGCTTTAACTATCATTTAGCACCTCGGAGATCAGCTGCTACTCGGGCGGTTCCTACTATACCTGCTACTCGTACGAGCGTTGCGGAACATTCAGAGATCGGAGCTCTCTGTACGCAGTATTCATGGACAATTGCAACGACCGGAACAGGTTCGCCTGCTCCGCACCGCCAGGTGGCGCCAGAAACTATTACTCGGTGCCTAGTCTCAACAACCCGCCGATCATTCGCTCGTCCAGCAGCAATGCTTGGATTTGGGGGGCCGTCGCCGGCTCCCTGTTTGTCTTCGGCCTGATTGTTGTCGGCATCTATACGGTCAACCGTCAACGAGTTCAGCGTCGCATGATGGCCCAAGGTGCCACGTCGGTTGTGGTCAGCTCCGGCCAGGTGATAGTCCCGCCGCCGTCGGGCAGCTATCCGACCCAGCCGCCGCAGTACCCGACGCATCAGCCGTACCCGGTCCAGGGGCAGTTGTATCCGCAGTACTCAACGGAGCCTCCGAGCTACGAGGCAGCTTCAAGAGCTGCCGGCGCCGGCGGTCAGGCCAACCCAGGATTCAACAAATAAATCTGTGCCGGAAGCTAAAAGTTGAATATTGTGTTCGTTTGGCAACAATCACTTTAAAACAAAAACAATTAATAATTAAGTTTAAATTATTAAATAAATTAAAGTCGCAATGTTGTTTATTTTATTGCTGATTTGTTGACTCGATTGTTCAAAGAGCGTAAGTTTTTTTGTCAGTATTTATTCCGCTAAACGGCACTTTTGAATCCCTTGTTATTTTCAGTCTCTTTGCGTGTTAATAAACGACCAATTTTGAATTCATCATTGTTGACAAAGTATACCATAGTGATGTTTGAGCCATCAAAATTATAGTTATTCCGTGGGTAGCTTGTAGACTCTGCCTGTGAAAATATTTTCTAATTTATTCTTGTGAAGCCAGTTTGAAGGGTGTTGTTTTAAATACTTAATAACAAATAACTTTAGTCATTTGTAAATTTATATTATTATTCTTATTTATTATTATTATAATTGGCGCAGGCCATACTGGTTTTGATTTTTTGTTTATTCAAAATATGATGTAAACGAAATATAAACAATGGGAGATTATACATACGGTTCTTGAGGTAAACAATTAAACCTATGGTTTACCATAGTAACAAGTAATGTTACTATGGTTTACCATGGTTTACTAAGGTTTACCATTTGTCCATAAACGAACAAATATGGACTTTCCGATACTTATAAAAATATGCGAGTAGTGTTAATACTGATATTGCAGTAAAAAGAAAACATTTTAAATTTTTCAAATCACTTTGAAATTAAAAGATAAAAAGTTTTTTTCTAAAAATCATCTGAGCAGCCCCATTTTACTTTTGCTGATTTTCTGAGAGTATTTGGCTAATTTTTTTGTTATTTCAACATTTTCTTGTAAAATGAAAAACTGATTTGTACTTCCTCTGTTAGCAAGTTAAAGTCAATACTTATTTTTTTCGTTTTAATTTTATGAATTATTCACATATTCTTGATAGATGCCTTGGGACATCACCTGGGGAATTCCACCTAGTCCAGCGTTTTTCTAAAAATAGAATTCTTTCACGTCCAATCAGAAACAAGGTCAATTACATAGCACAGTATAGTCTCGCGCTAAAAATAGACATGGAATCACTCGGACCGCTTCTGCAAGTGAGCTCTGAAGGCGGCGTCGGTGCCATGCAGGCGGTCCAGCAGTCCCAGAACGCCGTAGTTGCCGACAAACTTTAGATGATGATAGTCGTGAAAGTCCGGCGACGGTAGCAGCGGCAGTCGATAGCCGGAGTGATGAATCACCGTGGTGGCCACGCTCAAGCCTAACCAGACGCACTCAGTTGCTAAGCAACAATTGAACAGCAAGGGTCCAGCTAACACTGGCAGTAGATTTGATAGAAGGAATTCAACGGGATGAGCGTACATCGCCACCACGGCCACTGGCGCCTGCCATTCGTGGTGCAGCTTGTGCACCCGGCGGTAAAGTGCGCGACAGTGTAGCAGCCTATGGGAATAATAGAACAACAACTCGGTAACCATGGAGCAGCCAGCCAGTTCGAGCGGCAGGCGGTAGAGACTTGGCGCGGCTAGCAGATGCTCCAAGGACGTGTCGCGTTTTAAATGGAAGGTCAGCGCCGAGATGGGCAGGCCGACAATCAGCTGATTAGTCAGAGCGTAGGCCGCCGCCTTCAAGAGTCGAAGTCTGTCCACCTGTACGGGAGACAAGCTTACTGTAAGTCGACCAGTTAAAAACATAAAAGGGACATATAATAAATTACTCAAATTGGTCAAATATTTTATGTCCTGTTAAAAGCCTTTCATGGTATACTTCTGTCGCAATTATAAAATTGGCGAAGGTGGTCAAATGTCCCTTTATTGATAACTTACGTAGACTACTGCTGTGCATTGAATAATAAGGGCCAAGTCTCCAGTAATTGACCAGTTAGAACCCATGGCCATGCATTGAGTAAAGTGGACACAAAAAGACATCAGGTATCCAGTAATTGACCAGTTAGAACCCATGGCCATGCATTGAGTAAAGTGGACACAAAAAGACACCAGGTATCCAGGCCAGGCCTGCCATTGTTTATTGTATAATAACCTTCAAAAAATAGAAAAAAGTTTGTAGTTCAAGCGCTACACAAACACACGCAACACAGAATTTTAAACTCAATTTTCTTTCGTTTTTGCATGCATGACACCCCTGGCAAAAGAATAAACGGAGCTAACAAAAGAAAACTGAGAAAAGAAAAGCAATTTAAACGCTTGCTGCATTTTACTGCGTTGAGCTGACACACACGCCCCCACCCCCCTCAACTGGTCTACCCTACAGGCGATGGAAAACTAACCCATACTTAGAGAACGACACAAAGAGTACCGTAATGCAGCGGGGGAGTGCGAACTAATAAAACAGAGTACGCCAACAAACCAGTCTTACGGGCGAATTAGTTCCGGGTTGCACTTTTCGCTCAACTAGGCACTTTGGCATCTGGCACAGGTCAGCAACGCAGAACAGACCGCTAAGTAGCCAGAAAATGCCGAGAGAAGACAGCGAGGTCCAAGCCAAGTAGGTGGCCAGCAATTTTGAATCGGCGTCGCTAGGGTTGGTCGCATTTTGCAAGCTACCAACTGAAGCTTCCATGTCATGAAGTTAACTCGCAATCAAATCAAAATAGAGCAACTTAGACTGTGTAAAAACTGCGCCTCTTAACTGCACACAGCTGTGGTCTCTTTATCTTGTGTGCATTTCTCCACACCATTTGGTCGGTGTTATTTTTCATTTAACAATCATTTGATACTTCATATCAGTGAGCTAAAAATAGAGTTGCTTATACGGCTTCTAAGAACAGAGAACTTTTTGTTATACAGGGCTTAGGTTGGTCGTAGCTTGCCGACTGTCTTATTGTGCACCCCGAGCCACTATACCAACGCATACCAATGGGGTGGTAGCTAAGAAAAATTCGTGGACAAAAAAATAAATCGAGAACGATTCGCTTTGCACAGGTACGAGACAGGAAAAACAAGAGAGATGTATGAAGACAGGAGAGAACAGAAATATGCAAGAATATTTCTGGGGAGCAAGCAAGACACAGCTAGAGAGAATACAGCGAAAGAAAGATGAAATGCACTCAATGCATTAAAGACGCGAAAAATACCGAGCGAACAGAAGACTCAAGCAACAATAGCAACAGATTTTCTACAATACAGGTGTGCGCCAAGCTCCAGTCTCTGCCCAGTTCTCTACCAAGTTTATTTATTGCACAACAACCAACGGTCCGAAGCCAGATCCGACCAGTTGAAACTCGACAAAAACCCATCCATGCTCCGATTCAAAGGCGAAACCGGAGGAAAATCCCTACCGGAGGCCAGCACAGCCTCGGCGAGAAACAGTCGCGCCTCGTCGTCCTTCATAAATTTCAAATGCTGTGCAGTTGGCAACGCGGGAGTTGGCAAAACCTCGATGCTGATGGCCTACTGCGTGGATGGATGGCAGCCTAATAAAGGCTACATACCGGGCGTATATGTGCCGCATAGGTGAGCGTGATTTTTAGGTGCTCTCACTATAATTATTACCCTTGGGAATGGCATATGGAGGGTCTGAGCATAAAGGATCTGGGAGGCTGACGGCCTTTTAACTCAAGCATCTGGAGGGTTAGAGGAGGTGAAGGCCTTGCAACTCGAGCATCTGGAGGGTTAGAGGAGGTGACGGCCTTGCAACTCGAGCATCTGGAGGGTTAGAGGAGGTGACGGCCTTACAACTCGAGCATCTGGAGGGTTAGAGGAGGTGACAGCCTTACAACTCGAGCATCTGGAGGGTTAGAGGAGGTGACAGCCCTACAACTCGAGCATCTGGAGGGTTAGAGCAGGTGACAGCCTTACAACTCGAGCATCTGGAGGGTTAGAAGAGGTCTAGGTCTCACAACTCGAGCATCTAGAAGGATTTACATTACATGTAATGAAATTACGCTTCGTGAACCACAAAGCATCGCATTACCACCACACAAATGCAACAAACTCCCGTCCAGGCCGTTCATCATCCCCAGCCAGAACAGCGGAGCCTGCATCACTCTGACCATCAAAGACACCAGCGGCGCTCAGGACGCCGACGATCTACGCGCCTACGATTGCGCCGCGGCTGACTGCCTGCTGGTTTGTTTCTCAGTAGTTGACAGAGAGTCCTTCAATAGCGTCGAATCGCGTTGGCTGCCATTTATGTCTAAAATCTGCCCAGACGCGGCACTAGTCTTGGTTGGAACAAAGACTGACTTGCGCAAGCGACAGGATTCGAGCAGCCGCCTCTCAGTGACGTTGGACGACGAGCCGGGAAGTCGAAATTCGGCTAAACGAGTTGTAAATACGGAAATTAGCAGCAAGATGGGAGCGAAGCTGGCCAAGAAGATTCGGGCGTATCAGTACCTGGAGTGCTCCAGTATGGACAAGGTGAGCGCGGATTATTTACCGTTCTTCGTTTCTAGCGTCAAAAAAGTATGCATGTCAAGGAATCAACCTTGATCGATTGGCAACATAGCAACGCCAAAAGTAGCAAGGTGTGAAGTCTGCATAGCAACCAAAAATAGAGATCTCCAATAGCAGGGGGTGTGTAATATGCGCATAACAACCCTTCAGAACGAGACGCATTCAAGAAAACTTGCAATTATTTATTAGCATTCTGTCTGTTTCTCATTAACGAATCCAATAACTCGATAACTACCAACAAGCAGAGCTCCTTGGAGACCGTGTTCAGCACCGCAATTCGCACATTCACGGAGGAGCCGGCAGGCAACAATGACAACAGCGCAACTTCAACAACGGCAAGAGAAAAAACAGACGCGCCAGGGGGTGCCGGCAACAAAAAGTGCCTAATCTCTTGACAGGTGTCTGTCAATTGTCAAAATAAACCTACTTAGTAAAAGTGCCAACATGCAAGAAAGTATAATAGAAAATAAAAAGTTATTCTTCTTTGCTCAAAATTTTTACCTGTTTTTTTCGCTGGTTTTATCGCGTGCATTAATTGTGAAAAAAATTCGACTATTTTTTTCGCCGGTCTCATTCAGCTACTGTAAGTAGAGTGGGTTTTGCTCACTCAAAATAAAAAAATAATCATTAAAAAAAATTGCCAGATTTCTTTTTCTAACATTAAAATCAGCTTATTAGTTGCGTTTTTTCTGTTAATTTTTTTATTCAAGTGCAAAAAAACACTCTGAATATAACTTTAATATTGATACACAGGCAAACACACTGAAAGCGAATCGGAGAGCAAGTAACGTACGGGCAAAATACGTGGGCGGTGTTTACCTATAGCAAAATACAGGCGGATAAGTAAACAGTAAAAGAAGTAATTTTCTTGAGTAATGATCTTATTATGATTACGTCTAAAAAAATTTACATAGCTTCTTTAATATTTAATCTCAATAGATCATATTAGATAACAGGCTATATGCGTCTCTTGGGAAGGCAAATTGGAACAGATGTTTGGCGAATTACGAGGGAAAAAATTAAAAGATTTTTACCCATACTGCGCTTATGTGCTTTTAAAATATAGATCTAAAATGACAGGGATCAGAAAATGAGGATGTGAGAGGACAGGATAAGAAAATGAGGATCGGTAAGGAGAGGGATAAGAAAATGAGGATCTTAAATGACAGGGATCAGAAAATGAGGATCTTAAATGAAAGGGATCAGAAAATGAGGATCTATGAGGACAGGGATCAGAAAATGAGGATCTGAGAGGACAGGATAAGAAAATGAGGATCGGTAAGGAGAGGGATAAGAAAATGAGGATCTTAAATGACAGGGATCAGAAAATGAGGATCTTAAATGAAAGGGATCAGAAAATGAGGATCTGATAGGACAGGAATCAGAAAATGAGGATCTATGAGGACAGGGATCAGAAAATGAGGATCTGAGAGGACAGGGATCAGAAAATGAGGATCTGAGAGGACAGGGATCAGAAAATGAGGATCTAAGAGGACAGGGATCAGAAAATTGAGGATCTAAGAGGACAGGTATCAGAAAATGAGGATCTGATAGGACATGAATCAGAAAATGAGGATCTGATAGGACAGGAATCAGAAAATGAGGATCTGATAGGACAGGAATCAGAAAATGAGGATCTATGAGGACAGGGATCAGAAAATGAGGATCTGAGAGGACAGGGATCAGAAAATGAGGATCTAAGAGGACAGGGATCAGAAAATTGAGGATCTAAGAGGACAGGGATCAGAAAATTGAGGATCTAAGAGGACAGGGATCAGAAAATGAGGATCTGATAGGACATGAATCAGAAAATGAGGATCTTAAATGACAGGGATCAGAAAATGAGGATCTGAGAGGACAGGGATCAGAAAATGAGGATCTGAGAGGACAGGGATCAGAAAATGAGGATCTTAAATGACAGGGATCAGAAAATGAGGACTTTAGAGGACAGGGATCTGAAAATGATAATCTTAAATGAGGGATCAGAAAATGAGGATTTTAATCCAAACAAAAACATAAAAAAACACAGGCCACGCCACACAAACTGGATAACTAAAGCACTGTAAGAAGGATAAATATTGAAAGCAAAACAAAGTGGCCTACAGCGCAAGCACGACCTTATTAATAGACACACTTAACAGTTTACCCAAAGTGGGATTAAAAAATACAAAACATAACAATTTACCATCTAAAATTAGCGTCTAAGAAGGCGAGAATAAAATAATAGTTTATTGTAGCATAGAGACGTACTTACACACAGAAAGACAGAAATATTAATTAACTTTCTATTAACCTTCTACTGAATGAAGGGTAGTGAAATTTACAAGCTAAAACACACAGAGCGCAATTTCGTAGGGGATTTTCGCATGGCAACAAGATTAGCAATCCATAGATAGCACTTTGATAGCTTTGGTAAAATAATATTTTGGCTGAGTTTATCAGCTACAAGTATGCAACATGACAGTTCATTATGGCACAGTGGATCTACATGTCATACTATGACCAGACTATGGCTGGTCTGATATGGGGGACAAGGATTTTTAACAAATTTGTACTTTTAGTTATTTTTATTCAGACTATCCACACAATAAGTAACTTTTGGGGTCATGCAAATAGATTATGACCATGTTAGGGTCCTGCTAATGTTATGACCGTTTTTGGGTCATTCTAATGGATTATGACCGTTTTGGAGTCATTTTAATGGATTATGACCGTTTTTGGGTCATTCTAATGGATTATGACCGTTTTGGAGTCATTCTAATGGATTATGACCGTTTTTGGGGTCATTCAAATGGATTATGACCGTGTTGGGGTCATTCTAATGGATTATGACCGTTTTTGGGGTCATTCAAATGGATTATGACCGTGTTGGGGTCATTCTAATGGATTATGACCGTTTTTGGGGTCATTCAAATGGATTATGACCGTTTTTGGGGTCATTCAAATGGATTATTACCGTGTTGGGGTCATTCTAATGGATTATGACCGTGTTTTGGTCATGCTGAAGGATTATGACCATGTTGGTAACAGTCTAAATTCGTATTAGGTTACTCCATGATGATTTAACTAGGGCTTGATGCGTATGACTTATTTTTTTTCGGGTCATAATTTGAAAGTAGAATCGATAAAATATTAGTTATTATTAGAAAAAAATAGCGGAACTAATGTCTATAGTGATATAAAGTGAGACAAAAAGGTGCCATACTGTTTTTATTAGTGAAATAACAACTTTATAATTGAATAAAAACACAGAAAAATACTAAAATCCCATTGATATTAGGACAGCGAAGCGGCTACACTGCTTTTTTCCTCGTCCAACTGGCAGTCACCGTCAAGCAGAAGCAGGCCGTTGGTGAGCTGGTCGGCTAAACACTTTGATACCTAACGGGATGAATATGGGATGTTTGAAAGCTGTGAATGAAGTATCATTGAATCATACATGAAAGAATTCATTTATTTCAATCCTACAGTCCTAGAATTTAACTCTTAATCCCAATCCCCAATCCCACAAGTCAAAATCCCCATTCCCAGTACCACAAATCCTAATCCCAATCCTGAATCCCACAAATCAGAATCCCAATCACGAATTCCACAAGTCAGAAGCCCAAAAAATCAGAATCCCAATCACGAATTCTACAAATCAGAATCCCAATCACGAATTCTACAAATCAGAATCCCAATCACGAATCCCAAAAATCAGAATTCCAATCCCGAATCTCACAAATCAGAATCTAATCACGAATTCTACAAATCAGAATTCCAATCCCGAATCTCACAAATCAGAATCCCAATCACGAATTCCACAAGTCAGAGGCCCAAAAAAATCAGAATCCCAATCACGAATTCTACAAATCAGAATCCCAATCACGAATCCCAAAAATCAGAATTCCAATCCCGAATCTCACAAATCAGAATACTAATCACGAATTCTACAAATCAGAATCCCAATCCCGACTCTCACAAATCAGAATCCTAATCCCGACTCTCACAAATCAGAATCCCAATCCCGACTCTCACAAAATCAGAATCCCAATCCCGACTCTCACAAATCAGAATCCTAATCACGAATTCTACAAATCAGAATCCTAATCACGAATTCTACAAATCAGAATCCTAATCACGAATTCTACAAATCAGAATCCCAATCACGAATCCCAAAAATCAGAATTCCAATCCCGAATCTCACAAATCAGAATCCTAATCACGAATTCTACAAATCAGAATTCCAATCCCGAATCTCACAAATCAGAATCCCAATCACGAATTCCACAAGTCAGAGGCCCAAAAAAATCAGAATCCCAATCACGAATTCTACAAATCAGAATCCCAATCCCGAATCTCACAAATCAGAATCCTAATCCCGAATCTCACAAATCAGAATCCTAATCACGAATTCTACAAATCAGAATCCCAATCCCGACTCTCACAAATCAGAATCCCAATCCCGAATCTCACAAATCAGAATCCTAATCACGAATTCTACAAATCAGAATCCCAATCCCGACTCTCACAAATCAGAATCCCAATCCCGACTCTCACAAATCAGAATCCCAATCCCGACTCTCACAAAATCAGAATCCCAATCCCGACTCTCACAAATCAGAATCCCAATCCTGACTCTCACAAAATCAGAATCCCAATCCCGACTCTCACAAAATCAGAATCCCAATCCCGAATCTCACAAATCAGAATCTAACCTCAAACTTAACGAATCAGAATTTCAATCCCCAATTCTTTAAATTACAATCTTAGTCTCAAATCAAACAGTAGAGATCCTATACTTAAAAAATCCCAAATAACAACCTCAGTCTCGAGGGCGGCGACAGAACCGGCATCGCTGGAGCCGGCGGCAGGCGGGTCGGCGGAAGCCAGAGAGTGAAGCAGCGGATACCGCTGACTGTTTGACTGCCGCTGCTGCTGCTTTCGACTTGATTCCGACGCTGCTGACGACGGCTGTTCAACAACTGGCGCCGATGTCGTCAGCGCGGCCGCCGTTGCCGCTCCACCAACGCCGGCAATCAACGAGTGCCGCTCGAGCATGCGCGATCGGCGAAGCTGCAGCTCCAAGTTGGACGGCGCGCGGCCGCCAAGCTGCGCAAGGAGCTCCGTGATCGGGTCGCCGCCGGCCGGGTGTCGTCGACGGCTGGCCGCGGCGGCTGCGGCGGCGGCGGCGGCAGAGCCGCCGACTCGTTCGGAAGAAGCAACGGCGGCTGCGGCTGCGTCAGCGGCGTGGTCGCGAAGCAGATGGCGGACGAGGCTGCGAATTCTTGGCGACGGTCCGCTGCTTGGCGTGCAGGCGCAGATCGGGCAGATGACGTCGGGGCCCGCCTGGGGATTTTGCAGGTGATTGGAGGCGATTTTTAATGTTTGAGGTGATTTTCTAAAGAATCAGGGTGATTTTTACAGTGAGGGCAATTTTTTCCAGATTCAGGGCGTTTTTTAGGTTAAAGGCGATTTGTTAATTTCAGGGTATTTTTCTAATTTTAGGGCGATTTTTCCAGATCGAGGGCGATTTTTCTATATTCAGGGTGATTTTTTCAGATTGAGGGCGATTTTTCTATAATCAGGGTGATTTTATCAGATTGTGTGCGATTTTTTCCAGATTTAGGGCGTTTTTTCAGGTTAAGGGCGATTTTTTTAATTTTAGGGTATTTTTTCTAATTTTAGGGCGATTTTTTCAGACTAAGGGTGATTTTTTTCAGAATGAGGGCGATTTTCCGAATTTTTCCCAGAAAAGGGCGGTTTTTTCAGATTAAAAGCGATTTTTCAAGATAAAGGGCGATTTTTCTAACTTTAGAGAGATTTTTCCAGATTCAGGGCGATTTTGCAAGATTCAGGTAAATCTATTAGATTCGATACAGTTTTCAAAATTTGTGGAGATTTTTAAGGTAACGAGGAGGTGTTCTAAAGATTTCATTTTGGGGGCGATTTTCAATGATTGAAGATTCCAGACAAGGGTGACTTAAGGAAGCGAATAGATTTTTAGGACTGAGGATTTGAATGCAGATTCTATCGGGACTCACCGAGTCGTCGGCGTGCTCCGAGACGACGTGTTCAGCCAAGTCGGTGTCCGACAGGCCCAGTCGGTTGCACAGCGGGCAGGTGTAAGCCGTGGCGCCAGTCACACCGCCGCCGCCGCCACCCCCAAAGATTCCGACGCCGCTGACGTCGTTGAAATCGTCGCTGTGATGAAATATTCTCAGCATCTGCGGACTGAGCACGCATTGCATCGGATGCGAGGCCTCGTGCTGACCAACGCCGGCCGCTCGCCTACTGCCGTCTGAGGCGCCAAAATTGGCGGTGTCGAAGCACCGGCCGCACAGGTCGAAGTCCTGACAGCGAAGGCATTTATAGCGTCGGCCAGTGAACGCGCGCTGGCCGCAGCCGTCGCAGCTGATGCCGATGTGCCGAGTGTCTGATTGCTGCTGCTGCGGGTGGTGTGTTTGTCGCGGCATCTTGTCTTAGCTCAAGGTGACAAATCAGGTTGTCATGGGCTACTGGGATTCGAACCCGCGACCTCCGCGAATTTGTTTTTTTCTCAGTTCAGATGCTCGACAAACTACTACGTTAGCCACAATGCTGGGTTGTTTTAGTCCATAACTTAGGTGCGATTTTGCACCATATATGCGCAACCTCCTAAATCTTACCCGGCCAGTGCGACATTGTTTTAGACAAAAAGTGCAATGTTGTTTAGTCTAAGTGCAACATTGCTTGCATCCGGTCGGCCGGAATGACTTAGTGAAAAGAAAATTTGCGACTTAATTTGGGTCAAAGTTCAAAGGACCAAAGAAAGGTTCCGCGAACAAATTTCACCTAAAGCTTTGCAATTCTTCTCCATTTTGCTATGTACCCTCTTTATTTTGTGACTTTAATTGGCAATTTTGGGAATTACATCGGTGATTTTGCACTGTCCCTTGCTTGGCCGGGTCGGGTCGACCGGGTGTTGCGCATGTATGATTTGCACCCTGTGCTAGATTTCAGGGTGCGATTTTCAAGACCAGTATGCTATTTGCACCTATTTGCACAAAAAAACCCTGCCACAATGTCTTTGGGACTAAACAGATTGCATGGCAATAACAGCCTATCTAGAAAAAGCATGCATAGCAATCTGATAAATTTGTAAAGCTAAAAAGTATAATTGGCATTCATTTGCATGCTATATGGTTAGTTTAGTGATTCAAAAAAATCATAATTTATAAATAACAAATGGCTAAGAAAAAGAACAGTTAGTAGAAATTTTAATATTTAACTTTTTACTTAATTAATTTATCATTATCTTGCATATGTCTAACCTTAACTGTAAGTGTATACATGTGTATGTTTGTCTATAATCTCCTTTCTATTATAAAATTTTATTAAAAAAAACATATTGAATGCATATACATTAATGCATACAACTTTTTTTTATAAAAAAGGTCTAAAGAGATAATAGTAAGCATACATGCGCAACACCTGGCCAACCCAACTGGGTGACAGGATTGCCAAGCAAGAGATGTTGCAAAATTGCCAATGCAAGTCTCAAAATGGAGGGGGAACATTACAAAATGGAGGGGATACATCACAAAATGAAGGGGGTACATTGCAAAATAAAAGGGGTATGTCGCAAAATGGAGAAGAATTGGGAAGATTTAGGCAAAAGTGGTTTGTGGGACCTTTTTTTGGTCCTTTAAACTTTGACCCCAAGTAAGTTGCAAATTTTGTTTCAACTAAGTTGCACTAGCTGATTGAATTTTTCAAGTTGTGCACATATAATAATAAGAAATAGCAAAAATGCTTTTAGCATTATTTTTAGCAATATATAGTAAAGTCTCTTATAATTAGACTTAGCTACTGTTAGTCTATTCAAGGTTTTTTTTAATAAAATCCTGGAAATGATAAAAGTCTAGTGCATACAAGAGGATGAATTAACTCAAATAGCAAACTTTGGAAATAAAAATGTGTATAGTGCCACTTTCCTGACTAATATAGTCTATAACATTTAAATATGAACATAAACAAAATAATTTAAGCATACTCTTAGATGGTATCAAGTATCCTAAAAAACTATTTTACTTAAGAGACAAAGGAAAAAACAATTTGTAGACCTATGAAATTAAGGTCATTACAATTTTATAGTTTGTCTAACTTTAGAATATATTATATACTATATATATTAATCAATTATGAATTAGAATTTAGACATAATAAACTTTTGCAATTATACTCTAGCATGCCACATATGCAGCAATTTTTGCATTCAGTTTTCATAAAATAGTTAGCTATTGTCTTGAATAGCTAGCTATGCCAAAATTTGACAAGTTTTGAATTAATTATTGAAAGAGAAAGTATTTGAAAAAAAAGTAGAAATTTTGCTACATAGCTTAGCATTAAATCTAATTTTTGGGCCTAATAATTTTTTTTAACCTAATCATAAATAGTTTGAGGCTTATATTATTTTTTTAATGATACTGCCTTGAAAATTTTAGCAAGTAATATTAGGCTATAGAGACATTCAATTAAATGTCAATGATTGAAAATTTTTCTAGTTGTAGGAAAATTTTGAGTTCTGAATTCTGATTTGGTGAGTCGTTGGTGATTCTCAGTCTCAGGCCCAGGGTAGGCCTAGGCCTATTTTTCTCTGGGCACAGGATGGAATTTCGCATCCTGCCCTTATTTTCAGGATGCAATTTAAAAGGTTGGAGTGCGATTTTTTAGTTCACAAATGTTGCTAGATTATTACAAAAATTAATAACAATATTGATGCGAAATCACATTCTACGTCGAATTTTAGGATGCAATTCATAGTCAGGATGCTAGCGTATAGTACCCTATAAGCTATTGCACAAAAACCCAGGTTATCTCTTTTTACTGAAAATTTATGAATAAAAAACTGATATAAACTTCACTGTGCTTAAGCCTACTGCTATTATACTCGTATGTGCAAATCCTATTGGGGTCGGGGGTTATTTTAAATGGGTAGGCCTACCATTCAGTAAAGTGTTTAGGTGCACTAGACCTAGACGCATATTGCATAATTTAAATATATTAAAAACTACTAGACGTTTGAATCGGTACTGCTTTCCAAGAAATAGCTAAATTGATTTATATTAACTTTTCGACCGATAATTCAGAGTCGCTGACTGCCAAGTTCCTCAGGTCCGAATGGTGGTAGTTAATCGGTAGTTGAGCGGTATGCACGCGACGTTTCGTTGAATGGCCCATAGTAACGGCAGCTTTAGCAGTGATTTATTGGCCGCAGCGAATGCGAGCATTATACTGATTCTTTTATTCTCGTAAATTTCGGTGTTTAATGTCCTTCTGAGGGCTAGCAGCAGAGAGAGTAAAATTCTTTCGACTGAAGAGTCTTTTTTCCTATCGAGGGTCTCGTGGACCAATGAAGAGCTAAAGATAAGGGCGCCGAACGATTATATAGTAATGGCAATTTTATCTGGCCTATCTAGGCTTGGTTCGTCGAAGTTTTAATAAAGGTCGGATTTTCAAATAAAATAAATATTTTATTACAACAGTTGAAGAGTCCAACCAGAGTACAGGCAACAATGCCACAACTGACCATGTTTCCATGCTAAAAGTACGTATCAGTTATAAGGAATTTTAATTTATTCCAGAAAGAGGTTCGCAGCGCTTAGAGATGTTTAAATGAACCGGCTCTTGATCTTATCATTCGTCTAACTCTAAGCATGCCTCTGAGATTAAAAAGTTTAAATTTGCCCATGCACTTACAGGCCGGAGACGTATAGTTTCTGTGGCCTAGAGTGCCTCTGGCTTCACGTTAAAAGTACATAAATTCAGGGATTAATGAGATCCCTATGGTGATAAAGACAGAAAATTACGCACAATAAATGCAAACAGGGCACTCTTTATTTACCAGCCGCTTGATACTCAGCAAGGAGTACGCTAGGAGTGAGGACGTCTCAGTAATATAAGGCAGGTTCATTGTCACGCGCGCAATCCGATTCGCTCTTAGTCGTGGATGACTTACCGGGGTTGGTGCGATTACGCAATAAGCCAATTATTATGCAAACTGGTATGCATAACAATGGTTTCCTGGAATGGAAAAATATAATGCAAAAAATTGGGTTCCCTTAAATTAGACTGAGGACGACGGGCAGCGGAGGAATACAGTCTCCAATTTTCTTTATTGTATGCCGTTTGTATTTTCAGTGAACCCAAAAAATAAAAGCGAAAACGCGCATGCTGGTTAAAATGGCAAACCTAAACAAACTGTAAAAATTTACATTCAGCAATTAATTTTACTAGATTTACTAGATTTACTAGATTCGCTAGATTTGCTAGATTCACTAGAATCACTAGATTCACTAGATTCACTAGATTCCCTAGATTCACTAGATTCACTAGATTCACTAGATTCACTAGATTCACTAGATTCACTAGATTCACTAGATTCGCTACATTCAATATAGATTCACTAGATTCAATAGATTCACTAGATTCACTAGATTCAATAGATTCCCTAGATTCACTAGATTCCCTAGATTCACTAGATTCAATAGATTAACTAGATTCACTAGATTCACTAGATTCACTAGATTCACTAGATTCACTAGATTCACTAGATTCACTAGATTCGCTACATTCAATATAGATTCACTAGATTCAATAGATTCACTAGATTCACTAGATTCAATAGATTCCCTAGATTCACTAGATTCCCTAGATTCACTAGATTCAATAGATTAACTAGATTCACTAGATTCACTAGATTCACTAGATTCACTAGATTCACTAGATTCACTAGATTCACTAGATTCACTAGATTCACTAGATTCACTAGATTCGCTAGATTCAATATAGATTCACTAGATTCAATAGATTCACTAGATTCACTAGATTCAATAGATTCCCTAGATTCACTAGATTCCCTAGATTCACTAGATTCACTAGATTCACTAGATTCACTAGATTCACTAGATTCACTAGATTCACTAGATTCACTAGATTCACTAGATTCCCTAGATTCACTAGATTCCCTAGATTCAATATCGATTCACTAGATTTTCCAGATTCGCTAGATTCAATATAGATTCCCTAGATTCAATAGATTCGCTAGATTTGCCAGATTCTATAGATTCAATATCGATTCACTAGATTCACTAGATTCAATAGATTCACTAGATTTTCCAGATTCGCTAGATTCAATATAGATTCACTAGATTCACTAGATTCAATAGATTAACTAGATTCACTAGATTCACTAGATTCACTAGATTCACTAGATTCACTAGATTCACTAGATTCACTAGATTCGCTACATTCAATATAGATTCACTAGATTCAATAGATTCACTAGATTCACTAGATTCAATAGATTCCCTAGATTCACTAGATTCCCTAGATTCACTAGATTCAATAGATTAACTAGATTCACTAGATTCACTAGATTCACTAGATTCACTAGATTCACTAGATTCACTAGATTCAATATCGATTCACTAGATTTTCCAGATTCGCTAGATTCAATATAGATTCACTAGATTCAATAGATTCGCTAGATTCAATATAGATTCCCTAGATTCAATAGATTCGCTAGATTTGCCAGATTCTATAGATTCAATATCGATTCACTAGATTCACTAGATTCAATAGATTCACTAGATTTTCCAGATTCGCTAGATTCAATATAGATTCACTAGATTCACTAGATTCCCTAGATTCAATAGATTCACTAGATTTACTAGATTCCCTAGATTCACTAGATTCCCTAGATTCAATAGATTCAATAGATTCACTAGATTCCCTAGATTCACTAGATTCCTTAGATTCAATAGATTCGCTAGATTTGCCAGATTCTATAGATTCAATATCGATTCACTAGATTCACTAGATTCCCTAGATTCAATAGATTCACTAGATTCAATAGATTCACTAGATTCGCTAGATTCACTAGATTCGCTAGATTCACTAGATTCAATAGATTCACTAGATTCACTAGATTCACTAGATTTGCCAGATTCCCTAGATTCCCTAGATTCAATAGATTCACTAGATTCGCTAGATTCGCTAGATTTTCCAGATTCGCTAGATTCAATATAGATTCACTAGATTCACTAGATTTACTAGATTCAATAGATTCGCTAGATTCGCTAGATTTTCCAGATTCGCTAGATTCAATATAGATTCACTAGATTCACTAGATTCGCTAGATTCACTAGATTCACTAGATTCAATATCGATTCACTAGATTCAATATCGATTCACTAGATTCACTAGATTCACTAGATTCACTAGATTCACTAGATTCACTGGATTTACTAGATTTACTAGATTCAATAGATTTACTAGATTCCCTAGATTCACTAGATTTACTAGATTCAATAGATTCACTAGATTTACTAGATTCTATAGATTCAATATAGATGCACTAGATTCACTAGATTCACTAGATTCACTAGATTCACTAGATTCCCTAGATTCACTAGATTCAATAGATTCACTAGATTCACTAGATTCACTAGATTCACTAGATTCACTAGATTCACTAGATTCACTAGATTCACTAGATTCACTAGATTCACTAGATTCACTAGATTCGCTAGATTCACTAGATTCACTAGATTCACTAGATTCACTAGATTCACTAGATTCACTAGATTCACTAGATTTACTAGATTCACTAGATTTACTAGATTCCCTAGATTCACTAGATTTACTAGATTCAATAGATTCGCTAGATTTGCCAGATTCTATAGATTCAATATAGATTCACTAGATTCACTAGATTCACTAGATTCACTAGATTCCCTAGATTCACTAGATTCACTAGATTCAATAGATTCACTAGATTCACTAGATTCACTAGATTCACTAGATTCACTAGATTCAATATAGATTCACTAGATTCACTAGATTCACTAGATTCACTAGATTCAATATAGATTCACTAGATTCACTAGATTCACTAGATTCAATAGATTCACTAGATTTACTAGATTCACTAGATTCACTAGATTCTATAGATTCAATATAGATTCACTAGATTCACTAGATTCACTAGATTCACTAGATTCACTAGATTCACTAGATTCAATAGATTCACTAGATTCCCTAGATTCACTAGATTCACTAGATTCCCTAGATTCACTAGATTCACTAGATTCTATATATTCAATATAGATTCACTAGATTAACTAGATTCCCTAGATTCACTAGATTCACTAGACTCACTAGATTCCCTAGATTCACTAGATTCACTAGATTCTATATATTCAATATAGATTCACTAGATTAACTAGATTCCCTAGATTCACTAGATTTACTAGATTCACTAGATTCCCTAGATTCACTAGATTCCCTAGATTCACTAGATTCACTAGATTTACTAGATTCACTAGATTCACTAGATTCACTAGATTCACTAGATTCACTAGATTCACTAGATTCACTAGATTCACTAGATTCACTAGATTCACTAGATTCACTAGATTCACTAGATTCACTAGATTCACTAGATTCACTAGATTCACTAGATTTACTAGATTCACTAGATTTACTAGATTCCCTAGATTCACTAGATTTACTAGATTCAATAGATTCGCTAGATTTGCCAGATTCTATAGATTCAATATAGATTCACTAGATTCACTAGATTTACTAGATTCTATAGATTCAATATAGATTCACTAGATTCACTAGATTCACTAGATTCACTAGATTCCCTAGATTCACTAGATTCACTAGATTCAATAGATTCACTAGATTCACTAGATTCACTAGATTCACTAGATTCACTAGATTCAATATAGATTCACTAGATTCACTAGATTCACTAGATTCACTAGATTCAATATAGATTCACTAGATTCACTAGATTCACTAGATTCAATAGATTCACTAGATTTACTAGATTCACTAGATTCACTAGATTCTATAGATTCAATATAGATTCACTAGATTCACTAGATTCACTAGATTCACTAGATTCACTAGATTTACTAGATTCAATAGATTCACTAGATTCCC
The DNA here is from genome assembly GCA_950096795.1 of Macrostomum cliftonense. Classification (NCBI taxonomy): domain Eukaryota; kingdom Metazoa; phylum Platyhelminthes; family Macrostomidae; genus Macrostomum; species Macrostomum cliftonense. Next base: position 1,224,216 of record CATNEM010000094.1, on the reverse strand, counting down.
TAGATTCACTAGATTCACTAGATTCCCTAGATTCACTAGATTCACTAGATTCTATATATTCAATATAGATTCACTAGATTAACTAGATTCCCTAGATTCACTAGATTCACTAGACTCACTAGATTCCCTAGATTCACTAGATTCACTAGATTCTATATATTCAATATAGATTCACTAGATTAACTAGATTCCCTAGATTCACTAGATTTACTAGACTCACTAGATTCACTAAATTCGCTAGATTCACTAGATTCACAAGATTCACTAGATTTACTAGATTCACTAGATTCAATAGATTCACTAGATTTACTAGATTCACTAGATTCACTAGATTCACTAGATTCACTAGATTCCCTAGATTCACTAGATTCGCTAGATTCACTAGATTTAATAGATTCACTAGATTCACTAGATTCACTAGATTTACTAGATTCTATAGATTCAATATAGATTCCCTAGATTCACTAGATTCGCTAGATTCACTAGATTTAATAGATTCCCTAGATTCACTAGATTCACTAGATTCACTAGATTCCCTAGATTCACTAGATTCGCTAGATTCACTAGATTTAATAGATTTACTAGATTTACCAGATTCGCTATATGGATATAGTAGAATAGTTTGAATAGATAAAGGGCTGAAAAAAATTTGATAAATGCAAAGAAACATACGCAGCACAAGCTTTTATAAAAATTGCAATAGAAAAGATCAGCTCAGTTCAGTTAGGATTATAAAAAGTCGTAAAACAGTTGTCTACATATAAGAGTAGTATAATACGGGTTAGTAGTCTAACTCTTCAGCTTTTAGCCAATTAACCTTATTTTAATTTGAGTGCTTCATGGCTTCATCAATTTAATAACGCAGAATTAGAAAATGAAACATAGACAAAATTTGAAGTTACAGGCTCGCAACTTAAACATAACTTCGATAAATAACAGCTGAAAAAAAACTCTGTAGAATCTGGCCACCGCCTTTGGACAATTAATTAGCACTTTGCAGAGCAAAAAACCTTGCAGACACGAAACATTTAAGTCATGGCTTGTTTTACGCAACGAAATATCATTGTCTGCCTGACAATATTCATTTGCCTGGCTAGCAACACGCAGGCTTGCTTCAAAACGGTGAGAGGTAAGTTGTTATTATTAAAAACGTGTTGACAGTCGCATTGGCAGCGGGTATTAGTACATTTGCACACCGCAATTTCAGACAAACTCTTTGGCAACGAAGACGACATTCTAGAGGAGCCCGGTTGCTACGACATTTCGGGAATTTTCATTCACGGCTCATCTGGCGGCACGTCGGCAGAAATTGAGAACGCCAACGCCGACAAGTGCAGACAATTCTGCAAGGACGGCGGCTACAAAGGCAAGTTGGTTATTCTGCAGTTTGACACCTGTCATTGTAACAAGGCGTTCAGGCGTTATAACAAGCGCAAGGACTCGCTCTGCGACACTGACTGCGTTGGCAAGGTTGGAGAAAAGTGCGGCGGCAAGGGATACGCCTCGGTCTACATGGCTACTGTTAGTACTTAGTTTGACAATTATTTCTTTGTCAGTCTCATTTTAGTAAAAAAACTGCTGCTGCAGAAGATTTTTTGCTCGATGTTACTGCCGCTGAAGCTTTAAACTTTAAATATTAGTCAGATAAGAGACAGCTGCAGCTTTCATTAACTAGAGAACATTTTTCATTTTTCATTTTCCAATGTATAAAAACGTAAATGCCAAATATAATAAGCATCTCAGCTTAGCAAGTTATTGCTGTTTGTGAGCTTAGGTGTGCCAAATTATTAACTAAAAATATCACATCTTGGGTGTTAAAATTGTTTTGCCAAAAAAAACCGCTAAAAATACTAAAAGCTATAAAGTCCTTTAGGTTTCCAACTACCATTGAGAAGCATACCAAGTCACATTGAAAATCAACCCGAAATCCCATTGAGAATCTCCCGCAAATCCTATAGAGAATCCCCCCACAAAATTCCATTGAGAATCACCCCAAAACTTCCATTGAGAATCACCCACAAAACTCCCATTGAGAATCACCCCCAAAACTCCCATTGAGAATCACCCCCAAAACTCCCATTGAGAATCACCCCCAAAACTCCCATTGAGAATCACCCCCAAAACTCCCATTGAGAATCACCCCCAAAACTTCCATTGAGAATCACCCCCAAAACTCCCATTGAGAATCACCCCCAAAACTCCCATTGAGAATCACCCACAAAACTCCCATTGAGAATCACCCCCAAAACTCCCATTGAGAATCACCCCCAAAACTCCCATTGAGAATCAACCCCAAAACTCCCATTGAGAATCACCCCCAAAACTCCCATTGAGAATCACCCCCAAAACTCCCATTGAGAATCACCCCCAAAACTCCCTTTGAGAATCACCCCCAAAACTCCCATTGAGAATCACCCCCAAAACTTCCATTGAGAATCACCCCCAAAACTCCCATTGAGAATCACCCCCAAAACTCCCATTGAGAATCACCCACAAAACTCCCATTGAGAATCACCCCCAAAACTCCCATTGAGAATCACCCCCAAAACTCCCATTGAGAATCACCCCCAAAACTCCCATTGAGAATCACCCCCAAAACTCCCATTGAGAATCACCCCCAAAACTCCCATTGAGAATCACCCCCAAAACTCCCATTGAGAATCACCCCCAAAACTCCCATTGAGAATCACCCACAAAACTCCCATTGAGAATCACCCCCAAAACTCCCATTGAGAATCACCCCCAAAACTCCCATTGAGAATCACCCCCAAAACTTCCATTGAGAATCAACCCAAAACTCCCTTTGAGAATCACCCCCAAAACTCCCATTTAGAATCACCCACAAACTCCCATTGAGAATCACCCACAAAATTCCATTGAGAATCACCCCCATAATTCCATTGAGAATCACCCCCAAAACTCCCATTGAGAATCACCCACAAACTCCCATTGAGAATCACCCCCAAAACTCCCATTGAGAATCACCCCCAAAACTCCCATTGAGAATCACCCCCAAAACTCCCATTGAGAATCACCCCCAAAACTCCCATTGAGAATCACCCACAAAACTCCCATTGAGAATCACCCCCAAAACTCCCATTGAGAATCACCCCCAAAACTCCCATTGAGAATCACCCACAAAACTCCCATTGAGAATCACCCCCAAAACTCCCATTGAGAATCACCCCCAAAACTCCCTTTGAGAATCACCCCCAAAACTCCCATTGAGAATCACCCCCAAAACTTCCATTGAGAATCACCCACAAAACTCCCATTGAGAATCACCCCCAAAACTCCCATTGAGAATCACCCCCAAAACTCCCATTGATAATCAACCCCAAAACTCCCATTGAGAATCACCCCCAAAACTCCCATTGAGAATCACCCACAAAACTCCCATTGAGAATCACCCACAAAACTCCCATTGAGAATCACCCCCAAAACTCCCATTGAGAATCACCCCCAAAACTCCCATTGAGAATCACCCCCAAAACTCCCATTGAGAATCACCCCCAAAACTCCCATTGAGAATCACCCCCAAAACTTCCATTGAGAATCAACCCAAAACTCCCTTTGAGAATCAACCCCAACTCCAATTGAGAATCAACCCAACTCCCATGGAGAATCGCCCCCCAACTACTATTCAGAACCATACCAAGTCACATTGAGAATCACCCCGAACTCCCCTCGAGAATCTCCGCAAACTCCCAGTGAGAATCTTCACAAACTCCAATTGAGAATCACCCTTAACTCCCAATTAATATTCACCCCAACACCTATTGAGAATCACCCTAACTCCCATTATGGATCACCCCCAAACTCCCATTGAGAATCTTCCCAAACTAGTTTTGAGAGTCGCCCGATTGAGAATCAACTCATTGAGAATCGGAGTTGCAAATTGATGCTCCCAGTAGCTCAAAATTTAGGCAGAAATTGTGTTTGATCCGAGTCAGGATGGCTGCCCCTGATCCCTAATGTACAATATTAAAACAAAAGTACACAATACTGAACTTCCCTAAAAGTAGTATGACTCGTAAGGTCATAAAAAATAGTTGAGAGTCACCTAAAACAGGAGCAAATAGATTATGTGGGATGAAATAAAAACTTATTAATTTATGACAAGTTGGAAGCTGAGCCACTTTTACTACCGATTTAAGGGATATAGCTAAACCACATAATCCAGCGAAAAGTACCTTGCAGTAGACATATCTATAGCCCTTTCACAGTTTAGATTAGGGAACCCGAGTCTTGCAATGGGATAAGCTACGCACTGTCCGACCAATAATCCCACACATGAGAACAGGCTGTGCCCAAAATGCCCACCAACTAGCTAGGACCTCGAAAATGGGAAGCAAATACATCCAGACTTATGCGTCAAATATTCATAATGGATCTGTGAACAGAAATATAGCCCCTTATTTTTCTTGGGCTATTAACGCTAAAATTCTAATGAATATTGTACACAAGTAGTAGACTCACATGTACTTGTATAACTTGTTTATTATGCATGCACATTAGGTGCATAGCGCTACGCAATATAAAATCTAGCGATTCAACTAAAATTGTCACACTTCTACGTGCATTATCAAATATGTCATTTAATCATTTGTCATTGTCACGAAATTAATCATTGTCTATGACAAAACCATATAGACAACAATATTGTCTCACGACTATTAATAGACAAAAGTCGACTATAAATAGACATGCATTATCACAAATTTAATCATTGTCAAACTCCAAAACCATATAGACAACTAACCATTGTTTACAAGATCTTCTAGAATAGTTGAGCTACTAGCTTTCATAGTTCCATACCGCATACGGTTCCATAGTGATTAGTTGGCTGACTTGGCTGCTGCAGATGACAGCTCGGTACTCGTGGATTAGGCGTGCTATATGTATTACTAATTGGCTGTGACAGGGGGCTTGATTTCTCTCTAGCAGGGCAGGCGCACTTGCAGTTTTACTTGAAGACTCAAGGCCAAGCCTTATATTCGTAGGATATTGAGCCTATAAATGCCATAGCCAAAGTACAGGAGGAAGTAAACGCTTGATTCGGCGGTCGCGGTGGACTTTCTTCGATAACGACGACTTGACTACGCCGTCGAGCCGTTGCAGCGAGTGTCGGCCTGGTGGTCAACGCGCAGAAGACCGTCGTGCTCATGCGTGCTGAGCGACATCGAGGTTACGATTTCCTGCCGATGCGCTGACGGAACTTCCGCGCTATCAGCAGTTTGTCTAACTCGGCGATCTGGTCCCTGACGTACAATATTTTATTTCTTTCGAATTAGGCCCACTGAATTTCAGCACCCCTATAGCAAAGCCATTTCATTCAATTCCGAAAACTGATTGTCCCGTTCCATTTAGGCTTTTTTCATAGAAACTGCTCAATCACAGGAACACTCAAAATGATTAAATATTTTTATAAAATTCCAATTTGTAAATTTTGATAATTAAAAACTATGATGTCGAACCGACAGATAAAAGCAAACAATGACTAAATACCCTAGCATGGCCTCTTGCTTTTTTATTCACAAGAATCAAAGACAACAAGAAGAAGACAAAGCCCATACGGCAGTCACCCAGACCCGTACCTCAATAGAAGCAATTCATGCTAACTATTTAGCAAATTCAACACAGGCAATACAGCGGAGCCATACGGGTTGCTCCACCTGATATCTTATCGGCGCTTCCGTGCCTAACAGATGATTAGCCGGTATAAAAACCATGCGAATTAAGCAAGCAGCAACGGTTGAAGCTATAGCGTCGATTTTTTTCTTCTTTTTCTTTTTCTTTACTTGCTTGCCTGTCTTGGCAACCCCCCCTAGACTCGAATGATTGGCCGTTGAGTCAGAACTGGGCGGGCAGCCAACCGCAGCGGCCTGCAGGCCCAGTCAGTTTGCTTTGTACTCAAAGCCCGACAGCGCGGGGAAACGCACAAGACGGCAGAGACGAAGCGATTCTCTGTTAGCTAGTAGCATTCTTGTTGAAGAAAACCGAAGTTGACGTCGGTTTTCTTAGAGACCAGGTCGAACGCAACATGCGCTCCATGTCGCTCTGCTTCGCCCCAAACAACGGCCGATCAGCAGAGTGCCGTCAGCGGGACGAGGCCATCACGCAGGCCACCGTCAAGGACTTCGAAGGCCAGAAGAAGGTTATTCAACTGCTGCTGCTCGGTGAGGCATTTGTGTATCTATCTATCTATCTATCTATCTATCTATCTATCTATCTATCTATCTATCTATCTATCTATCTATCTATCTATCTATCTATCTATCTATCTATCTATCTATCTATCTATCTATCTATCTATCTATCTATCTATCTATCTATCTATCTATCTATCTATCTATCTATCTATCTATCTATCTATCTATCTATCTATCTATCTATCTATCTATCTATCTATCTATCTATCTATCTATCTATCTATCTATCGATCTATCGATATTTTTCATAAGACCCGGCAATATTTTCCGGCTTCATTATAGTACATCCGAAGTGAAAGTACTTCTTTCCGCTGATTTAGATTGCACTTAAGCCTGCAGATTACTCTATTGTTTTCTTCCTTCCCGCTAGTGTCCATCCAGAAAAAAGCGTGGGCACAATTTTTCTTTCGTTATAAAAAGGACAGACAGTTTTGCCGCCTTCACTTGCCTGAGCGCCGCCCCGCCTAACCGTCGGGAAATGTATTTTCTACTCTATTATTCAGA